>JANZXP010000007.1:9193976-9209073 GCA_027576715.1 Erythroxylum flavicans | reverse complement strand
GTGGCATGTTACAAGTTACATCAATAATATAGCCTCCAAGTTCTCATAAAACTTGTATCTTTATATCTATAAAAAAAGTCCTATTGTTGTCTCTTAAAAAACACTAGGCAACTAATGTTGTTACAAAATCAATTTGCAAACTTAAAACTGAGTCATTTGTCCTTAACAAGGAATATTTTTATATGATCAAAATCACAAAACTTAATACTTGAAAAAGAATATTTTTATATGATCAAAATCATAAAACTTAATAGCAAGAGCCTAAGTTGAAAGGAAAAGCTAAAAACCCACAAGTCAAGCTTATCATTAGCTTTTTAATGGTCATCCAAACAGACAATTTAGATAAGCTTTATTAAATTATTGAGTATTCAATTGAAACTGGTAAATGAAAATATGATTAAAGTATGAAAGCAAAAATGATGATAATAATTTATAAATGATTGAGAAAGAACTCAGATAAAATGATAATTAATTATTAGCAAAGGCATGTACTAAAATATCAAAAGCCATAAGCCTATGTTATGTTGATGCAAGAATAGCTTGAGGGATGAAAATATTTAATTAGAGTTGGCTAAAACAATAATGGTATCATTGTAAAGATTAGTATAACTTAACTCTAGTTGAAACCCAAACGCTCTGTACTTATAAGTAGACCATGAAAACAATACATTAATATAGTGCACATTGTACAATCTTCCTAAGCTAAGTGCATTTTCTTGAGATATCAAATATGAAAACATGAGCACTAGAGCTCTTTGACGCAAGGTATACAAAAATATCCAATATCATCACAATTTACCTTTGTCAACTAACATAATATAGGATTATAATATAATGGTAAAAGAAAAACAATTGAGGATTATATCCAACAATATAGTCCATCTAATTACACTGATGGGACAATCATATTATTCCATAACTAAGCTAAGCAACAATCGGGCTACTAACGTAATAAAACTTAAAGATTTCCATAACTTCATAATACCTCGTCAAAGTCAAGTCCTTCACAAACCTTCGGACTTAGTATGACATCGATCATCTTTAGTCTTGCATTTGAATCTCACTTACTACCTATGGTTTTTGCCGATGTGTATAAGCATATATTAACTCTTTCCTACTTTTCTTAATTTCATTGATATCTTATATTTTCCTTGCCTACTCACATTAATTTTGTTTATTTGCTTATCCGTTATCTTTATGTCAACTTACATGTCAAGCATTAATCAAAGCTCGCCAACACTTGTACAATTCCATTGCTTAGATTTAATGGTCTAAACATTGTCATGGAGTACTTGAATTTTACTTTTATATTTTGCCCACATCAATCACAAATCAGTAAATGAATTTTTTAAATTTTAGGTACTATTTTCATGCTTTAAAAGAGTTTAGATATAGTGGAATCATTTTCTATCTTCTATTTTAAAATGATCTTTCAACTTGTACAATAAAAGATTTTACATTAAAATAACATGATTAATCTTATAATCAATTATAATGAGGTGAATAAGAAAAAAACATAATATATAATAGAGAGGATTAGAAGAAACCAAAAGCCTCATGAAAAAGAAAGTAGCTTATTTTTCATTTCAAGAAGTCAACCCCACGTTAATAGCTAGTTTTTATCCTTGTTTAAATGCCCTAGCAAGAGTTTGGAAAGGGAATATTTAAAAAATAAAAAGTAGTAGTAGAAAGCTACTTCTCACATGCACATGCATTTTATCCATATCAAAGCAAAAGGTTTCCTCCAATAACTAAGGAAAAAATAAAAAGGAAACTCAGAAATAAACTGATTTGAATTAAATTTCTTCCCAAGAAAGAAACATAGAGTGTGTTAGTTTTGTCATTCTATTAATATTCATTATTTATGAAACTATAAGAATAATTTAAACATAATAGTTAAATATAATTTAAATATTATAATTATGATCACATTATCAATTACTCTTTGATCATTATATTCTAAAAATATTATTTTTCATACAATTAATTCATAAGATTTATATTTTTTTTGTTTTCATTTAAAATCATCAAGACTAGTAAAAATAGAATGAAGCTATACATAACATATTTGAGTAATTTATATGACAAGTGCTTTCTAAAAAACCTAAAAAACAAAAAGACTTATAGCATACATTTGTCAACAAAAGCTCTATTGGTTGATCATTAAAAAATCAGGCATTCACTTACTTTGCTTTACTAAGTTCCAATGAGTCATAGATGTATAGAATAAATTATTGCAGAAGGAAATTATAATGAAAAGCAAGATTTCACTTTTCTCGGAACCCTAGTGTAAGAGTCAAAACTGTTTTAAGATGGAAAATTTCCCATGATACTACCATTATATACCGATGAAGATGATGCGTTTACACGCTCGATGATGCATGGACCAACATTGTAAGGATTATCATCCCTCTGCTCTTGTTTAGGTCTAATCAACTGCTGCCCCGTGAAGAAAGGTCTAATCTCACCACCCAGTTTGTTATTACCAAAAGTTACCCCGGCCAAGGAAAGATTTGCAGTTGTCTGTAGACTGGATGGAACCGAAATAGGGAAATCTGGAACAAGTGAGGTGATAGAACCAGCGAAAGGGCTTGCACCATGACTAGTGTTGATCCCAAAAGCACCATATGGCATGGTATGTTGGATGGAAGGGCACTTCATGGGGTAAAATGAGGAAGCCGCAAGCTTCATTTCATTGCTCAAATTTCCAACTAAAGGTCTCAAACACTCCTTGTTTAGTTCTTGTTTCCTTTCGAAACCCAGAGTAAAACGTTGAATCTGTGTTTCAGTTTTTGGCCCGTTGGTGTTTCTGGTCATTGTCAGGGCAGGTTGAGCATTAACAATAGCCTGAGACAAATTAGAACCACTAGCATTGACATGGCTGCTGTTTCTGGCGGCAGGCACTTCATGATTGTGTTTCCCTTCGTATGTTGTGATTACATATTTGAGATTGTGGGAGGCTCTCTCCACGTGCTTCCTCACTAAACATCCAGCACTTGTGCATTTGTAATAGCTCCTATCATACAAATACAAGGAAAAGAAACCTTTAAATTCATGTATCTTATCATTGTCAATACCATATATTTTCATAGTTAATCAAGAAAAAGGAAAATGTATTCCAAAGGCTGGCAGACTGATATAAACCAATGGAAAATTGAACAATTATAGCACATAGACAGACACGCTGAAACCACTAATTTGTTAATCCAGATAATGAAACACATTTTAAAACTGTCCTATTAATCACCGGAGAAGGATAAGGAACTATATCAGAATCCTTAAAAGAGAGAGATCATGAAATCACTTTTAACAGAAAAAGTAATGCAGCCCACAACCGTTGACAAAATGAAATATCAATACCTAGGGTTTGGGTTCCCCTTGACGACTTTTTGTCCGTACTTCCTCCAGCGATACCCATCATCAAGTATATCCACTTCACTCTCAATTTGGACAACAACTCTAGGTTCACGGACAGCCCTTGATGCCAAATTTGTTTCAACCAAGCATGTGTCTGTTTTCCTGTAAAGATAAAGTCTACCAGATTTAAGTACAGACTCGTATATGTCAACACGTGCTAACCACCAGATATAGTGGGGTACCTTCTTTTTGTTTCTGATTCATCATCATCGGCATTAACTCCAATTGACATGGTTCCCTGGGTAGCCTCATCATCATCATCATCATCATCATGACTAGCAAGTGTGGAAGAAAGTTCTGGAGTTTCTGCAGACTCAAATGTTCCCTTAGATTTTCCTTGAGTGGTTGACAGTGGATCAGAAAGCTCAGTAACAACTGATGTTGACAGTGATCTCTCCAGAACATCAGCCCTCAATTCATAACCAACTTTACCGTCCTTGGACCCTGGCTGCATATTTTTCCAAACTGACCCACCTTCAACTTTTAAACAGACTTCACCACCCTCATCTGTCTCTGGCATCTCATCAGACCAAGAAGCTGATCCAAGTTGTGCTCGGCGACTAGGCTGGGGTTTAGGGTGATTATGAGCACCTTTATAGATGATTTCTGTAATTTGACCATCATGAGAGCGCTCTATCTTTTTCGTTACCTGACAATTTGGATGTGTACACTTGTAGTAACTTCTTGGATATTCACTACCTTTCACTTGCTTCTGCCCATACTTTCTCCAATTGTATCCATCTTCTGAAATTCGTCCGGTTCCTATTGCAGTATAGGTCCCATTCTGCTCTTGCAGAGGATGATGATTCCCTGAAAAAGGTTCTGCTTGCAGAGAGTTCTGACTGCTAGGAGCATCGGACCCACTGATTTGAATATCACAGAAATCAGTTGATGCAGCTGTGTTGCTTAAAGCTTTCACATCAGGCATTGAGTCCTTAATGCAGCTCTTTATAGCTTCATGTGAAAGCTCTGCTGAAAATTCAAAACCCATTGATGGTTTCACCAGGACAAGGGCTTTACAATCTACATTATTTCCCTGTAAATAATAATAGTTACATGTAACTATGCAAAAAAAAACACACAAAGGAAAAGATCCAAACATTGACTGCATTGCAAAGCCAGCAAGACTATCTATGGCTGGATCAAATAAGCAATACTATTGTCCTACTCCAAGTACCAAAATCTCTAAGAGAGTTGTGTGCACAAATTTCAACACGAACATGTGAGATAAAAGGACCACAGACCAACGTTTGTATAAAAGGACATTGAAAGATTCATAGAGCTGGGCCATTGAAACAAAACCTTCAAAAATCATGTATAAGGCTAGTCTTGAAAAAAAATTAATATGAAGCAATGAACATTCCAACCCCGCCAAGAGTCAAAATGATGTGCCATTCAGGCATCGGTGGACAATGTATTGTAAAAGAGAACATGTAACACTAATGAGAAGATCCAATATTTACAGTGTTAATGCACCCACCATGCTATATTACAAAATATTTCTTAAATGACAAATCACAAATCCACCATAAACATGGATAGTTTAATGAGAAGCCAAGATTTGTAGGTCACCGAGGCCCTAGAATTGATGTCAACTAACCATTCAGCCCAAAATTTTAAATCAACTTGTTAATGTCAACCTTTATTCTAGTAGTAAACAGTTCATAACTAAAATATCCAAAATAAAATTGAATACAATTTTGATAAGAATTCTATATTCTTAAATAAGTTTTTTAAGTCATAAACAACTAAGATAACATAATTACAAATAGAGTATCTAACTTACTATTATCCTACCTAATAAGGAAATCTAACATAAATTAAATTTCAGCCCTTGTTGTCTTTGCTGTCAATTTAACTTTCACTCTTCCCACCAAATTAAACCTCACAACTGCAATAAGAGATTGTGTATCATCATACCCCTAAATCCGCATCATTAATGATAAGGCTAATTCACATGCAACTTGATAATTTCAAAACATCTCTTTCATTGAATTCCATTAATCAACGATGTTAATCAACATGTTCTTTATAAGTCAAGTTGCTTGTTATTATCTTTTACCGTACCATATCAAAAATATCCCTTATTAAGTTGTGCAAAACCTTCAACTTGAATGCTAACTTGTCTTGTTTGCGGTAAAGGAACTAAATCAATAAGCTTCCTTAGTTGAACTCCTCAAATTATCTCAAAACGACTCTTACTAGTTGACCTATTTATAGAATTGATATGAATTGAGAAGGGGGATTGTAAGAGCCTATAGAAATTAGCAGCTCCCACTCCCTTTATATACTAGATTATCTTATTCATATAAGGTAAGTTATAATTATAATCCCTAAAATCTCTCAATCAAATCACAATTATAATCCAAAAGATTCTCTTAATCAAATCATAATTTCTAACACTTCCCCCTCAAGCTGGAGCATATATATCATAAGCTCCAAGCTTATCACATAGTTGTGTTACACGGCTTCCAACCAAAGACCTGGTGAATAGATCAGCAAATTGGTCCTCAAATTTTACATGAGTGGTTTTTATCACATTTTGTTGCACCTTCCCTTTGACAAAGTGAGAGTCTACCTCAATATGCTCTGCCCTTTCATAAAAAACTAGATTAGAAGCAATGTAAATGGCTGCTCAATTGTCACACATTAGCCCCATAGGTTGAGTTTTTTTTTAAATCCAAGTTATTGCAACATATGTTTTACTCAAGACAAGTTCTCGAATTGTATATGTCATGGCTCTATATTCTGATTCTGCACTTGAACAAGAAACCAATGTTTGCTTCTTGCTTTTCCTTAAAATCAGATTGCCACCAACAAACACGCAATATCCTGTAGTAGATCGTCAATCAGTCCTAGAACCAGCCTAATTAGCATTACTATAGGCTTAAATTGAATAATGTCAATGGTACTTATATAAGACTCCTTTGCCAGGATTGTGCTTGAGGTATTTCAAGATTCGAATAGCTACATTCTAATGGTTGGTTTGAGGGAATTGCATTAATTCACTCTCCACACTTGTACTAAATGAAATGTCAAGCCTAGTAATTGTAAGATAGTTTAATTTTCCAATCATTCTCTAATAATTTCCTGGATCTTTTAAGAGTTCTCCCTAATCTGCATCAAGATCGATGTTGGGATCCATTGGAGAATCCACCGGTTTACATCCCAACAAGCCAACTTCTAGGAGATCAAGAACATATTTCCATTGGGAGAGACAAATACCATCTTTAGATCTTGCAACTTCGATTTCCAAAAAATACTTCAATAGACAAAGATCTTTTATTTGGAACTGTTGCAGGAATTCATTCAATTAGTGAATTTTATTTTGATCATCACTAGTAATAACAATATCTACTCCATATATGAGCAATAGACAATAGAATTTTACCAAATCTTGTGTGTTGATAGAACATCGAATAGTCTACTCCAAACTACTTAGAGTCAAAATTTCTTCGAGTCGAAATTTCTTCATAACTGAACTAAACTGTCAAAACCATACTCTAGGAGATTGTTTTAAAATATATAAAGATTTCTTCAATAGGCAAATTTTTTCAAACTCTCTCTGAGCACTCCATATAGATTGTTCCTTCTAGATCACCATACAGGAATGCATTTTTCATGTCAAGTTCGCAGAGAGGCTAGGAATAAGTTGTGGCTAAGAAGATAAAAATATAGATTGGCACCATTTTTGCCACAGGAGAAAAGCTTTTAGAATAATCAATACCATAGACGTGTGTATCCTTGAGCAACAAGACGAGCTTGGAGTCGTTCGACAGATCCATAAGCAGGAGTCTTAATGGTATATACCTATAAACAACCAACAACTGAGGCATCAAGAGGAGTAACAAGCTTCTAGGTGTCATTTGACCATAAAGCATCTATTTCCTCTTACATAGCTTGCTTCCACCTAGGGTTTTGTATAGCATCTGTTATACTCTTAGGGATAGACACAAAATCTAGGTTTGATAAACAGGAACTAAAGAAGGGGGTGCATGGTTATAAGAAACAAAATTAAGAATCGGATAATTGTTACAAGATCGTTTATCTTTCCTTAACGCAATAGGCCAGTCAAAGTCATTGTTTTCTAAATCTGGAGAAAAATTAGGTGCTGGAGGAGAGGGCTTATCCAGATGGTCATCTACCATCGATGAGGTCGTTGGGAATAAATCTGCAAATGTGATCAAGACAATTGATGAAGATAAGAAGGGTTGGAATCTATAAGTGAATTTTTTGAACTTTTTAGTGAATTATCTAAGGAGTTGTCAAAAAGAGGGGGTAAACAATGATGGAAGCTTTTGGCATCTTAACAGTGTTCTTAAAGAATGTCACATTTGTGCACACAAAGAATCTTTTAAGTGAGGGGCTAAACAACGATAACCTTTTTATGACCTCGAGTAATAGAGGAGGATACACCTGATGGTTCGTGGAGATAATTTCTCAACTCCTAGATAGAATTGATGGACAAAATAGACACATCTAAAGATACAAGACGAAAGAGGAAATGAAGGGGTATTAGGAAATATAAGGATATGAGGGACCTAACCTTTGAGAGTGGTGGATGACATTCTGTTAATAAGATAGTAAATAGTGAGGATAATATCACTCTAAAACCCCTTTAGAACCTTCATCTCAATTAGTAAAGTTCGAGCAATTTCTACATGTTTGAATTTTCTTTTAGCAACATCATTTTGTTGTAGTGTGTGAGAACAAGAAGATAGGAAAATTCTACCACAATTTTTTATGTAAGTCTTAAAGGATTCAGAAAAATATCCTTTGGCATTATTACTTCTGAGGATACGAATAGGACAACCAAATTGAGTCTTAATTTCAGAGCAAAAGAATTGGAAAATAGATAACAATTCAAAACATTCTTTTATTAGATATAACCAAGTTATTCTAGACCAATTATCAACAAAAACAACAAACTAACGAAAACCTAGTTCTGAGCAAACACGATATAAGCCCCCAACATCATAATGAACTAACATAAAAGAACTTTATGCTCAATTATTAACTTTAGATGAAAAAGCAACATGATGATGTTTCCTAAGTTGACAAGACTCACAATCTAGATGAAGATTTGAATTCAAATTAAGAATTAATTTTTTTAAAAAAATTTTTGGATGGATAGATGACTAAGGCGACTATGGATTCGGAGGGATGAAGTAACAACTAAGCAAGCAGTTGAACAACTGCCAAATAGTAGAGATCTCCAAATTCACCCTCTCCTCCAATCATCTTCTTTGTCTTCAAATCCTAGATAACAACAGAATGAGGAAAAAAAGGAAATAGAACAATTCAATCACTTGGTTAGCTTACTAAGACACGTTAAGTTGAACAAAAGTTTTGGAATATATAACGTTTTTGTAACGTCATTGAAGGAAAAGAAAATGTAGTGCCAACCCCACTTATCTTAATAGTGGAACCATTAGCAACAGTTAGTTGGTCTAAGTCTGGTACATAGGTAATTTGATCAAAAAATTTTGGGTTACCTGCAATATTATTAGTGTCTCCTGAATCTATAACCTAGGGTTTAATAGAGGATGATGTACAAGCTGTTTGACTACCTAGGTGAGCAAACGACGCAATTTGTGTGTTTTCTTGCTTGGCCACTTGATACTGGAGAAAAGCTGCAGAATCCTCTTTAAAACTACCTTGTTTCCACTTGTTGAGGCAGAACCACCAAAAGCTTCCACAATATTAGCAGATTGAGAAGACTTTGGGCGCAACTCTAGGTGCAAGTCCCAACAATAGTCAATGGCCACATTTCCTTTGGCCTCCTCTGCCCCTTCCTCCACGACGACCATGACGACCACAGTTACTTCATCCTCCATTACCTCTTCCACTATTGTGAACAACTAGAGTAAACTGTCACCACTTTCTTGTATTGGACCCTTCAAGGATCGAGATAATCGTGAATATATCTCAGTGAGTTAGGGGAGTTTAGTGCCACCGAGTATCTGGGCCCAAATTGGTTCATATTTTGATCTTAAGCCAGCCAAGTATCTCATCACGAATAAGTCTTCTCTTTCTGTTAGGTAACAATTCAACTTAATGTGCCCGTGTGTTAAATAGCACTAGGTAGAGAGCAATAGCTCAATATTATTTTGAAACAAGAATGAAGAACCTTCTTCACAAGGGAAAACCCCCTTACAATCTCAGGAAATCTTCCAAGAATTATTTCCATTCTAAAAGTCTACTCCACTTCCCCCATAGACTATTATTTTATATCTACTTATCCTAACAAACTTCTAAGGAATAAATATCTCCTGCTAACAACCTAAATCACTAAAATATATCAATATCTAGCTATCTCACTACTGCTTACAGCCTGTCTTCTTCTTCCTTGTATAAACTAACCACTCTCCTCCTTTGTGACCATTATTCCTAACACTTTCCCCCAAAAGCTGATCCTTATTCATTACACTTTCCCCCAAAAGTTGATCCTTATTTATTATTATCGATTGAGTTGCTAAATGTTTTACAAATAGATTCTTTATTTCTCAAAAATATTCAGTGTTTTTCTTCTCTCCCTACTCACACTTGAACAATTCCGTAGAAAAATCATATATAAGAATAACGTTACTAGAAAATAAAAGTCTCACATACTCCCATAGCTCCTTTGCAAAGTTTACATGTTGACACATGTTGGCAATATTTGGCTCCATGACATTCCTCTTTTTCTCTTCTCTAACAATTTATTATGTAAGTTTTATTTCCCCTTCTCTACATCATAAAAATAGTCCTCAATAAACCCCAAATGCATACAGGTGCACAAAATTAGACAAATAGACAAACAAATGCATCGTTCAAGCCTTCTCTCCTTTCTTATATGTTGACTCTTTTTCTTCCTTTGTTAGGTAGTGGGGGGAAGGGATTTCTGATAATGCATTCAATACGAAATAAAATTAAAAAAAAACAATGAATAGCATAAAAAGTCACCATCACCACCTACATCAATAAACGTTGGCTAGTACCTGATCATTGGAGCTAGAAAGACTTGGAAAGTAATTAGAATTTCCATGAGGATTAAATGTGAAGGATGAACCTCCATCATTCTTCTTGTCTCCATTTGCCTGAGAGGCTTCATTAGGCATTGAACTTTCAAAATTGTTGACTAGGGACAATGAAAAGGTTCCAGTTGTTGGTGAGAGCTAAGGCAAGAAAAGAAGATAATCATAAAAAGAATAAGAAACAAGTCATAATGTCACTTTCAAAGGCCTAATATGTTGAAACAAAGGAGTAGGACAAGTATCAAATACATTGTGAACCACAAATGAAAAGAAGCAAGGAGATCTTACACAATAGGTAAGTCTTACAATCATGTTAAATGTGTATTTTGTACACACATGTTAAGCAAATCATGATACAAGTAAAAGTATGGCCAAGTGAAATAGCATGTCAAAGTAAGAAGCATAGGCAACCTTGTCGATCATCTTCTTTATGTACCAGAATACAAGTTGAAATAGAAAGTTAAACCTAACCTCAGTCAGAAGGGGACTCTTTTATGTGCCAACCTTCCTAAGTGCTAAATCACTATTAAGTAAGACTGAACCAACCATTTCTCCTATGTCACCATTGCTCTTTGATTCAGCTTTCTATTTCCTTGGGATTAAACCTGTAAATTGTGTCTGTAACTACAGAGTATAACTTTTCTGCAGAATGTCTTCCTCAGTAAAATAAAAAATGAACAAAATTTTGGTACAAATGATTAAAGAATGTAGAAGAATGCTCCCAAATAATTAGACAAGCATTCCTATCACAACCTTCTATATATAACAGTATATTTCTTGAAATTAAATTAGTTTCTTCAATTAATTAATCCATTTGGGTACCAAGATTAACGATAATGGGAGTTGTAGTATTTGGTTTTTTATACCTGAAGGGAGAAGGAAATGTGGGCAAAAAATTGAAGTGCGAAGTCTACAGTTAAAGTTCTTTGGATTGCTTTAGATAGCGAGATGCCAAGATATCCAAGCTTTGTTTTGTGAAAGTCTAAGCATCAAATAATTACCCTGGAGTTTTTCAGGATAAAATTATCGAAGATAATACTAAAAAAAAATTGAGGAAGGAGAAGAACAATAAATAGCTAGTGTAGTATGAATATGAATCCAGTTGTAAATTCTTCGGTCTACTAAATGATAGATGAGGTCTGCAACATTGAGAAATGATAAAAACATAAACATTGCTCAAAATCTACCTCCTGAAATTTGGGTCTTAGTTGCACAAGTGAAAGGAGTAGATTGTGATTCAGTTCACAATGACGAGTGCAGTTGAAATAGAAAGTGTAGTCAGAGGACCACATGCTTGCTTTTTTGAAACTATAAAAGCTAAACACATAAACATAACATAGCATGTATATATTGTATAAAATAAATTAGTTACCCACATAAATAGATCAGCCAAGGTTGTTGTTTCGTTTATATATGTGAAAAAATAAGCGCCGTACATAAACAACATTTTTCATGAGCGACGACCAATTTTAACAGTATCCAAACACAGTTGTACATATAATATAAGAGACAAAACTAAACAAGTACGGCACCTGAGAATTGGGCAGCATGATCGGAGAATCGAGAAGCGCAGTGGGGCTAATCCCAGGGGGAATGGTAATACACGGTGATCGGACCGCCGTGGAGGACGGTGAAGCCAGGGGGCTGGTGGTCCTGAACCGAGCCGTGCTGATCCTCTGGGCGTTGAACCCGAACTTCACGGCTCTTCTTTCCGCAATGCTTGCCCTAACAGAATTGGTAGACGTGCCACCATCGCCGCAAATGGCGGTGCAACTGTTTCGAAAGGAACAGTCCTGGGTATCGGAGACAGAGAGTGGGGGCGGGCGAGGAGGCGGAGATGGTTGTGAATTTGGGTCCATTTCTGGACAGGTCGTTAATCGGAGAAGGAAGAAGTGTAAGAGTCAGGCTGGTGGCGTAATGCTCGTGAGTGAAGTTTTAGCTCCGCCATTAAAAGATAATGATTTTGGAGTGACTTAAATAATAATAGAACTCGAAATTTTAAATGTAATGTGACACAAATCAGTTTGTTTTCGTAAATTAACGTAGCCTTGGCTTCGGGATCAGACTCGGAACGTTTGCGCACTGTTTGTGAAGGGGACAGAGACAAGAGAAGAACGGTTATAGAGAGAGAGACAGGGGGGGCTTTATGTATTTATTTAGATAAATTATTTATCTAATTTGGTAACACAATCTACATCCGAACTTTTTCAATTTATCATATTTACATTTATATTTATAAGAATAAAATTATTTAAGTTAGGTATGATTGGATTTCTATCAAATTACCAACTTTACTTACCAATGGAGTAATATGTTAAACAAAATGTAGGTTTACAAATCTGAACTTCCTAACCACATTTAATGCTTCTACAGATTTTACATTTAGTTTTTAATAACTTACAATTTTCACAAAAAATCTAGTTTTTTTGTTCTTAATATTTTCTAATTCAAACCACAAGGTTGACTGATTAGTACCAGTTAGCATAAAAACAGTGTGGTTCACATGCTGGAATTGGTCCTTTTATATAGATATATGATAATAAGGAACCCATATGGTTCTCATGCTGGAATTTCCCCTTTTATATAGTTATATAATAATAAGGAACCCATAATTATCTGCACAAGTTTAGGATGTGCCAGTGCCACTAACGATCCTCCTCCTGTCCTCTTCTAAGATGCTTAAATAATTCCCCTGTTGCATGCATGAGCTTAAGAAAGCACTAAATTGAATTTCCCTTTTTTTTTTTTTGGCGGAAGTGAAATGACATAGATTAAATCTATGGAATTGCCATTATAAGAGGAATCGAAAGGGGATGAGGGACCTGGGAATCGGCATGCTTGAACAAACAATCATACAAAATCCTAATAAGCACAATGAACTTTCAATACAAGACTACATGGCAAAGGATTTCTGGAGAGGTTTACTTCTAATCTAAAGTGCCACGAGATGCAGAATACATTGTAAGATTTAATCTTTGTCATTTTAAGCAATATTACAAGCATAGAATTCACCAAAGAGTATTTATGACACAATTAATTCAACACTTTCAAACCTTAAAATTAGTACCATAACGAAAAGAGAGAAATATTAACCTTGATTCATATTCGTATAATCTCCTCTTATTAGCATATCCCTTCTTTATGGAAAAACTTTATCCACTCTCGCATTCTTGCCTTTCTTTGTTCTTTTCAATGGTGCAAGAATGGACCTATTTTTTAATATATGTAAAAGTTTCTTCGACTTGAAGGGAGACGGAAGGGTTTCTTTATTAAGTAACCCTAATGACTCTAATGTCTTTTAACAAGCCCAATAACCATTATTTTGGGCTCACTTTATAATAGGATCAAATAAAGTAATATTGGCCACACTTATAATTATTAAATTAATCTAACAATCTCCCACTTGGCCCATGTTACGACTTGATGATCCAACAACACAAGTGTGCACTATATATTGAATATGTTAAGCCTTCAAACTTGAATGAATTGAAATAATGGGATCATAGCGGTCACAAGTCATCTAACAACATGATTCCTTCTATTTATCACACAATCATCTCAACTCAAAATAACTTTAATTGAAAAACATTATAATCTTTAACTTTAATGTTTCTCAAAACATAATTTGTCATTACAATAAAACAATGCGTGTACACAACATAATGTGACAACTAACAAATAGCAAAAACATAACATTAATTGAATTCATAAGTGTCAAAACAATAATAGCAAATATCCAAACATATGTACATATATAACATGATCTAATACTAACAAGGACTTATCTATAATGCCCATCCTTTCAACATGGCCAGTAAATGTTTTAGGCAGTAATCCTTTAGTTAACGGTTCCACTACTATTAGATATGTTCCAATATGCTCAATCGACACCTTATGTATTTGCACTTCTTTTTTAACTGACAAGTATTTCAAATCCATGTGTTTGGCACCTTTAGAATGGTTATCATTTTTACAGAAGAAGATAACTACAAAATTATCACAATAAATTCTTAGTGTTCTAGCTATATTGTCGACAATACGTAGCCCTAAGACAAAGTTTCACAACCACAATGCTTGAATAGTGGCCTCAAATCATGCCATAAATTTGGCCTCCATAGTGGAAGTAGCAATGACATAGTGCTTTCCACTCTTCCAAGAAATTGCCCCTCCTGCTGGTTGGAATAGATAACCAAAAGTAGATTTCCTTGAGTCTACACAACCAATATAGTCTGAATCTGAATAACCGATCACTTCTAAATGATCTGATTTCCTGTATGTGAGCATGTAATCCGTGATGCCTTATAAATACCTAAGAATTTTCTTTGCAGCTTTTTAGTAGTCCAATCTAGGATTACTTTGATAGCGGCCTAATATTCCAACAGCAAAAATTGATATCCAACCAAGTACAAGTTTGAATATACATCGAACTCCCAACTACAGATGCATAGGGAATATATTCTCTTTCCTTTCGTTCCAAATCATTCTATGTGACATTGCATTTCACTAAATTTATCCCCTTTCTGAATTGGAACTACCCCTGTTGAACATTTTCCATCCTAAATCTCTCTAATACTTTACTAATATATCATTTCTTAGACAACACTAACAATCCTTGTGTCCTGTCACGAAATATTTCTATTCCAATCATATAGGAATCCTCACCC
>JANZXP010000007.1:9137872-9173480 GCA_027576715.1 Erythroxylum flavicans | reverse complement strand
TATGATTTTTCATTATTTGACTTATGTTTTCTTTTTAAATTTGTTTAAATATATAGTTAATGCATAAAAACTCTATATATTTTCTTTTTGGATATTAAAAGATAAACATACCTAAAATTTAACATATTAATAAGATTAAAATTTAATAAATTTAAGTTAACTATTATTTTTAATCATTAATATTTATTAAAAATAAAATAATAATACATAAAAATTGAAAATTGTAAGCAATATAATATAATGAATTATTCAGCTAAGTAGTAAAAGATTGTAATTAGAAGTTTAACAATTCTTATAGACATAGAACAATAAGAACAACAACAACAACAACATCAACACTTAGTATAAATCCCAGGATATGCATGGTCTGAGGAGATTCAATAGTACATAATCTTACTCCTAATTAGTAGAGAGGTTGTTTCCAAAAGTTTTACAAACATAACATCAAATAAAGTTTCACTCTTATTCCAGCGAAAAGGAAATGAAAAAATTATTTTTTTGGATTACAAGTGACATAAGAATCGGTAAAGGTAAATGAGTTCGTTATGTCTGGATTTCCAAGAAGGGCCTTTGTACATTCGAAGGCATCAATTGATAATGAGAATTATTTAAGTTGTATACTTTTGCCCTAACAATAGTATACCTAATTATTTTTTTATACTTTTTAGGTTAAATCATAATGGAAATATATGGAATTATCCTCTACTCGTAGTAAGTTCAATCCAGCATGGAATTATTTTTCTTCTTCTCAAGCATCTGATGGGAATATCCAATATAACTGTATGGTTGCGGTAGAATATTTAAAGGGGGAGGTTTTTAGAATGAAAGAACATCTTACTGGTGTTAAGGGTAATATTGTTTCTTGCAAAAAAGTACCACTTGATGTATGTGATATGATTGGAAAATATTTACAGCAACAAGTGAAAAAGAAAAAGGAAAATAAAGAGGCTCATGATATATCTTTTGAAGCTGATGAAATACCATAAGTATTAGATAAAAGAAAAGGAAAAATTACTATTGACATAGATTTTTATTTTTCTCCAAGAACTACTCTTGGTTCTCAACCTAGTCTAAAAAGTTTTATGGTTGATAAAGATGTTATTTTGTGATGTAAAAGAGCATGGGCTAGAAGGTTCTATCATTCATGTATTCCTTTAAATGCTTTAAATTCACCATATTTTCAAAAAGCAATTAATGCTACAAAATCAATAGGCATAGGATTTAAGGTGCCATCTTATTGTGAGCTATGTGTGCCTTTGATTTAAGATTTAAAAAAGGAATGTCGGTTAACTGTGGAAACATGTAAATCTAGTTGGGAATCAACAAGATGCACTATTATGGCAGATGAGTGGATTGATCAAAGATAGAGAACTTTGATTAATTTCTTAGTTTATTGTAATATTGGGACAACTTTTATCAAGTCTATTGATGCTTCTGACATGGTAAAAAGTGCTAATGTTTTATCTGAATTATTCTATGAAATTGTCCAGTGGGTTGGACCAAAGAATGTTATGCATTTTGTTACAGATAATGCAACTATTTATGTATCAGCTGAGTACTTATTATAATCAAAGTATGGGCATATTTATTGGTCTCCATGCACTGCGCATTTTATAAATCTTATTTTAAAAGATATTAGTAGTATAAATCATATTTCTAGTCTTACTTCACCCGCATTTAAGATTACAATTTTTATATATAATCATGTCACATTTTTGTCTTGGTTAATAAAGCAAGAAAATCACCGCTGCCCGGGATATCAAATCAGTACAACTTCAATTTTCATAAACAAAATCACTACAAAGTTCGAGATATCAGTAGAATTTGAAATACATAGTCTGTTATTTGACTATTTTACGGATTAAAAGATTCAGAGTTATGCTAATTTGATTTGTAAAATGAAATTAGTTGAAAAGAAAACCAAGGGATTTCAATTTTGTTAATAAAATCTGATGACTAGTTTAAGTCTTATTTAAAAAGAAAAGATATAAAAAAAAAGGTTTATCTAGTTTTGTTTTCAATTATCTAATACTTTACGATTCCTCCACCAATAATGCACGGATTGTTTAATATTTTTATTATGTAATTGTGTAAGTATTTAATTTGTATTGAAAAGTGTGCAGAATCTTTGGAATAGATACTCTTCTGTTAAAACTAAATTTAGATGATCGTAGAATATACGTAACTTAACATCAATTTCTGTCCTTATGTTCACACGAAATTTTCTCATGTTAAAATGATGTTTTAATTTTGAGCTAATTAATTTTATTCACATGGGTAAATATATGGATAGAATTAATTAATATTAGAACTGATTACAGAAAATCTATCCCTTGTATACACGGGGGTGGCTTACTAACCTTATCAATGCTACGTCAGTTCTCACTCCTGCACGAGATTCCAGACCCCAATGTCAGCACTCAGCATCAATTAGTTTCTAACATAAGAAATCCAGATTCCACCATACACCTGCCCCATCTAGCATGAAAAACTTGACCTAACTCATGTTCCGACAAAAGAGGAGTCCACCTAAACTCTAATTTCCAACATTATAACATGTTCCAACAAAAGAAGAGTCCACCGAAACTGTAATTTCCAATATTATAATACGGAGCTTCAAGTTAACTTAGACATAAATTATTTTAAATATACAACTTGCTGAAATAAAGACAGTTAATTTATTCACATCATATAGCTACTACCACCACCCGCCCACTGACCAAACATTATATAGCTACTGCCATCATCAAACCTGGACGTGTCTCTGTACATCATGGCAGGCGGATGTAGGAACTCAGTGAGAATCAGGGAAACCTGCCAAATCTCACCATTTCATCGTCAGTCAGACACTCAATTCTCTCTTCCTCTCACCTTGTTTGACGTGTTTTGGCTCAAATTCCCGCCAGTAGAGCGCATGTTCTTTTATGAAATCACCGATTTAACACCTCATCTTTTCTACTCTGCGATCCTTCCCAGACTCAAACACTCCCTGTCTCTCGCTCTCTGTCATTTCCTTCCTCTTGCTGGTCACATCAAGTGGCCTCCACACTCATCCAAACCCCTCCTCGTGTATACTCCCCACTGCAGTTGGGTATCTCTTGTGGTTGCCGAGTCCTACGCCGACTTTCACCATCTATCAAGTCATCAAGTACGTGATGCGTTGGAGTCGCATCCCTATGTACCCATGCTGTCAGTATCTGACACCGATGCCTCAATAATTGCTCTTCAAATTACCTTCTTCCAAAAGAAAGGGATTTCGATTGCATACTCCATTCACCATGCAGTTCTTGATGGCACAAGCATAACCATGTTCTTCAGAGCCTGGAGTTATATATGTAAGCACTTCGATGGAGACGAAAATTCACCTCAGTTCCAGTTACCTTCAGAGCTGGTTCCATTATTCGACCGCGCATTATTTGAAGATCCAAGTGGACTAGAAGCTCTGTTTATCAACCAATGGGCAGCCCTGACTGGGTCAGCATCAAACTTGAAGTTGATGTCCAACTTGTGTACTATGCCCAACATCGTTAGATCAACATTTCAACTGTGCAGCGAAGACATAAACAAGCTGAAAGAAAGGGTAATATCCCAAGTGAGCAACCAGATTCATTTGTCCTCTTTCGTAGTCACGTACGCATACGTAATGGTTTGTATGGTGAAAGCACGAGGAGGAGACGACAACAGAAAGGTTAATTTCTTGTTTGTAGTTGACTACAGGAGCCGTCTAGACCCTCCTGTTCCAGGCAATTACTTCGGGAACTGTGTGTTCCCTTGTGAAGTCGTTTCCAGAGCAAGAGATTTTATGGAGGAAAATGGGGTTGCAGTAATTGGAGAGAAAATCAGTGGCGTTATAAAGGGATTGGAGAAGAGACTGTTTGAAGGAGCAGAGAACATGATACCATCTATGAAAATTTCGGAACAAGGAATTCAAATTATTGGTGTGGCTGGATCGCCTCGTTTTGAAGTTTATGAGTTTGATTTTGGGTGGGGAAGACCAAAGAAGGTGGAAATTATATCGATAGACAGGACTGGAGCTGTCTCTTTGAATCAAAGTAGAGATGAAAAGGGAGGGGTTGAGATTGGTTTGGCCATGCCAAGAAATGAAATGGAAACTTTTGCGTCTCTGTTCGTTGATGGGCTTAAAGATTTTCAGTAAACCTCCATGTTTTGCAATTATATAGCTAGTCATATTTAGGGTGGGGGAATTTTGCCATTTACTAAAGAAGGCAAAAGTACTTGTAACAATAAAGAAGTAATAAAAGAAATTAAAAGTGATTATTAAAAAGTGAAAATCTGATCAAAACAATCTTGTTTTGGAAAAATATTTTTTAAATTGATATTGTTTTAAATAGTTTATTAATAATATTGCTCTAAAAATATTTAAAAATCCAGGTTGTTTTGCGATTGAGAGAAAGTTATTTGAATTTTTAGTTAATTCTTTTTGAAATTTGATTTAATCGAATCTTAATTTTTATAATAATGTTAAATGAGTTTTAAAACATCAGAAAATCATTGTTTAAGAAACCTAGATAATGCGAAGCCAATGCCATCATTTGCCGAAGAATCCCACATACTCGTGAAAGAGAGTGAAAGAAACATACGATTGTCCTGATAAAGCTTACAGATGATACAATGATGAAATCGTATGCATGTCTAAGATAGGGAAAGAATAATTAACAAAAAGATAAAGCAAGAAGTCCATCATTTGGACCCATCTTTCTATTAACTATTGAATGTCATGCAAAAAGATTAAATAAGAAATAATTATCTAATCAAATCCATATCTAAATCCATTATAACATAACATACTATTAGCTAAACTTTTTTTTGGCAACGATTTGAAAATCTTTGCCAAATATAGACTTTTGATGAAGAAATGAAATAGCAACGTTTTAGTAAATTGTCAAAAAAGTGGATTATTTGATGATGATTTTCAAGAGTTGTAGCTAAAAAAGGCTAATTGTTTGACGATTTAATCATATCGTAGCCAAAGATCGACCCTTAGCGACAACAACATAAAACGCCAGTAAGTATTTGAACTTTTTGGGACAAAATGTATAATTCGCCGCCAAATGTGGACTTTTGGCGACTAGACCTTTAAATCGTCACAAAAAGTGTAGATTAAAGAATTAGGTATTAATAATGTTAATTTTTTATTTTTTAATTGTAAATGTGTTTAATAATTCTAACGTTAATTATAATTGACATTTATATATGATTTTTCATTATTTGACTTATGTTTTCTTTTTAAATTTGTTTAAATATATAGTTAATGCATAAAAACTCTATAAATTTTCTTTTTGGATATTAAAAGATAAACATACTTAAAATTTAACATATTAATAAGATTAAAATTGAATAAATTTAAGTTGACTATTACTCTTAACCATCAATATTTGTTAACAATAAATAATAATACATAAAAATTGAAAATTATAAGCAATATAATATAATGATTTATGCATCTAAGTAGTAAAAGATTGTAATTAGAAGTTTAATAATTCTTATAGACGTACAACAACAAGAACAACAACAATGACATCAACATCTAGTATGAATCCTACTGATATGCGGGGTCTGGGGAGATCCAATAGTACGTAACTTTACTCTTAACTAGTAGAGAGATTGTTTCCAAAATTCTTACAAACATAACAATAGATAAAGTTTTCACTATTATTCTATCGAAAAGGAAATGAAACGATTATTTTTTTGGATTCTAAGTGACATGAAAATCGGTAAAGGTAAATGAGTTCACTATGTCTGGATACCCAATAAGGGCCTTTGCACGTTCGAAGGAATTAGTTGAAAACATCAAAGATCTTCCCTCAGGTGTTGGGTTATTGACACCTTCTTCTAACAATTTCTTGGCTATAACAAAACTTGTAGAGGATACAATGAACGAATCCCCAGATGCGGTATGGATCACTAAATTAGATGAATTGCCAGTGCGATGTGTTTCACCTAAGACACAATTAGTATAGAACTTAAATAGCTAGTTAAGTGAAACTATATTACGATGCCAAATTCGAACATATTTACACCTGATTGAGCAGACATAGTAATTGGAATCAACGATTGATAAAAAACAATCGATTGCCCTAATCCTGGACCAGCCTTAGGGATATTGCAATCGTTTTCATTTTCATCTATGTTCTCTTAAAGATTGAAGTAAGCTTTGCACAAGACATAGTATATACAATCAAACGTTCATTTAATAGCTTACTATGATGCAAATAAGATACAAATAATTAAGGAAGAGAGGTTATTTAGATGATACGAAAAATCTTGAAGAAGAAGATCGGTCATGGAAGGCAAGCGGTGATTAGTGTATAATGACGAAATATCTGCATCGATTTTTTTTGCACTAGGTAAAATTTTCCCATATTCCTCCCATCAGAGCTTATTTTTGCCATCGGAATCCAGTCGCCACATCAACATTCCTCGATGAATTGATGTTAACAGTTTAATTCTAAAAATTCGATATATCATAAATTTACTATGTTAAATAAAATTTTTCTGGTAATTAAATCCTACAAATGAATTGTCGATGGAAATAACTGATGCATAAGGCACTTTCTGCATTCTATGTCAATGTGGAAAGTTATGCTAGTTTGTCGATGATAAGTCAAAGTACTACATTTTAGTAGTGGTACATATTTGGTGTAAAAGGAATCATATTGTAAAATTTTTACATAAACATCTATTGCAAATTATGCCTTGAATCTTTAACAGACCTTTCATCAAATAATTAGAAGGGTTTCTTCAAACAATAACTAGAGGTTGGGAAAAAAATCTACCCATCATCATCCAATACAAAAACACAATTTACCTTTTTCCAAACACAAACAAAAAGGGAAACCCATACACTAATTGCAGACAAATATAACATAATAAGGAGGACTCTTGGTAACAGAAAAGAAGAATAATGCGTACCAACATAGCACATGATTCTTTATCAACGGTGAGGACCACAAGACAGGAGATGACCACAAAAGACAAGATGATGCTTCTTCAACCGATTATGAAGAGAATATACGATGGCTAACACGAAAACAAAGACAACTTCGTTTTTGTGTTAATAACCTAGCAGAAAATGACAAACAGTTAGGAGGGTTTCTTCAAGTAATAACCAAAGGTTGGGAAAAAAAATCTACCCATCATCATCCAACATAAAAACACAATTCACCTTTTTTCAAACACGAACAAAAAGGAAAACCCATACACTAATTGCAGAAAATATAACACAATAACAGAAAAGAAGAACAATACGAACCAACATAGCACATGATTCTTCATCAATGGTGAGGACCACAAGACAGGAGACGACCACAAAAGACAAAATGACGCTTCTTCAGCCGATTATGAAGGGAATATATGATGGCCAACACGAAAACAAAGACAACTTCATTTTTGTGTTAATGGCCTAGTAGAAAATGACAAACAGTTAGGAGGGTTTCTTCAAACAATAACCAGAGGTTGGGAAAAAAAATCTACCCATCGTCATCCAATACAAAAGCACAATTCACCTTTTTCCAAACACAAACAAAAAGGAAATCCATACACTAATTGGAAAACAATATAACACAATAAGGAGGTTCTTGGTAACAGAAAATAAGAATAATACGTTCCAACATAGCACACGATTCTTCATTGATGGTGAGGACCACAAGACAGGAGACGACCACAAAAGACAAGGTGATGCTTCTTCAACCGATTATGAAGAGAATATACGATGGCTAATACGAAGACAAAGACAACTTTGTTTTTATGTTAATAACCTGGTAGAAAATGACATCATTTGTTTTTAAGGTAAACAATGTGTTTTCGATTAAGTCAGAAGAACTAAACCATTTGGTGAGGATTCGAAAACTCGTCGCCAAATGCTATGCCATTTCTATTTGGATTCACCTTTGACTAATATAAATAGAGTAATATATATTACATATGTAAGATATGAGAAATTTATAAATTATGTAATAATTCATAAACCATTAAACTAGTTACAATTATTATATATACATTCATATAACATTATACTAATTACCATATATGATAATAATAATTATAACAATTTAATTAAAAATAATAGATGGGACTTTTGACTACCTTTTCATTATATTGCTAAAGAATCACAATTTTATTGTTAATAAGATCAAAATATCATAAATTTAAGTTAACTACTTTTCTTAATCATTAATATTTATTAACAATAATAAAATGAATGTATAAGTTTACAAATAAATTTAGTAAAAAAATGTCATATTTTTATCAATTTCTTTCTTATACATGATTTCATAATTTAATGTGGTATCATAAATTTGTATTTACTATATATAATTTCTATATTAATTTATGTTTATGCTATATTTAAAATTTTAGCAAAATGTAAAAATCTATAAAAAAAGTTTATTATCGGCAACGATTTCTAATTTGGAAGCCAAATATACGACTACCAATTTAATTTTATGATTGTAAATATAAAACTAAATTCATTTAAGAACAATGTAATTTAAGATATTTATAAAACAAAACAACGTTTTATAAGCATATTATATCTATTTATATTTTTTTAAAAAAAATTTAATATATATTATTTGGAAATTTGATGTGGTCTAACAAAACTCTATTTATTATGTATAAATTGTTTACAATTTTATAAAAATGTTAATTTCAAAAAAATACCAAAACTATAAAAATTGAAAAAAATTATTATTGGTGACAATTATGCAAAATCGTCGCCTATTGTCAAACATTTGGTGACGAATTTAAGTATTCGTCGCCAAATGGTACAGACTTTAAAAAGAAAAAAATGACATTGCCTTTTCAACGATAGACGACGTCATTTTTGTAACGTTATAATCTAACCCCGACCCCCCTTTCTATACATTTGGCGATGTTTTTGGAAAGTCACCAAATGTTGTGTCGTTTAAAAAAATTAAAAATGACGTTAAACAAACGATATCGTATGACACTCAGTGCTATAGGATAAACTCGACCGCCCCCCTCTTCCTACTCTCTCGCGCACTCATCTCTTCTTCATTTTCTCCCAACAGGATGACCTTCTGTCTTCCGGGTTTTGCATGCTTCTCTTTTGTCCTGTTGCTGTCGTTGTGATTGTTCATCAAGGTAAGTCGTGGTAGGTCTTTTTTATTTGGATTGTTTTGTGCTTCCTTTCATGTGTTTTGGCGATATTATGTTTGGTTTTGAAGTGGCGATTATATATGCATTCATTGTATATTTTTGGGTTGTCTGTGATTGGGTTTACCATGGAATGTCTTAATGATAGAGATGGAAGGGAAAACAATTTGAATCTTGGGATGAATTTGTCATGTCTATAAGATGTTTGATGAAATGCTTGTAACAATTTGCATTTGAAAAGTGTTTTGTTTTGGGTATTATTCTTGCATTGAATGTTGTTGTTAAATGGTATGTGAATGGTCAGTTTTTGGGTGATACTTTGAGTTTTTCTTATATAAAGGGAGTGTTAATTTGAGTTTGTATGTGTGAAGAAAGGGAGAAGACAAATTATTTGTTGTAGTTGGGGTTTAATTTCTGAAGCCTATGAGCTGTTTGATGAAAGTCCTCTTATGTATTTATTGTTTTGTTTTGATAGGGAATTAATTTTCTAAAATGCGCATACTTTGAATTTGATAGGTTTAAGTGTTTAAACATTCAAGAAATGAAAAAAATGGTTGTCTTATTGTTAATGTTATAAACATTCACGAAATCCAAGCATTAGGAAACAATTATGATCTTCAGGGTATAGATATGACAAGTCCATAAAAGAAAAGATCTTTTAATAAACTATCAAAAATAAATAATGGGTATAGTGAATATTAGAGCTAAGTATTTGAAAATCATAGGAGAAGAATTTTGGAGAATAAGGGAAAATAAAATTAAACATTTGGATGAAAATTTTTTAATTAACCCTAAAACATATAATATTGCTAATTGATAATATATTTACTAGTTTTATATGATGATATAATAATTTTTATTTACTATTTATTAATGGAGGTAGCGGTTTAAAGGAGACAATTTTCTATTAATTTAGTGAAGTTAGTAGAAGAAATGTCAACTCTTTACAAATTTAGTGGGTTAGTAGAGCAAATGGTTAGTTTAGCTTATTTAGTCTATAAATTCTTGTAAGCTTATATAAAGACATTATTTGTAAGTTCATTTGTATGATGTTATACATTCATTCGTCCGTAAAAAAAAAGGATGAGAACTTTAAACGAAATTTTTTTCTAAGAGTTTTGAGTAAAAAGATTTTGATGGAAAATAATTTAAGTTGAAAGTAACTAGAGTCTTTTATATTATTTTAGTATATGAATAGATCAAAAAAAAGGTTGGCTTTTCCATATCTCTGTTGTTCATTTTATTTGATTGAATTGTACTAAACACCTGTGTGTTGATAATATGAGTAAACACTAAAACCTTAGTAGTATGATACAGTGAAAAATAAACATATTTGTTAGTCAACAATTAGGCTTTAGCAAACTTAAGTTTAAATGTTGTATGAAGACTTCAATTATTTAATTCCACTACGCTTGAAAAAGTCCCATAACACTTGTAACAAATGACAACTAAATTCATATAAATCCTAAGGAATTAGGGTTCCATATCTATACTTTTAAATCCATTTTAAAAAGCGAATAAATATCAATTAAGTAATTTGAATACATAAATCAATTTAGCTATCCATTAACAATGATGTTTTTAGTATTTTTGACATAGATCACCACTGGTTTGTCTTCATGCAATTGACTAATAAAACAACATTCATATTATATAAGGCCAATCTATAATTTAATGATGTCAATGGCTCATGCGACTATTTTGTAGACTATAAATGATTTTCTAGCTTATGTAAATTTGTCTTGATGGAGCACTTAAGGGTACATGACCTGTCCTGTGTGTAACTATCAAACTTATTCGATGAGGCTATGAAGTAAAATATATTACACAAGACATCGTTGTTACTTGGAATATAGGCATATGAAGAAGTAAGTTGTTTAATGGAAAAGTAGAATCGGGTGAAGCTCCTTTTGAAATTGTCTAGTGATGATGTGGTTATGTAGCTACTGCACTTGGGTGACATTACACTAGGCAAACACCCAAGTAATAGAAAGCGAAAGCGAAATGTTGTTGAGCTCAATTGGAATAAAAAAAGCATGTTTTTCATTTTGTCATATTGGAAGTAATTGTTATTAAGGCATAATATTGATGTGATGCATATTGAAAAATTATTTGTGAGAATATTTTAGGAACTGTTATGGGAATTGAAGGCAAACCGAAAAGATACAATTAAGGCTAGACTCGACTTGGAAGACATGAATATAAGAAAAGATTTGCATTTGAAAAGAATAGATGATGGATCATACATTTTTCCACTTGCTTGTTACACCATGTCAAAAAAGGAGAAGCAAACTTTTTGTCAATTTCTTAAATCAGTCAAGTTTCTTGATGGTTATGCATTTAATATAGCCCATTGTGTCAATATTAAAGAGGAAAAAGTATCAAGGTTGAAAAGCCATGATTGTCGTATAGTTCTACGACGATTACTTGCTGTTAGAATACGTGGATATTTGCTGAATGATGTGTCCATAACTTTGGGTTAATTGGGTGAGTTTTTTAAGTAATTATGTTGCAAGATACTTAAAGTTGAAGAGTTTGACAAATTGAAAGAAGACATAGCTTTGATTATATGTAAGTTTGAACTAGTATTCCCCTAATTATTTTTTTTATGTTATGGTGCATTTGGCAATTCACTTACCATATGAAGCAAAACTTTGTGGACCAATTCATTTTCGATGGATGTACCCTATTAAAAGGTAATTTATATTAATTTCTACTTTTTTATAAACTTATTAGTTAGTAACAATTGTTAATGTTTTATATTTTATTTAGAATTTTAAGCTCTCTTAAACGTTATGTACGTAATAGAGCTCGACCTGAAGGGTCTATTGCAAAGGCTTACATAGCAAATAAATGCTTGACATTTTGTTCCATGTACTTAAACGACGTCGAGACAAGATTTAATAAACGAGAACGTAACTTTGATTTTGATCAAGATGGTGGCTTGTTAGTTTTCTCCCAAAAAGTTAGGCTACTTGTTGTCAGAAAATATATCAAGTGAATTAAAGATGAGTTTGAAATTGCTTATTAGTATATTTTGAACAATTACAAGAAAGCTGACATATATATGGAGTATGTATATTACTTTTGAATCAAAATTTCATATGTCAATGTTGTTATTCAATCTATATTTCCTAATCTCAATTTACTTTTTTAAATAGAGAGCATAAAGAGTCGATTTGAAGCAAAGGGATTGTTAATGTTGAAGAAAAACATAAGCTTAAGTTCCTATCATAGTTTAAGACTCGAGTAAGTTATATATTGATGGAATGTTATGAGCTTACGAGAATTTATATGTCAGATGAACTATTGTACAGATGATGCGGTTATATAACCGTAACATGCAAGAGGCGATAATTGCATTATATTCTTTGGCATATGGGGCTCATATATGTAAGAAAAATATACAGGTTGCATTGTTAATAGGGTTAGATTTCAAATAGAAGATCGATAAAGTAGACTTAGAAGCCAAAATTATGGGGGGGTTGTTGAGGGATGTCAAGACAATGATTTAGTTGCCTTTCAGGATGTCATCTCTAAAATAATAAAGTTACACTACTTTAAGGATAAAAAAGATTGTTCTATTTAAGTGGAAATGGTTTAAGCTTGTTGACATGAAGGTGAATGGGAATATTACTAACATGAATGTTAGTAAGACATGTACGATAATGATCCTTTTATCCTTGTAAGTTAAGTTAAGCAAGTTTTTTACCTCAACGGGCAAAAATTAGAAAGTTGTTCAAAAGTTTCAACACCGAAATCTCTTTGATTTTTGTGAAAGGGATAATAGTCTAATGAGTGAGGATGGTGATGAAGTATATCAAGAGATTGAATCGAAGTTAAATAATGAAGCCATTCAAATAAAAGATGCAGATATATCATCATTTTGTAGGAGAGATGTTAATCCTAATACAGTACAAGTAAGTGAAGTATAAGCCAATCCTGTCATATAATCTGGGGCATTTTTTGAGCATGTTGGATGAATATTGTTCTAATTATGGTATTTATACATTGTTTTTTAAGTTTAGGAGGTATGGACTTACTTTGAAAAAAAAAAAGCTAAAATTGGCTAAATTGGAGGAGAATAACACATCCAGTAGCATCCAAAAGGAATTCACAACGCAACAGATGGAAGATAAAACAACAGCCCAACAGAAGAGAAAACGACACCAGAAAATAAACAAAATGTGAGCAGAGTCCAGAAGAAGTAAATGACAAAGCAGCGTAGAGGAAGGCAACGCAGCAGGCGGATAGAAAACAACAAAACGGCAGCAGAACAAGAGCAAAACGTAGAGCAAAAAAACAAAAACAACAATGCACGGCAGCTGGAAAATAAAATGCACAGTAGCAGCTAGGAGGTCCAAAACGTAAAGTACACTGGAGAAATAAAAAATGTTGCAGCAGAGAAGCAGTCCAAAACGCAAGTAGAAAAAGATCCAAAACGCATCAGCCAAAAGAAAAAAAAAAAGAAAGGCGAAACATAAGGAACGTAGATGTTTTGAAGACTGCTGACGTTTTTAACGTAGAAGGGTTTTTGTTTTAAAAGAGAACGTACGTAGGTTTTTACTTTTTGGAAAAGAAAGGGACGTGTTTTTAGGGATATAGAGGAAGTGGCTGGAAAGGCAACAAGAGGTAGACGGCAGCTGCTAGTTTTGGGAGATGTCTACGCTGGGTTCAACCTTTTGCTGTCAAAGGAAAGAAAGTAGGCATAGTGTTTTGGAGGTTTTTTCACCGGGGAACCCTCCAACGTTTTTCTTTCTCTAAACTTCTTCACTAAGATAATTTACTTGTCAATAATATTCATATGTTCTTTCTTTTCTATGGCTTGCCACTAATTTAGGCTTAGTTTGGTGGAGTTGTAAAGGTTGATAATTTGCTGAAATTAACCTGCTAAAATGATAAATACTTATTCTTAATAAATATTTATGTGTTTGAGATTGCTGTTTTGGTAATTGCTGAAATATGAAAATAGGTGTTTGGCAAGTGCAGTTGTGGTTGCTAAAAAGAGATAAAATGACTAAAAAATCTATTGATTTAATAAACTATTAATTGTTGTATAAATCATTAAAAAATATATTATTAGTCATATAAATTTAAAATTATAAATAATAAAATATTAAATTAAAATAAAAAAATATAAATAAAATTATAAATAATAAAATACGTTGAACTTGCTTCTTATTAGTTAAGGGTATAATGGAAAATAATAATTATCAGAAGGTTATTAATGGAAAGTAGAATTTCTACGGCAAAAGCACTTTCCTACCGCAACCCTTTTTCTACTTATTGATTTCTACGGTGGCACCGTACTTTCCTCCAACCTCCAGTTATTCGCCCGTAGATTCAAACATGTGACTACGTTTGAAAACTGCGATGGATAAATACTTATCCCCATCGCACCGCAGATCCAAACACAGCCTAAGGCTTGCAGGGAACTGCCAACTGCTCCCGTTGATGAGTGATTCCATTTTTGTGTGCAGTAGGAGATTGATAGAATTCCTTGGTACACATGAGGAGTTAATGAGAGCACCTTGACCAAAACAGTTGTCAAATCACAAAGATATTAGCTTCCCGTTGCCAATGGAGCAAGACATGTCATCTTGGACAAGATTTTCATTTTGAGAAGTTGGTTTAAAGAAAAGGAATTGGATACTTTCTTGCTAATTTCCCATATGCTTCTGCCTTTGAGAAAATAGGAATGAATCCATCTGATCTATAATGATTTCCTATCTTAAAGGATGCACCAAAACCTTTTCAGGATGAGTGTTTGATTAGTGACTTTCACTGAAGAAGCACTTAGTCCCCTTCTTCTTTTGGATAACAGATGTCTAACCATTTAATTTTAGCACTTCCCTTTACACCATTAGTGTAAAATACCATACCCATAGTGCATATGCCCAAACATATCCACGAATAGTCGATAATATACTATACGGAAATGGTACGTTAAAACAATCACATTAATACAGTCTGAAGCACTCAATATAATTAAGCATTCCAAATACTTATTTCCTTCACAATCATTATAAGTCATATATGTCATTAACATTCCAAAATCAAGTAGACCATACACAACAGTTTTGAATTCAATCCCAGTACATCATACAGTACAAAAATTACACACTAAAGACAATATGTGGTATAATATGGAATGCTAATACAAAAGACATCTATCTAAAATTTACAGGTATCAGCTGACCAGACCTTTGCGGCATTCTTAACCCCAAAATAACCATACTAGAATTATATTATATTGCTTTAGAAACTAGATCTCCCTTGAACCTGAAAATCAACGTTACAATTTTGATGAGTTTATGAACTCAGTGAATGAACCATCATCGATGTGCTCACTCAAGTCAGAACATAAAGATAAGTATATAACCCAAGTCACCACGTACAACACATTATCCAACATTGAATATCACATCACATTTTATTATATGTCATCAAATACAACATGTATTCAATTATTTCATATCACTACTTCAAAACAATCCGATAAATCATCTCATTCATTCATATAATACATGTAAAGTTGTATATGCAAATACACATGTGACTCCGTTCTTATTTTGCTTTGTTGTAACTAAGCGCCTATCAACCCAATTTAGTGTCCCGTATCTATTGTAGATACCGGGAACATTTTATTTACTGTTCTGTATCCGTTGTAGATATCAAGATCATAGTTATCTCAGCCTATGGCTCTTTATGCATAATCCCGAGCTTAAAGCTCTTTTTCACACATTGGCTACTTCGATCACAACTCCTTTATCTGATCATGCATTTCAATGTAATGAGATGTATCAATTCACATATCATACTTTCAGTACTTTTCATTCAATGTGCTCATGTCACATATCAAATTCTTCGAATCTAAGTCTAGCATTCATCATTCGATTGTTCATACATTCCATATTACATATACAAATCAACAGAAGCACATATAATTGAGTTTACACATCTAGGTTAATTCACAGTACGCTCTAGAAAAACTATTACCTTGATGATTCAACAATGTCTGGATGTTGATGATCAACTTGTGCATCTATAGTCAAGTAATACACACATAGTTCACAATCACTAATTTGCACAATCATATGAATATACAATCATACACATGTATATGTGTCATGTTTAATGCATGCTCAATTGGCCTTTCTAGGTATGTATTCTCAATGACAAATCTTGATTGTTCAACTATTATAACTTGTATATTACTACTTTGCATTCAGGTTTCTACCTTGATTAAGTTTGATTACTCTAAATTCATCAATCATACATTCATCAACCTTTTTTAGCAATATACATTCACAAAATTTTCAAATTATCATTCATTCATACCTAATACACCTTACTCATATCCTTTGAATCATATTTGCATTCATAAGAACACCTTTATTCTTTTAACAATTTAAAATTTTTAGATTTAAATATATTGATATCAAGACAATCCATTCATTAAGTAATAAGACCAATTAACAACCTAAACTTATCGAACCTTTAACCAATTAATCAAGCAACAATCTAAGTTCATTTCAAACCTTAAAAAATTCCAAATACACTAATGTAGAGTGACTTATCCTCATTTGGTTCAACAAATTCACAAAACTGAAATTATCACTTAAAAGCTTTGGCCACAATTGTCAGGGACCTTCCCACGATTGTGGGATGAGTATCTAGATTGTGCACTATCCAATTTTCCTCAATTCTCCACGAATTTCTTCTACTTAGGATCATCATTAACGCTTCAATTTTTCCAGAATTCATGCTCTTAAAAGCTACTTTAATCCATGTTAATATAGCTTCCATCTTGGTTACATTAGATCTCTCTAAATTCTATTCATTTATGTCACTAACAATCATTCTTACACATACACTAACATCCCTTTTTTTCCATATTCAAAAGAAAATTCTTTCATATCAAATTCAAAACATCTTCATAACAGTCCATTAATTATACCTTAATTATACCTCAATTCCTCATCAATCTCATCTCAATTTTCTACTTAAAATCGTTCATTTAACAGCTCATAAACTATTATTTTTCATGCATGTTAAACAGAACAGAAACTACCGTTCCTACATCATTTTCCTAGCACTCATTTAACACCAATATCACAATCAAGCCATCCCCAATTCAATCATCATCAAGTTTTATTAACATATATCACAAGAGATTAATCTTTCACTTACTTGTCAGCTTAATTGCCTCCTTAATTATCAAGCTAACCTAGCCTTCCATACATGCAACAATAATTCCAAGAATAAGATGGGAGTAGAATGAGTTTGATAGTAACAAAAAGACAACTGGAAAAACTATCTATCTCTATGAAGAATTTGACTAAGGTTTTAAGGTGGTAATGGATAGAATTGAAGTAAAATTTCAGAAGCTATGAGGGTGTGTGTGTGTTTTGGTGGTGAGAGGGAAAGAGAAGGAAAAACCACGTAGAAGAAACAACCAGAGGGAAACATGAATCTACATTTGCTTAAGCCATTTGGTGCAAGGTGTCTTTGTTTTAGAAAAATACGTGTCATACAAATGGAGTAAGCTACATGTCTTCTTATATGGCTGCCAATTATCACCAATATCTTAGGCCATTTGTCACTCAATCACTACTACCATTTGTCACTAATTTTCTATGCCAAAAGTTAGTCATTTTATAGGCTTAGTCATCCTAATTTCTCACATGTTAACTTGTCTTGCCATTCAACATTTTTCCTAGACTAAATGTACATTTTAATTCATCAATTTTACAATTGTAACAATTAACTCCAAATTACTAATTATAATCCATCAAACCAAAATTCAAGCTATACGCAATACATAATCAAATCATCATCATTTTAAACCTTTCATACTCCGGAACATGTCAATTGAGTATATATACTATCTTTTCAATGCTTTCTAAATCAACATTCATGTGTATATATGCTCATGTTATGCATATGAATGAAATGCATCTCATAAATTATAAAATGATATGACTCAAAATTCTAACATTCTAACCCTCAGTAAGTTTTGGAAACTAGTTATTACAATTAGAATGGTTTTATAAGAAGTCTTTGAAGATTCTTTTAATTGTCTTGGAAACATTTTATGAAAGGAAAATGTGTAAGCTACAATATATGTTTAGAGAGTTAAGAATAGATTTTATGAGTTGCAGTTTCCCTACAAAAGATAGGAATTTATTCACCTAGGAGCTAATTCTTCTCTGAATTTTCTCTATAATAGGATTGCATTCAAGGAAGGTGAGTCTTTTTGTTAAGACAGTCAGACCCAAGTATAGAAGAGGTAAGGCTTTTTCAATCATCCCAGTTATGGAAGCAATATGTAAATTCATATGAGAAGCATCTTTTGAAATTATGAACTGAATTTTGTTGAGGTTGATCTGCAGTCCAAAGACTTCTTTGAATTTGTGAAGAGACTTCATATAGTTATGGATGGATTCCACTTTTGCACTCCAAAAAAGAAGCAAGTCATCTGCAAATGCAAGCTTAGTAAGACCAATTTTCTTACACTTCAAATGATATTTGAATCTTGCATTCAAGTCCACTTCAAGCTTGATTATAGAATTGAGTACTTCCATGCACATGATGAAGAGGTAGGGGGAAAGAGGATCCCCTTACCTTAGTCCTTTCCCATCTTTGAAATACTTTGAAGGGCTCCCATTTATTAGAATTGAACAGCTCACTATGGATATGCATTCTTAGATCCAACTGATGTAAGTTTATAGGAATCCATAAGCTTCCATCATCTTCCATAAAAAATTCCAATTAACATTATCACAAGCCTTGTGAAAGTTGAACTTGATAGTACAATTGGGAGCTGAATTACCTCTTAATTAACCTTTATAAGCTCTTGTATAATCTATCTGTTGTAAATAAAGGCACCCTGATTGTCACTTATGAGTGGAACAATTACCTTTTTTCAGTCTTGATGCAAAAATGTTGGAGATGATTTTGTAAAGAAAATGTGTACAATCAATGGGTCTGAATTCATTAAAACTTAAGGGATTAGAACTTTTTGGTATTACGCATATAAATGTCTTATCGAATTCTTTGAGCATCACACCTTTGGAGAAGAACTCTTTCGCTACATTTTTGACAAATCTACCTGTGATGTCCCGATATTTCTTGAAGAAGAAATAATTCAGTCCATCAGGACCTTATGCTTTCATGCCATCCATATTGAATAATGCTTCCTCAATCTCCTTGTCCTCCATAACTTTTGTTAACAATGCATTATCATCCTACTTAATTTTGTTCATATTGAGTGCCGAGAGATTTGCAGTAGAGACTGATGCTACATTTGGAGTTCCAAGCAAATTATTGAAGCAGTTCGCAGCTTCATTTTGAATATCCATATGGTTCTGAAGAATCTGTCCCTCATTATTGGTAATAGAGCAAATTCTATTTTTGTTTTAACAATCTAGGATTAAGTTGAAAAAGAACTTTGAACTTCTATCTCCATCTTTAAGCCAATTCACTCTAGCTCTTTGCTGAAGTTAGGAGTTATGATTTTTGACAAAAAGAAAATAGCTTGAGAGATCTTATTTTTCTTTTGCAAGGAGTGAAGGATCATGCGGTGAAAGTGAAAGTAATTTCTAGATTTCATCCTTAGCTTTCAATAATATTTCATTTGTGGATCCCTTTGAAGAATGTAGCAGTTTGAGTCCTTATTTGATTGCCTTTAGCTTTTGTACACGTGTAAATTCCTTGGTTCCATTAAAGGAACATTCAAAACCTTTTCTACAAGCATCATTAAATCTTGGATCTTTGGCCAAATAGTTGTTAAATCTAAATAGGTGGAAACTAGCAACCTTCTAAAATGGATTCTCAATTTTAATGGGGATGTGATATGAAAGAGAGGATCTTGAAATATAGCATTGTTGTTAGGGAAATGTGTTAACCATTTGGCATTCACCAATGCTCGATCAATTTTCTTTTAGATGAACCAACGTGAGGATTGTTTATTTGACCATATGAACCTATAGCCTATGTCCTTCAGGTCTATCACCCCCAATTTTTCTAGATATTGCTTCAAATCTTCTGAATGGCTACGAAGATTGCAATTTCCTTGAGCCTCTAACTTATAAAGAGTGGAGTTGAAATCCCTACATATTAACCAAGGCAAATCTAAACCTTTACTAAACTTGATTAGATTATGCCATAATACCAATCTTTGGAACCCAAAGCTGCTTGCATAAATGAAAGAAACAATTATGTCAGCTTTCTCATAAAAAGGATACTTTAAGATGCATACTCTAGTTAGTGAAATTGAGAATTTCCTTATGTGTGCTTGATTCTTTATACGTTTAGTTCTTAACACTTATGCTTAAAATACTCATTTTAGTTTATATTTGATTTTAGGTACAATTTAGAAGAATAAAAGCTAAAATGAGTTAAGAGCACTTTCCTTAAGCGAACATTTTGATGTTCAAACTCAATTACCCTTGTGGAGCAAGAAAGAGATGGATAGGAAGAGAATTGGATAAGAAATCATAAGAAGAAGAAGAATTAAGCAAAACCTAGGAGATACATGGCGGTGTCTGTACTTATACGGACGTGTATATAAGTGGAAGACACGTTTGGATTTACATGGTTAGATACATGGTCGTTTATCCAGCTGTGTATCTTCACGATTCTCTCATTTTTTTGAATTATTTTATATGCCCAGAAACCTAACTTTTCATATAATATTTAGACGACAAAAAGAATGAAAATCAATTTAGGACTTTATGAAGGGAAAAAAACTTACTCTTTTAAGACCCATGGAGTGCTAAGCTTCTCTATTCCAATGCAAAAGTGAAATCGACACCTAAGATCACGGTTAAGCATATCTTTTCATTGTTTTATGTTGATTCCCTCTCTTTATGGATTGTTATTGTTGTTTTATGTTTATTGATTTGGATATTATAAAAGATGATTTAAATGTGTTCATTGGATTGTTTTTATGAAAACCAATTGCTAGAATCTTTTATACAATATGTAATTGTTGTGTTTTAGATTCGTTTGTAGCTAGTAATGACGGTGAATCATTAGGAACAACGTAACATAGGTTGAATAACCCAAACTTGTGTGGTTACTACCTAAATTGGGCTATTTTCCATATTCATAACGCTGCTGTCCAATTCAATTTAGAGAGCTTGTTTTAGGTTTTTTGATAGTTAGGTTTAATTAAAGAGCTTATTTTAATTAAACACGACCTAAAGAAAAATAAGGATTAACAAAAGTTGTTGTTAATCTACGACTAATAGTTCTAAGAGAGGTGTGGAAACATTGGAACAATGAAATATATTTAATTATGTGTAAGTTGAGATTGACTCGAGAACTGTATTTTAACATATTCATCACTTTTAACTGTTTTCTATAATTTGTTTTCATTAATTTAATTTTACTTTGTTTTCTCAATTGCATTAAACCAAAACCCCCCTTTTTTAACTCAAAACATAAATTCTTTTCATTGCAAAAGTTACACATACATTCCCTGTGGATACGATACATGCTCATCACTACTATAAATTCTTAATATGCAGAGTTAGGTTTATTTTGTGGTGTACTTGACAAGCAATATCAATTTTTCTTTTCAAAAAAAATATCAATTTTAAGCGTTGTTGCATCGAGTGTGATGCTCTAATTTTTGTTTTTGATTTTGGTTGGTGATGTGTGTATATACTTGTTTATAAACATTTCTTTTAATTATTTATTAATCTTTACACATTTGTTAGTTTTAGTATATGGTAGTGACAAGATCTCCTTATAGAGAACCTGTACAATTTGATCTAAAGATCGAAAGGACACTACGAAGATTATGAATGGAAGCTAGAATAACTCCAAAAGTACAACAAGTGTTTTAATTTGAAGAAACCATGGCTAATCCACTAATATTAAAGGAATTGGCTGCACCAGACTTAACCAAAAGGCCATTATGCATTACTTTTCCAACTTTACTGAAGATGTTCATTTTGAACTTAGGTTTGGATTAATACATTTGTTACCTAATTTTCATGGACTTGTAGATGAGGATGTCCATAAGCATCTTAAGAGCTCGATGTGGTATGTATGAGTATGAAACTTCTAAGGATGATAGACGAGCAGATCATGTTGAGGGCTTTTCCATTCCCACTAAAAGATGCAGCAAAGGATTATTTATTTGATTTTCCTACTGGTAGTGTGAACACTTGGATTGAGATGAAAAGGCTTTTTTTGGAAAAAATATATTCCAGCATCGAAGATAGCAAGTATAACGAAAGAAATCTATGGCATAAAGCAACACAACTCCTTATCGAGTATTTATACGAGGGATTATTACATATGGAGAGGAGTTTGGTAGATGTTGCGAGCAGTGGAGCATTATGTGAGAAGATTCCTATAGAGGCTCGTATTTTAATTGAGCGAATGGCTGCTAACACTCAATAATTTTACACTCACAACGATGTTCATTGTGTAAAGTACTTCATCCATTAAATATCATTTAGATGAGCTAACATCTTTAGTTAGACAAATTATAGTTATATAGGTACAAGTAAAGGCGTGTGGCATATGTGTAAATACAAGCCATCCGATTAATGAGTGCTTGACCTTACAAGAGGGGAGTATAGAATATGTCAATGCTACGGGAGGGAATTTTCCTAACTAGTACAAGATGTATTCCCAGACATATAACCTAGGTTGGATAGACCATCCTAACTTGAGTTATAGGGAAAATAGGGGCCAGAACTACTTCCCGAAGTGGCAACAAGGAATGTAACAATTCTAATTAAGACCTCAAGCCTCTTCCTCAAACTCAGGTACATCTTTGGAAGACTTAGTTAAGTTTATTTCTACTAACACTTTACAATTTCAGCAGAAAGTAAAATCAAGCATCCAAAACTTGGAAAGCCAAATGGGTAAGATAGCAGTGGTGATCAATCGCCTAGAATCACAAAGTAGAGGAAAGTTTTCATCTCAACCAAAGGTGAACCTAAAGAATGTCAGTGCTATAACCTTGAGGAATGGAAAGGAGCTTAAGGTTTCTAAGAGGACCCCACCGAGGATTGCAAATGAAGAAGAGAATGAGAAGGAGTTTTACAATGAAGAATCCAAGTATGTTCACTATCCCATGTAAAATTAGTAACATTGTGATTGATAGAGTTATGTTAGATTTGGAAGCTTAAATTAATGTTATGCCTTGTTCAATTTATGCTTCCTTAAATCTAGGCCCTTTAAAAGAGACAAGTGTTATCATACAATTAGCCAATCGTACTAATGTTTATCCTGACGGTGTAGTTGAGGATGTCTTGGCACAAGTGAATAAGTTAGTATTTCCTACAAACTTTTATGCAGATGATATGAATTATGAAACTTCATACAATCCAATACCTATCTTTCTTGGGAGGTTGTTTCTTAACACGACTTAGACTAAGATAAATGTTAATGAGGGCACCCTCATACAGAATTTGATGGGGAAGTCATTCATTTTAATATTTTTGATGCAGTGAAACATCCTCGGGATGACCATTTTGTTTATTGATGTGATTGATCCTCTAGTGTAGAAAATGTTTAAATTGAGTTGCAAGTATTAATTAGAGACAATCTTGATTGAGAACCTAGAAGCAAAAGTCACAAAGGATTTTAAGTTGGGAGAAAAGTTGATTGAAATGACAGCTATCTTAGAATCATTGGAGAACTTTCCCAAAATGTATGATGTGGCTTCTATATAATTACCTGATTCTTACCAAAGGTTGTTACCTTCTGATATGCAAGTACCTGATGTAAAGATGAAACCATTACCCACCCACCTGAAGTACGCTTATTTGAGAGATAAACAAAGCTTACCACTCATTATTTCTATAGTGTTAACTTTAGATCAAGAATAGATCAAGAAGACAAACTTATTCGAATATTGAGAGAGCATACGAAGGCCATCTGATGAACAATTGCAGACAACAAAGGAATAAACTCTTCTATATGCATGCATCATATTTTGTTAGAGGAGGATGCCAAGTCCACAAGGCAAACTCAACGTAGATTGAATCCTCCATTAATAGAGGTCATGAAGAAGGAAGAGTTGAAGCTTCTTGATGCTAGGGTCATTTACCCAATCTTCGATAGCAAGTGGGTAAGTCTGGTTCAAGTGGTTCCAAAGAAGTCTAGAATCACAGCATTGACTAATCGGGAAGGTGAGTTGATTCCCACCTGAGTGCAAATCGGGTGGCGAGTTTGTATGGACTATAGAAAACTAAACTTGGTGACTCGTAAAGGCCATTTTCCCCTTCCCTTTATTAATAAAATGTTTGAAAGATTGGCTACTTATGGGTATTATTATTTTCTAAATGGCTTTTTAGGTTGTCTTTAGATCCCGATTGCACCGGAAGATTAAGAAAAGACCACCTTCACTTTCCCATTTGGTACATTTGCTTACCTAAGGATATCATTTGGATATGCAACGTTCCCTGTAAGGCCCCAAATTGTACCCTAGACAAAATGTTATATGTTCATATAAACACATGAATGATAGGTTTTAAAATTGTGATATGATTGAGAATTCCATATGACTTAATCATGTTTTAATAAATCATACTTGGAGAATTGGAATTTATTTGTCATCATTAGAGAATTAAGGTATTACTCTTGGGCCCAGGTCTTGGAATATATGTCATGGAAGCTTTACATAAGGTTTGGATGAAGATTTAGTGCAAAGAAGTCTTAAAAGTACTTAAAAAATCAATGTTGAAGTGATTTTTGCAAGACTAGTGTGTCATCCTCGTGCACAAGCACGAGGGTGACATCTAAAGGGTGGCATCCAATGTGACTTTTAATGTGAAATTAAAACTTGTAAGTATCATATCTTTTGATTCTGATGTTCAAAAATTATAAACTTTATACCGTTAGAAAGATAAGAAGATAAGCTACAACTTTCATGAAGACAACTTTGTCAAATTGGGCCTACATCAATACATTTTATGGTTTATATGTGGTTAACTGCTTGGTGACATCTGAGTGTGACACTTAAACTTGTAAGTGATATATCTTTTGATTCCAATGTCCAAAAATTACAAACTTTATACCATTGGAAAGCTAAAAGGATAAGCTATAATTTTATGAAGACAAATTTTTCAAATTTAGCCTAAATCAATACAGTTTATACTTGGACTAATTACTTGATGACATTTGGCATAATTAAATGTGTGACAAATAGACCAATTATTTTGTGACAAGTGGACCAATTGTGGAGTGATTTGTGGACTGATTTGTAGGAGACAAATGGCAGCATTTTAAGGAGATTAGTTGCCGCATAAATAATTGACATATGACATTACATGCAAAGTGACACAAGCTTAAGAAGTTTGATGACACCTGGCATCCAAAGGTGGTGACTCACTTCAGATCATTTGGTATTTCTGCAGCCTTCTCTCTCTCCTTTACTCCTCACCACTAACACCTCTCATTTTCTTCTCAACTTCTGGAATTTTGCTTGAGTTTTTCTGCTTTATCACGTCAAAATACTGCATTAAGGAAGATAGATCCTACTATCTTCTATGTTGTTGTCTTCTTGGTCACCTTGATTGGAATTATGTGATTGATTTGTTCTTTGGAGCTAGAATTTGAAATTAAACAAGTAAGGGAATTCTGAACTTGATATTATGTATTAATACAAGTGTTATGAGATTTAAATTGGCATGAATATATGTTAAGATGATGAGAATTGAATGATGGAAAAATGATGGTTATGTGATAATTCTGGATTGACTACTAAACTGATTTCGGTAGTTCAGCTATACCATTGGAAAGCTAAGAGGATAAGCTACAACTTTCAAGAAGGAATCAAATTTTATTTCTGTCACTAAGGGTTTTGAAATTTAACTTGAAGTTGCATTATGGTTGTTGTTCATGGTTGAGAATAGTATGTAGTATTTTGGATATAACTCATGGAATAATAAATCAAATTGAATTATTTTTATTTCATTAGAAACTTAAGACATAGAGGAACATTTGTTTAGAAGAACTTATTACCCAAAAACCTCATTTTTTATGTCAAAATGGCCATACAAAACTGACCTAAAACCTGTCATATGAAAACAAATGTTTGGAGGTTTCGGGTCCCTTATCCAACAATTGTGAGAAATGGTTAGGAAGGTAAAAATAAATGAGATTTTGTGCAATTGATGACTGTGTAAGGTTAATTAAGAAATAAATAGATTAATTATGCATAATTAATTGAGATGATAATGTAAAGGGCGTATGGTGTACAATGTTGAATTGCTTGTTGTGATCATGAATGAATGAGTTTCAACGGCTTATGTATTATGAATTGAATATGGATGTATGTGAATTGGGAATTCTTGCGATAATATTGTAATAATTCCAGACCATCAGTTGTCCAAGGGGTTTCATAGTTGGGATTGTGTTGGAAGTGCTTTCTATTTGTATGATGATACCTAATTGGTGATGACTCAATACCTCTATTGATGCATTATTACACATGCTTATAATTGTATGATATGTTAGTTTGTTTGAAAAGTAGTGATTATGTCAAGTTGAACAAAATGGAGTAAAGTAGTATGTGTTGCAATATGTTCCTCATATGAGAATTCTAAAATGAACCTGTTTTATTTTAAAACTATCAAGTCTTAGTCATGGGTAAATAGGCATACCTAGAAGAGTCTGCAGCTGCTCCTATGACACTTTGGTATCTCCTGTTATTGACACTTTGGTGTCTCCGGTTATTAAGACTTAAGTCTCTCCTATTCTGTGATACCGATCACGGTATCTCCTGTATTAGTCTCATTACCTACTTCTGTATAAAAGATTAATAGACTAACTTGTTTTGTATTTTATTATATGCTCAGTTCTGATATAAATAAGCTTTGATCTGAAACATCTAATAATATTCAATTTTGAAATCAATGAGTTTTGCACTGAAGCAAAATGTAACCTGTTCTGTATATTTTGGTTCAGTTTGGAAATGAATAAGTAAACAGATTTTGAATTTGTGAATGTGTGGATGATTGTTTGAAACACTTGTCAACTTATATCCTGTTTAGTTTATTTTCCTCACTAAGATATATGTTTAGCACGGTGGATTTGCCCCTTGTAGGTTCAGATAGAAGGGTATAAAGACTGGGACAAAGACAACCGCAGTGGCCAAAGAAGATTGAGTTTTGTTTTGACACAATGTATATTTGAGTTTGTTTTTAAGTTGTTTCTAATAATTGAGACGGTTTGACTGTGTTGGAAGTTTTGTAATAACTATAATACAGGATGAATTGAGTTTTAAGACATGCTTGTGGTAAGTTCAATGTGTATAATGTATTTTGTTTGTAATCCATTTTGTAATGCAATACAATGTATGTTTACCCGAATTGGTTTTTAAGGAAGATTTCAAATGCTTTGGTTTGTTTGTACTATTTTGTGTGGCATTTATATATTCTTCCAGGGGGTATGTGGGTGTTACATACCCGTCATTTTCCAAAGACGTAAGGTGAGCATTTTCGCTTAATATGTTCAGAAAATCATCGAGGTATTTATGGATGATTTTAACATTTATGGTTCTTCCTTTGATGAATTCCTAGAGAATCTTGCTCTTATTTTGGAACGATGCATTGAAACTATCCTTGCGTTTAATTGGGAAATTTTTTATTTTATAGTAGATGAAGGTATAGTTTTAGTTCATATTAAAATGTGTAAAATTGCACCAGCATGTCTAAAGGGCATGTAATGCTTCATAAATGTGTGCAAGCTTAAAATTAGATACTCAAATTTTAAAAAAAAATCACTGAACATTATAACATATATTAGTAGAGGGTGGCTTCTCATCAATTTTATTACTAAAGATTGAGTTTGAAGTTACTGATTTAAAATATTGTATAAGATTTGAATGTCATGTTGAACTATGATTTTAGGCTAGCATAATCTAGTTATTGGGTTAAGATATGGACAAATCCTTGTCCTTTTTTTATTTCTTGCATGTTCCTTTTCCTTCCAATTAGTGAAATTCTATCATGAAGTATACAAGATATATTAGGAGGAACATGGATGTTGGCATTGATGCACACACAATTAGCATTATAAGAGCATTATATCTATTTTATTAGAATTCTTACATGTAAGAATGGCTTATTGAAAATATAATACCATTTAATAAAGTTGTGTTCATAGTTTTTCATCATCATACTTCATAATGATCACTGGTAGTTGTTGCATCTTTATAGAATTAAAAGACATTACAATATCTGACTCCAATCATAAAAAGGACGGTGCTAAGAAGAATCTATGCAGAGGCGCTAGTATGTAGCAATATGTTATCTACATTGTATGTGTCAAATAAAGCCTACTGCATTATGTCTAACATCACAAAATATATAGCACATGTCTTTTGGAAAGTGTTATTGTATTTTGTTCTACAATGTGATGATAAAAGTTCTTAGTCCACATTTTGTATCTCATATGCGACATAATTCTCAAGGACACATAAAAAGTAAGATTAAAATTTTTTATAATAATATGAATTCGATATTGGTTCTCCTGCTTATATATATTGGTATAAAGTGGAACTGTATTTATTGACCAACGTTTTGAGTATGCTTGTGTTTTGACGACATTTAACAATGATTACAAGGTTTACATGTATTGTGCCTTGGAATTTTGGCACAGGAACTAGAAACCAGAATCATTAACTAGGGTATGTCCATGTTTATATGTTGTGTGCACTGTGTAACTTATAATATATTATTAGATGACGCATTTGACATATGAGTTGCAATGGAAGGAGTTAACAGAGATTTTGAAGCACTTATATGAGAGGGTAATGTTCAATAATTTCAACTCTTTATACGACATGTACCAGCCTTCAGTAATAAAATTATGCATAGAACACGCAAGTAATGCAATGGAAATCAAATTTTTCATTTTGTAATATTGGATTTTGGCTTATGTACATACACTTTATTTATAATATGTTCATTGACAAAAGGAAGTCTCAACTGCAATTGTTTTTAATTACGTTTTGTTAGATGTTTGATACGTAGTTAAGTGGTGTCATGTTATTTTTCATAGAAAAACAAAATAAAACATCGAATTCATTCTTGTTACTAGTTACATATACCTTAGAAAGGAAATGGTTTTAATTTAAGAACATAAGAAATGGTTTAATTTAAGAAGTTGATAAGCTAAAAGAAGTAAGAACCTATTAATAATGAAGTTAAAACGTATGCCATGTAAGAAAAAGCCAGTTATATAAAAGTTGAAGCAAAAGCTAGATCAACCAACATGATCCCAATTAGCAGCTAGAATAAAACATAAATCATTGTTGAACTAGCAAGAGATCAAACTAAAGATTAGGTATGAAGTTCCAAACTGGAAGACAATCTAGAAAATATTTAACTATTTACACAAGGAAAACAAGATTTTGAGGCTTGATTCAATAGTTTCTTTTCCTTATGTTTTTCATGGATTTAGGTTTGACGTTTTCTTGTTATGCGTTTAGGGAGGCTTCAATTGTACTGGGTAAATTAGGAGGAATCCCCAAGTAATCCATTCTTCTTTCTAGTGTGAGTCTTAGGATCATGGTGAAAAAGCCCTCACATACGGCTTTTATCTAGGTTATGTTTGTAACTTACTTTTAAATATCAATCTTTTACTTCGTCTTCGCCTTCATCCCCATTTTTTACTTACTTTATCTTCAACAACATTAAATTTATCTTTTCAATGCTAGAGGAGATGTGGATAACATCTGCTTATGAGGTTTCAAGAGGCTTAACACCCTATTTTGTACTCCCTATGATCTTGGGCTGGTAACACCAATGTACTAAATAGCTACAAAATCTTTAATTTATAAAAAAAAATCTTAAAGGAATCAGTTATATAAAACTTAAAACTTATTCCTAAGGTGTGTGATCAAAAAATGAATTTAAATAATCAATTTTATAGAAGTTTAGAAGGTGGGGGTGGGGAGAGATACCCGTATATTTTGGCTTCCTCAGTTGATCCAAAACGAGGGGTACTTCCACTGACCTTAGGATTTCTTCCTCCACTATTCCTATAGGGGTTGGAGCAGTTGGATCAACTACTGGGATAGGTTAGTGGATATGTTGCTATACTTTCCTACCATGATTAATGGAGTGTCCTTTTCATACGTCTCTTATAAATTCTTAATAATATCATATTTTAAATCTCTTCAACATAAGGATCCAAGAAGCATTAGGTTCCTTTTTAAACTCATTTGGCTTCCACGCGTATAGGTATCTGAACCAATAATTTCTTCTTCTCCTCATCATAAGTGGATAGCATGCAGAGATCTAGAAAAGGTTTATCTAGTGTGCAGATTCTTACATAAGTTATCCTATGCATTTTTTAATTCATAACATAAAGAGACAATTACACATTGCACTTGCTATACAGCCCAACCCCTCAATGTAGTAGTACTCTAAAGGGACTTGAAGGAACGGAGGGAAGGCAAAAGAGGATGGTTGGCCGGCCATGTTTTAAGAGTGAGGGATAACCAAAATTGAGAAGGTAATTTTGAGGGGTTATATAAGGGTAACTTTGGGTAGAGTAGGTTTAGGTTTTTCTTTGTCTAGTAAATACAAGTGAAGGACGGTACTGGGGAAGCAAACGTGGAGTGTTTTAAAGAGGATAAGGTTTCATAATCATAGGAAAATAAAGGGATCATTTGTACTCAATCTATGGGCAAGAACAATTAAGAAACAAATGAAAGTTGATGTATAGTTATTAAAAGGCTGAAGGTGAGAAGAGTGGATTACGTATGAAACTGGGAACACATTGATAGAATAGGATTACGGTTGGTACAAGGAAATCGATAACGTAATCCCAAATTGGAGACATTATATATATAGTCAATTAAGCATATTACATTTAGTAAGTCCTTCTACAGTATATCATCCGTCAGTAATGTACATGCTTCTTTATAATCTCCATAATCCATGGAAGTCCAGGATCACATTTTGATTTTGTCCATAAATTTTTTAGTTCTTTTAAAAATTATCACTTCCTCATATTCTCGATCACGGTGTCATGCATATCGGTACAGTGAAATTGGTCCTATAATAAAGAAACTATTTGTCAACCCCTAATAACACTCATCAGTTCATCAATTAAAGTAATTTCACATTTCAAGTTACTTAGAGATGAATGAAAATTTTCCTTTAATCTTTCCCATCGTATTAAACTTACGTAACAAAATAGTAATTTTTATATTGAGTTCTAGATAGGAACTCAATCAGTATGCCTCAATTTTGCTGCACCTAATGGACAAATTGTTAATGTTAATAGATGCATGATGTTGAATAATACTACATTAACTCTTATATTTATTCCTTGCAAGTTTAACGTAAACTAGTAAGAATCGCATTTATCAGAAGATTTCCATTGGCATTGAATTGTGTTCTTAAAGATTGGATACCAAAATTATACCTCTTGAAGCAAAAGTTTAGAAAATCTATGCAATAAGGCCGTTTGAAAATTGATGTGCAAAATGAATAAGGCATGGAAATAATTAGTTCAAGAAATCAAAATTTTGAAATCACCTTGCATCCAAAATATTAGCATTCACCTGAGTATTTTGAGACAACTATGTTTGGCTTATAGTGTAAAACCTATATATATTTAATATATGGCTCGTTAAATAATTATGGTTTTAATAATATTAAATGATAAATTCTAATTGGTCAATTTGATTAAGTAAGATAATGTTTTATTTTAAACTTACTGTTTGATGGGAACAATTCAGAGATATCTTTATTTTATTTGAAACTGGTCCTTTCTCTCACCCATACACTTTTATCTTATTTCTCACCATCAGAAAGCAGTATTATTGAGGGAAAGAGAAGAAAAACAAGTTTCCTCATATTCAATCACTTTGAAGAGTTTGTCTTATTCAAGATTGATTTATGGATCAAGGCATGTACTTCATATTTTTATTTTGATGTAAAACATAGAATTTTAAGATTTGGATTAAAGAATTATTGTGATTATGTTTATGCAATAAATTATGCTTACATATAGCCAAGAAGATATGGTACCGTATTAGCAAGAAAGTCGATGATTCCAAATATCGTTAACTTATTTTTAAGTGATAAGTTCATTTGAACATTCTAATATCATGGATCCCTATTCAATGGTGTTCCTGATGATCCCAAGTAATAATATACACCGTTACCTATTTTCTTGTTCCTTTTTGTATGATTTTACAACTGTTTCAAATTACCATCATTAATATTGCTTCGTCTCCTCCACCTCTATGTAGGTTGCCCGCTATCTTTCCCTTCTTTCAATGTAAGGCTTTGATTTGGATTATTTATGTTAGCATGTATATAGTTATAATTTACCCCATCTCTCCATCTCTTCTCCATGTGATCTTATCTTCTTGAATGGCCCAAATCAACACTAATTTCTATTTGGTCACGGCCTTGAAGCATTACTAGAACAACAATTCCCATTTAATAATATTGATAGTATGCTTCATAAGGTGTTAAACCTAGGTATAAAATTTTTTAGGTTTTTTTTAGAAATTTGTGTTGTGGTTGTTAAAGGGATGAAGAAAAAATTTTCTCAAAAATAGGATTTTCACAGGAAGAATGATATATCATTGAAATACTAGTGTAACCCTGATGTGACTAACAAGGAAGGAAAATTAATTTTAAAAGGAAATTACTTTTAAATTTAAAAATTTTGAGAAATGATAACTAAAAACAATTTAAAAGTCAAGAAGTAGAAATTTCATCACCAATGAGAACCATATGGCTAGACATACAAGATACAATACTAGAATAGTATGGTTCTATAACCATAGATGGTTTTTCCATTTTTTATTGAAGGTAACCTTTGTTCGTACTGGTGGTATTAAATTTTCCAAGTGCTAGTATAGTTGTATTAAGTCATGGTATTATTTTCAGCTATAATATTCTTTTCATTTAGTCAATTTTTTTTTCATTAGACATAGTATTAAATAAATAAGATTACTAGACTAGTTTGTATCGAGACCAGGTATGATTTATAGTCAAAGATGGTATTCCTATGTTTCATTGTCTTGTTACTTACTTCAAATCTATGGTGGTAACTTTTGTTCACACTACTGGTATTGAATTTACTATATGTTGGTATACTTTAGATCAAGTTATACTATTCTTTCAATTCAATCAATATTTAACCATTTGAAAATGTATATCTTGCTTATCTATAATCAATAACACGATATTTTGTAAAATTAGATGTGATATTATATAAATAGAGTACTAGTATAATTTACATTGAGTTAGGGTATAGTTTGTACTCAAAACTAATATATAAATTGTAAACTATATATGGTACTAACTTTTATCTACTATTGGTATTTTTTGTACATTACACAAGTATTACATGTATTGATTATTGATATAGGATGCGTGGTCTTCTTTCTTATTATTCTTTTAAAACTTTGCTTCTCTCCTCATATGTTCAATAAACAGAAATAAAGTTATAGATTTGATCTTCCAGTATAAAATGACATGAAAATCTTTAATGACGATGAAAGAAAAGTATTTATTCTCACATTCAAACTTCAATAATTACATAGGAAGAATAAACAACAAAAAATAAAAGGAAACTAAAAAATTAGAGGAACCAACTTTATTTTAAATAGAATTGATGTATAAGGATAGCATTTGGGCCTGGGCCTGAGCCTGACCAAGTTTAGGCTGACATTGGGCCTTAATAATGAAAATCTATTGAGATCGAGCTCGATCCTAGCCTAAGACCCAACAAATTTAAAAATTTAAACATTATCATTTTAAGTTAAGTTTTTCTCATTTCTGAAGAAGTAAAATGTCATTTTAATCTAGGTTGACCTGCGTTTTCCCTAACTTTTTTCCCTCTCCTATGTTGTTTTCTTCCCCTACCTTTAAACTTTAGTCTCTCTCTCTCTCTCTCTCTCAAACCACTTCACCTTCCTCCTCCAGTCTTCGCACTCCCTCCCACCGCACCTTCATTGTGCCGCCCTATTACCCTACTTCCCCACACCCTGGCACCATCTTTTTTTTGCTTCTTCACCACCCACCCACCAAGGTAAAGTTCCCTCACCATATTCTATTCTTGGTCTTTTTATTGAAGATTGAATTTGTGAAATATTGGAATTTCTGGGATTGTTGCCATTCGGAGGGTGTTTTTGCAAACTTATAGGGTCACATATACAGGCATGTGTGTGACCATATAAGTGATTCTGTGCATGTTCATAGCATGGCACAACTTATTGTACCCAACACCTAACAAGACAGAATGGATCATAGTCACAAGATGAAAATAAGTGATAGCATTGAAATTTCTTCGAAAACTTACATAGTTATATGCACACCTGTATATGTGACCATGTAAGTATGATTAAGTGACTTACGCAGTGTATATGACTATATAAAAACATATATACACCAGTGTGTTAAGTGAAATATATGTGATCATGTAAATCACTGGCAAACTTTAAATCTATGATTATGATTTATGTTATCCTATTCTCTCCCATGTTTATGAATTATCAATTATGAATAAAATATATATTTATATGTTGATTGTTTTAAATGAATGAACATATTCCTTTAGTGGAGAATTGTAATTTGATAGTGGAGAAAAAAGTGGAAACTTTTAATCTCGTACCAAGTGAAGATAAAAGTCCAGGTTAATTGAAAAGAGAAGTATAGAATCACTTTAATAAGACTAGATCAATAGACATAATAGAAAAAGGCAAATGTAAGTATTGTTAGAAGCTATTGGTCGGGAGTTCAAAAGTTGGAACCTCTCATTTAAAGAGATATATGGATTCGTGTAATAGAAAGAAAATCGTAGTAAAAGGTCAAAAATGTTTGACCCCTAAGTTTATGAGAGGGAAGAATGAAATGACTGTAACATCAAATGACTGCAACAAATCAAGATTTTTTATTGCTTCTATAGTAATTGGTGATGAACATCCACTATCTATAGTTGATACCAAAAGATTTATTGCAACTCGATGTAATAGACCTTTAAGGTTCCAACTCTGAATACATTGAAGAAGGACATTATGAATATATACAAGGATACGAAGAAATATATTCTAAGAACATTGTTTAATATTGAAGGATGGATGGCCATTATAATAGATATGTAGATAGTTGATAACCATAAGAAGGGTTATATGGTAGTGACAACACATTTTGCTGACAATGACGGGCTTTTCGTAATAAAATTCTAAAGTACTTTATATTCTTTAATATTATTATCGATTAAATTTTGCGCATATTTGTACATGATATGTAACACCCCACTCTCACCGAACCCGAACCCGATATCGACCGTGATATCCGAATCCGTGCCCCGCGAGGGTGGCGTGTCACATCACTAAACACATCACTTAACACTAAACAAAAGTCGGTATAAATTTTTTTTTTAAAACTCTTTACTCATCACTTATGTGTGATCACTTTTTCTTTTCAAAAGCAATTTGTCTATTTAAACCGAAAGCGAA
>JANZXP010000007.1:9120506-9137772 GCA_027576715.1 Erythroxylum flavicans | reverse complement strand
AAGAAGCATTAAAACAACAATCTTACCTTAAACACTCTTAATCCTCCAAGATAGCTATCTTTCCAATTTTCTCACAAATTTCTCTCACTCACTCACACACACGGCAGCAACATAAGGAGGAGAAGGTGAGAGTAGGTGGTGTCTTATGAAGCAAGGAGAGGAAGACAAGAGGTGAATGAGTTGAAGAATAAAGAAGGAGTGATCAAAATTCAAAGAGAGCAAAGGAGGGGCAACTTTCGGATGATGACTTCTCTCTTTCAAGGAGTTTTTCACACATGATATAAGAAGACAAGAAGAAGAAGAAGTAATGTCGTGTATGAGTAATCAAAATTTAGGGTTTTTTATAACTTAATTAATGTGACAAGTGTCACAACCTCAATGGTTTAGAACTTTTCTTCACGATTCTCTTCAATTTCACTCCAACTTCCAATGGCTCACTCCAAATATTCCAAAATGCTTATGTCTAAATTTTCATTGCCATTGGACCACAAATTTTCTACTGATTAACCCCTAACTGTCACTTAGAAATTTTCCGGGTCCGGAAACAGTTCCGAAAAATGCCCAGAAAATTTCCATAATTCTCTAAAAATTAGAAAATCACTATGAACCTCTCCGACTCAATTTATCACTCACAAAACCTATTTTACAAAAATCACACTTATTCACACTTATACCGGGAAAAATGTCATGAATGCATGTACAGATAATTTCGTGTGCATATATCACTGTTCACAAATGCATGAGCATGAGATGTGTTTTCCTACTTTCTCAGATTTACCACACTTGGACCCGTTCCTCTGGTCCGACCCGTTCTACGGAACCGGGATGTTACATGATAGGTTTGTTTATATTTTGGCACCACATGCAAACACAACGTTGGCAAACATGTTAAGAGACTGTTTGATATATTGTAATATCACCAATAAATTTTCCACCATAACAGTCAATAATTGTAACACAAATAATGATACAATTGAAAATTTGAAGAATAAGATACAAGTTGGGAGCTTGTTAGTTGGTAGAAGATTATTCCATATGTGTTGTTTTATGCATATCTTAAATTTGATTGTAAATGATTGGTTGGAGATGATAAAAGAAGTAATATAATCGATTCAAAATAGTATATTATATTGGAGTATGACACCTAAAAGAGTTGAGAAATTTGAAAAAACTACACAATTATTATACATTCCGAGTACGAAAAAAGTTGCTTTTGGATTTTCCAACCAAATGGAACTCAACCTTTAAGATATTGAAGTAGGGAATCCAATACTTTGAGGTGTTTACCAAACTGAGACAAAAAGATTTTCAATACACATACATGCCGACAAAAGACCAATTAGAGTTAGCTAGAGAACCTTTTACAAAGTTGGAATTATTTTATATTGCGACATAATTGTTCTCAGAAACAAAACGTCTAATTTCACACTACTGCTTTAGCACTATGTGTGAGATAAAAAAAAGGATTTATCTAATTGGATTTTTTATTCCAATGAGATTATTTGAGTTATGGTAGAGCAGATAATTGAGAAATTGAATTCTTATTGGTATATAGTTGGACATTTTATTACGGTCATATCTATGTTGGACCTTAGATACAAGATGGTGTAGGTTAATCTTACATATAATATGTTATACGGTAATTGAGCTCAAGAGCATATAGATATCATTAAACAATTCTGGTATGATTTTTTTAAGGATTATCATCTTAGAATAGATAAAATTTGGAATCAAGATCGCAATAGTTCAAAATGTTCTTCGGCTTCAGTTTCATATTGGAGCTTATCTTCTAAGAGCAATTTTTTACTTTCACTTATAAAATTCATGAAAGAAAAAAAGGTTAGGATTTCGTATAATATGATGGAGTTAGATAAAGATTTAATGGCAAATTATGTGGTCGAAGTTAAAGGTGTGCAGTTAGATGTCTTATTATGGTGGAAGAGTCATAGAAATAATTTTTCGATCATGCACGTAATTGCACAAGACCTATTAACAATTTCACTATCTACTTTTTCTTCGGAGTATGTTTTTAACACTGGTGGTCAGGTTATTAGTACTCATCATGCTCAATTTCATCCTTGTACTATAGAAGCCCTTATATATGTCCGAAGTTAATTAGATGGTAAAGATATTAAGGGTAAACTCCTTTCTTTTTGATGTATCAGTTTCATCTATTTTTTATATTATCATTCTTACCTTATATTGTTTTTCCAATTTGTATACTAATACAATCACTGGAATTGATGCAAAGATGACTGGTTATATACATAATCATACTCATCAATCAAGTGAAAACTATTTTGATAAAATATTTGATGATAAAGGTACATTTAATTATATACTATTTGTTAGCATGTGCTTAATATTCCATTAATTTTAATATTACAATTTTCATGATAATGTTTCTATATGCAGAAGAAGTGATGCCAACTATTGTCGATCCTAACTACAATGATTAGTTGCTCTCTCTAATCTCTACTCTCTACTCTCACAGTCTCAGTCCAAAACATTATGTCATAATTTTATCTTGAATTTTTGTAAATTGTATCATTTAAAAATTTTGGATGATCATTTATATAAATTATATCATCAATTAATAAATTTTGTTCTTATCATCAATTAATCGATTTCATCACTTTATATAATCCTTTTTTTATTTCTCATATTCTTATCCTCCTCCATTAATGAATTTAGTTTTCTCCTATTCATTTTATCAATATATGTATATTTTATATATTCATTCATTATAAAATTTCAATTTTTATTAATCAATTGAAAATATTTAGGAAATCAACTCTTATCTCCTCCTCAAATTCCTCAATCTTCTCTCTCCATTCCATTGTCCTTCATTTCATACAAAATCATATGATATTCTAGTCCCATTGTGTGAGTATCAACTTGCTCCAACACTCCTTTTTAGACCCAACAACTTACATTTAGATTCCCTGTTCCACTTTCTTTGTTTCAACCTTATTTTCGCTCTTAATACGATGTTGTTTTATGTTATTTAAATATAAAATGACACAATACTGGAAGCAGAAACAGGGTTGGAGCAGAGAAAGTAGAATAGAAGATTTTAGGACCAACAATTTAGGAATATACAATTATATATAACACAAAATTTAACATCGGACTTGAAACTAAGCCTAGGTGATAATATCCCATCTTACCCATCATTAATAGTACAAAAGTTCAAATGCCCTAATCTCTGATTCAATTTAGTGCTCTCTTTATTATCCGCCTCAATTTTTTGAAACCAAGTAAGTGTATAAATCTTCATCTATATAAACATAATAACACTTACTAGGCGACGAGTTACTACCTTTTGGTATTTTGCCCATTTTACCCAGGAAAGAAGAATAATATATTGATACATTATACCAATATATGTACATTTTATATATTTTTATTATAAAATCTCATTTTTTATTAATCAATTGAAATATAGTAACTTCAATTAATTAAATTTCTTACTTTATATATAATCTTTTTTATTTCTTATAATTCTATCATCTTTATTAGTAAATTTAGTTTTATCTTATTCATTTTAGATATTCATTTATTATAAAATCTCAATTTTTATCAATCAATTTAACTTTGCAATTTTAATTAATTAAAATTTTCATATTATATTTTTAATAAATATATTTCTATCAAAACTTTTAAAAATTTTAAAACATCAGGCCGACTAGTGCCTTTTGCCTGACCTACAAGGCGTGATCGGGCCTCGAGCCACCTGAGGCCTAATCTGATCCCAAGGCCCAATCGGACCACTACACCCAAGGCCTAATCAGGCCAAGTTTCGAGCCAGTATCTCAAGACCCGATCGGGAAACTGCCATCCCTATTCATGTATTTCCGTTAACCGCCAACCCACAACGCATTTTCTTTTTTCCTTTTGTTTCCTTGACCAAAGAAAGGCATAAAGGCTGTATTTAAGATTGACCGAAGAGGGGATGTTCTACATGCTAACGTTGAAGCCACCGTGACGGGCGTACATACTTCTAGCTTCTTTCCAGCGTAGCCATTCAGCATTCATCCATGGCTGATATCAGGTACACTGGCGTTGAACTCGACGAGGAAGAAGAACATTACATTACAACTAATTCTAATGTCATTATAGATCAAATTAACATTTGAAGTCAATTTTGCATTATATCTTTCAACTACATAAAAAATTATTCATTGGAGCTCTTTCTTTACTTTTCTAATACTAGTGTCAACTTTTTGAATATCCCATCACTTCAATAAAATTGATCATGCTAAATAACCCAATGATGGATCTAAAAAAGGAAACATTAGAAATGTATTATTCTGAAGAGTCGACATCTACAATTGGAGTCCTTAGGAAATAAGGAAAGTATGTGATTTTGCTTGGTTTTGAAATTGGCGTTCTCTCTCTCTTCCTTAAGAATCCATTCCCATCTAATGAACTGACTAATGCGCCCATCTCCATTTGCTTTCTAATATTTCTGTTTTCTTCTGCAAATCTGGGAACAAAACCAAGAAATTTGTTAGAAGGAATTAAAAGCTGCAAGACGGAATGAGTAAATTAGATGTAAAGCAATGCAATTGATCGAATAGTCACAATATTAAAAGGTATGACTTTGTATTAGGATGTCACACTGATGTAAGAATACAATTTAATAAGCAGAAGCAAATTTAACCCATGAACTTGTACACAAGCTAAACCAAATCCTAGTACAATTAGTACAATTAAGCTCTTTTAAACTCCATTCCAGATAAAACCTTCAACTCCCAGTAAATATTGGTTATATAAAGCATATGCCACCATGAATGATCAAGTGGCTAGTTCTTACTAGCATGACTACCAACGTTATCAAGTTAGAAGCACAAGTTAATCTTCAACTTGTTCCATATCACACACAGATAATGAAAGATAATTAGGTAGCTAGGACTTACGGTAGATGCAGTCTAGAGAGATTATGATATCTTGTGGCCACTTTGGTATACGAAAATGAATTTACATGCTTGAGAATCACATTCGTAAACAGTAAACAAAATTCCATATCACACACAGATAGTGAAGATCAAATAGATAAGGAGCAAAATACAATTTGGTAGCCGGTATTACAATAGATGCAGTCTGAAAAGTTTATCTTGTAGCCAGTTTGGTATACCAAAAAAAAAATTAACATGCTTCTAAATCACATTTGTGAACAGTAAATAAAATTCCTTGACAAATTTGAAGATTCGAAGCAGATTCAGGACACTTTGTTGTCTCACTAACTACACAATATAGTTTGTGAAGAAACTCAACAGATTACCAAAGGCAACAGCAGACGAATTTATCTCATTTATAAACAAGATGCCTAAGTAGCAATATGTTTCATATCTCCTTTGAGGTCCTATCTCTATTTCAAAAGTAAGCTACAATGCAATAATATGTTAGCAGGCATACATTAAGCATAAAACACTAAGAGAAGAAACTGTTGAGTGATGAAAAAATAAAACATTTGTAGTAATGTACTAGTAAATTATATAAGAGGGCTACATTCAAGTGCTGTAATAGCTTTTGCTAGAGTTTTAATAAAATCTTTCATTCACTTTCCAAAAAAATATTTATGTAAGAGGGCTGACTCTCCAATCCAGAAATCTCTTTCCTTAATTTCTACGACTTCCTTCTTTTCTCTTTCTTCATCATACATCAAAGTCATGAATTATCCAGCAAATTTCTGAAATATCAATCAAGAACAAGAAAGAGACAAGAAAACATACCGTTGACGAATAATTTCAAAAGCTTCTTTTGTTGCATAAGGTAGCCCTGTCTTAGGATCATGGTATCTAGAACATATGATCATAGTAGAAACATGAGAATTCATTAAGCACTGCTTCCGCAATTCTCAAATAAAATAAAGTAGAAATTATTTTTCTTTTATTCCATATGCTGTTTAATGGACAATTTCCATCTACTACTTAAGTCGATACCCTATAAAAAACTGATGAAAAATTCAATGCCAATTAATTAACAATAATAAGAGTAAACAAGGGAATAACTGCAAATTGGAACTAGTATCAGATAGTTGGCACAAGTATCCACATAGCTGGCCCAAAATGAATGATGTTATCAATTGTTTGTCTCATCAGTTAAGCATAGTTACTCCGCTATCTTATTAACTTGTTTCAGTTTTGAGCACATTTGGCTCAAACTGAAGGTTCCGCACAAATTTTATTAACTATAAGTAGAATGTTGGCTCAGACAATCTTCTATTTGAGAATGTAACTGTGGTTTTCCAATATTCTTCCATTCTTGGAAACCAAGTTGGGGATCAACACTCATAGACCTCATTGAAAATGGTTTTCACTACTATGCACCCTCATTCCATAAAGACATGCTTTTGAACTCTAATCATTGTCCTCAAATTAAAGATGATGTAGCTACACCAATTCAAACAATTGAAAAGCATGGTTATCAACAAAGCTAATAGGTGGCAGATCAAAACTTTCGTAAGACACTTAGCAGCCTTACAGCAATTTCACTTTTTCCATCAAGGCAAGGGGGGTTATTTGATGGAAGCACTAAATTTAAATATTTTAGGAATTAATATTGGAAAACAAAACCTAGAGAACGTAATTTGATAGTTAAACAAGTATAAGCACCATTTATCCATTTGTCCCAAATTCATCAGTAGACTATTGTGTTTTCAGTTTATTTAACCTAACACATTTTGATTTACTAGCAGTTCAATGAAAAATGAGAAAGAAATAAAATGAAAAGGAAATCAACCAAAGGAAAATATGTTTTAAGAAAAAGCAAGCAGTAACTTACTATAACATTAAAAGACAATAACTTACTTGGCAGGCAATCCTGTAACAACACAAACAGGCTTCTCTGGATCTGTTAAGAGATTAATCAAATATCATAATCATAAAAGAAAAATAGAAGGTTTAGAAGTAAACAGTGCAATTCATCATTTTTTGACCTTACTCTCAACATCAAAATTAAGTGATATCAACAAAAAAAAGGTGAATTAAATATCTTATGCATTTCACAAAAAGAGGTAGAATTGACAGAAAATTGTGAATGGAAGGAACTTCAAGTCAGTTACAATCTTCAATTCCTTAAGGAGGTAAATAGAGAACAAATAAACTCAAGGAATATACTTATATGCTCACTTTACTAACCAAAGAAATATAAATTAGGGAAAATCCAAATCCACTTGTATATTACATGAGATAATAAAATCAAGGCTATAGTGAATTCTTTTGTCTTACATGTTATGTATAAATAAAAGAGCTCAATAGTTATCATGCCAAAACTGCAGTTTAAGTTCTATTAATAGGTACAGGGAACAAGAAACTATAACAAGAGTATATAACAGCTAATAGCAACACAGGTGGTACAAAACCAAGGACATATCTAAAAGCATCTATCTCCTGTAATACAAAGTGCTTAATGATTAATCAGTAAGGTTTTCTTGTTGGGGAAATCAAAAGGAAGAGAGAAGATAACAATGAATATTTAGGCTGATTAAAGAGCGCAACAGGTAGATTGTTATTAAGTTGATTTATCCAGAAGATGTCACCAGACAAATCTAAAAAAATTGTTTAAAATCATACTAACTTACGAAATAACCTACATGGAACAGATGTTGGAAGCTCTGACTGAAAAGACAACCCTCTGAACTCTAGACATGAATAACCTGCAACGGAATTTCTGAACTCAGATCAGCAGTTCTAACAATAATTAAAACCATGATAGAGATGTAAAATTAACTCCATTAGCTTAGAGTAGCTTGCCATTTTTAGAAGTATATCGTATTTGTGGGCCCTTATACACAGCTTTCTGCACAATAGCTCTTTTTTTAACTTCTTCCTCTCTGGCCAAAACACGCTCTAAGTTCCTCAAGTTCATGATTTCTGCAAAAGACAGCATGCATGTGAGATCAAATGGGATGCAAAAACTGCTTTCGAACCTCAAACAACTGAACAAAGACAACACATAACCCAGTAACACTATCTACCTGTTTGGGCTGCTTCAAGAAGCATCTCCTCTTGTGTCATCCTCTTTTCTTCACCTTCCTTTTTCCTTTTTATTGGCTGTTAGGAAGATGCCAGTTTCATTGCTTCTTAGTTCAGTACATTACCACAGAAAAGACAAAGTTGGGATATGAGTTTGAAATAATAATAATCTTTAACAATATGAACCACTTCATTCAAGAAGCATCAGCAGTGATAAGCATTGACTAAAATAAGCCATTTTCGACAAAAACTCAACCTTTGGAAAGTTGAATGGAACCATGTGATATAAGAATATCTAAAGCCAAAACCAAAGCTGACATCCATCCCAGGTTCCAAAGCATAAGTAACAGCATATATAAACAATCACACACTGTCCAAACACAAAACATAAGAAAAGGCCCACATCAAGCAGCAATCCAACAGCATCTCCCCTCAAACTAGGTTGCAAAAAAGACAATCCTCAACACTGTTAAGGCTTTTATTTCTTCCAAAATGACTTACGTAGATCAGTCGTCATGCAAAGAAAAACCTAGTGCATCAGATGGTTGCAAAGCATTAAAAGCAAAAATATGATACTAGATATTTACATGTGAGGTATCCTTGAATGAGAACCCAGAAGTCAATCGCTTGCACAATCATAAAAGTAAACAATATGACAAAATTAAGCACATTAATTTATGTGTCATTCTAGCATTAAATTTCATGAAGGATGGCAAAAAAATGCAAGAAAGCAACCACCAAAAATGATGAGGATTCTACTTATTTTGGGAGTTAAATACTTAAAAAGACTCATGATCAATGTAAACCACAATCTCCTAAACATTCAAGAACAATCATGGAGTACAATGCTCATCATTGGAAATACCAGCTTCCCAAAGAAGCAATTACTAATTTGAACTCTACCACACTTCCTAGAGTTGCTCAATTACCTTAGAGAAATTCAAAAGGTGTACAAGGAGATCTTCAGGTCTTCTCTAGTTTATTCTATAATATTATGATGTGTCACGATCAAACCAAACAGTCCTTTTCTCATGCATGTGGCCTAACATTAGCTGCCAATGGGAACTTCAAATTTTAATGACAAAGCATTTGCTAGTAAACACAACTTTGCACATAATTTCATATACTTGCTTCTTCAGTTCAGTATCAAGGTAAATTTCATAATGTAATGACAAAAACAATTATCAATGATCTATGGCTTCTATCTTCAAAATCAATTCTAACTACAACTTAGAAAAGAACCCATTTACTTTTATTGAACTCAGTTGATTGGATCATCCTTTCTATTGATTCTAAGCAGTCCCTTTAGTGCATCACAATCTAAATTTTGTGAGCATGAATACAGTAAAGATGGAAAAATTAAATGTTGGTTCCAAAAGTTTCTAATCCCCATCGTATCCAATGATACTCTTACCATACTCTATCGATTAGAATAGACATCTGTAACAAAGAATTAAAAGTAGAGAACAGACCTTCATTGTTGCTTGCAGAGCTGCCCTGATTGCATCTCTTTCAGCTTGCTTAACAATTACAGAGGTTCTTGTAGACTTCCTAACAATTCTCTCACCCTCAGCATCATAAGAGCCATCATGGTGTTTTGGGGCAGGAGAGTCGTGAGGTGACTTTGGAGGTCCATCTTCATCTAGTTTGGAAAGGACCTTCTTTTTCTTTTTCTTCTTCCCTGGTGGTTTTCCTGGAAATATAAGTCGCTTCTTAGTTTGAGTCCTGCAAAGGAAAGAGACTAAGTTAAGCTAAGCTAAGCATTTAGGAAACAGTAGCGTAAGAATGAAAGGCATTGCAGTCAGAGCTCTACTCACCTCTCCTCAGCATCGTTATCTGCTTCCTCATCAGGGTCAGGCTCCTAATACAAGTGAATGAGTTCATTTTTCTTTCACTGTTTATGGTTTAAATAAGATTACCATCAAAACGCAAAGGAAGTTGAAAAGAAGAAGGAAAAGAAATACCCACATCTTCATCAAAATCACTATCAAATTCATCAGCCATCTCTGCCTCTTCCTGATAATTGTCATCATACTCTTCCTAGAAATACAATATGACCAGGACGATAAGGTTTCTATTAGAAATGTTTAGGCGTGTCAATTATCTACAATGAAGTTGCATATGTAAAAATTACCTCTTTGAGCGCATCTTGACTCCAGAATAACTCGTCTTCCTCTACTTCCTCGTCAAGAAGCTTAGTCATCCTAAAACAGTACCAAAAGCAACCAAATTTAGAATCCAAATTCCAAAGTGAAAATAACAGTAGCTTTGTAGATGGACTACCTTTTTCCTCTGGTTGCCCTAGACGCTCGGTCCAGAAACACAGGCGGCGGCGCATCTTGTCTGCCGATGTCCATGAGACCAACGGAAATGGGGTTGTGAGAGAGAGCAGATTAGTAGACAAGGTCACAAGAAAAACCTGGATACTCAAAGGACACCTTTCGACATGATATCCAAAACTATCTTTGTTAACTGCTTGTTTAAATTTTAAAGTGCCAAAACGCCGATAGCCATCAAATTAAAAATAATATTAAGATAGAATAACTAAAACTATATGTAATATAAAATAATTATATAGTATTTATATAATAGATAATAAGTATAAATTATAAAAATAATTATTATTATAATTTTAAAAAATATTATATGTATGAAAGGCTGCAATTAGTAATGCGAGCTGGTTCTTGTCAGAATTGATGTGACAGAATCGAAAGCATAAATAAATTGGCAAGATCTAATTTATTGGTGTAACAATAATCACAAAAAGAAGGTAGTGGAGTAGCCAGTATCCAAGATAACCTAACGTAAGGTGTATCCAAGATAACATAACGTAAGGTTTTTAATAGAATAGAATGAAATAGAATTATTTATAATGAAATAGAATATAAATAGATGTAATATTAGAAAATTATTGTTTGGAAGGGATAAAAAGGTTCATAATGTAATATAGTGAAATATTGTTTCGAAGAAGGATTTGTAATGTAGTATAGTGAAATATTGTTCAACATTTTACAATCTATCCTAAACCTCCCAAATCTGAAGTTTCTCATTTTTACTGTTTAAAATACAATATGATGTAATATAAATGTAATATGAAACTCTACTCTTCTATCTCATTTCATTTCATTCTATTATAAACTCTTCTCCTAAATGATGGAATAATATTTTATTTCATTAATACACCTCCAACTAAATATAGCCTTAAGCAATACTATCTACAACATCTGGAAAGGAATCAAAGGATATTTGTTAAGGAATTGAATGGTTCATAAAAATTAACTGCTATAATAGAGATTCTATAAGTGAGTAGTTAATAATACATCAAAAACATTTGGATTACAATAGAGAAACAACTATCAAATGGAGGATTCCACAAATACCACAAGGCAAACAGTAATATAAGCAAAACAAAAATATATAAGCAATGTGGATCAACTCTAAGTAGAGGAGTGTAAAATAGATTAAAAAAGAGAACTTAGAATCTCCTCAATAGAAATAATTGAACCATGCAGAGTTGCAACACATGCAAGAAAGGAAACATTTGGTTTAAAGCTAACATTTATAGAAGCAAAACATCAATTCTTGGAGCAATTGGTAAAAGTTGCTCCTTTGTGATCAGAAAGTTACATATTCGAGTCGTAGAAACAACTTCTTTGTAAAAGTACAAGAGTAATGCTGCATATATCGATGAACTCTCTAGACCCCCGTAAAGTGAAAAGTCCTGTGTACTGGATACATTGACTTTTAAAGGCACAACATTAAGTGAAGATAAATCAACTATTTCATAAAGAAGAGAGGCATCTTAGAAGTGAACATGCAAACATTCCTAAACTAAGCGAGCACATCCTTTTTTCAAAGGAAAGATATGCAATAGCCAGAACTAATTAACAGAATTGCATGTATGAAAGCTATCCAAAAGAGAACTTATAGTACCAGAACACGGGCATAAACCAGACAACCAAATTGTCGTGGGCGATAAGAAGTTAGAAATCATAAGCAAATGCTTTATTTGTAGTGGGATGAAATGTGTGACTACTATATAAGCACAATTTTGTCCATATCTTAATAAATTACTATTTTAATATTTTAAAAATTAGATTGAATATCAAATCGGTAAGATAAAAGATTTAAAGATTAAAAGTTTAACCTGTATTAAGCTGTCATAAACCTGATATATTTATAACTAATGTATAGTAAAAGAATTAAAGATACGATTAGAAAATTAAATATCTTATTAAAATAAAAAGAACACATTAATATTTATTAATATATGATCAATTAACAATAAATCTAATAATAAAAACCAAAATTGAATTTAACATAAAAATAAAATAATAGTAACAATTAAAATTGTATTCTTGATGGAGGATGTGTCTCACTATCATAAAAAAAATTCAAAATTTTCAACACTATTTAAAGACTTATATAACCGCGCTTTCACATAAAATATTTACATCAGCATCTTTTAGTGCATTAATTAAATTAAAATCAGTAATCTTTGAAATTACTTTTTATTGTAAGACATTATAATTTTAATGTTTAGATATAATTAAAATAAGATATTAACTACCTATCAATAGATGTTCTTAATTTATTTTTTGTAACAAATGTGTTTATAAATCTCTTTTTTAAGTTCATTATAATGAAGATCAAGTGATGGTTCTTCTTCTTCAATTTAAAAATCAATATGATCAATAAAATTAATATCAATTGGATTATATGTTCTTTTCTTACTAATTCTCTAAATACATAATACAAAAATTATAAAATTAATAATAAAAAGTAGAATTACTTTAAAAATTAAATTGAATAAATAAAATGCATATTGGTCATAGAGTCTTTGATGTTCCAAACAATTTCATTCCTTCATACTAACATGTTAGAAAATGCTCTAATTATATTTATAACTTGATGTATAAGTTATTTGACTAAGTAATCCAATGGTATAATTTCTTAACATTGAAGAACTTTAATCAAATAATCTCTACGGCTCATCTATTTTTCAAATTAAAAGTTATAAAAATTAAAAATATATTATTAATAAGTAAAGAATACAATTAAAAGTATGAAAACTTACCGTGTTGCATTTTTTCATTATAAGTTCTTTTATTGCAGATAATCTAGCAAGACTCTATAAACTTTCATGATATATTTTCATTTCATTTGCTACCTTTGATTATTCTTCGTTAGAGAAAATACCTTTGTATTCAAAGACATTAAAAGTACCACCCATAGTATCAATATTTGTTCATGCATTTCCATTATTTAAGAGGATTAAGAAAGCAAGTTATTAAGTGGATCTTTTGAGTAAGATACTTATCCTATCGTTAATTTAGAATATATGCATAAGGCTTATATAATTTTCTCCTTTACTTTAAAAAGATTTATAATTGTTTGTGAACTTTATACATACCATCACGAATACTATAAAGATGACTTCTCATCTTAGTTAACAATCCTCAATAACCTTATATTCGTGATTGATATTTATGGATTCCATTTTAGCCCTGTATGCCACTACTAGCATTTATAACATAAGGTTTGGGGTAGATAAAGTTTCATAAACATTTTCATGATTTTTAGTAAATAAAGGGTAATGAACAAAAAAAACTATTCCAATTAAATTAATCAGGTTTTTTAATTAATAAAATATAAAGAAGCATAAATATTTATATTTATTTTCAAACTACAACTTCAAATTTTTAATTGGAAATAAATATAAACAATCCAGGGCAACACATGCCATGTTAAAATATAAAATTTTAATTTAATTAATTTACCAATAATGTGAAGTAACAGGTATAAATTTCATAACATGTAAAAGAAAAGAGATTAGCCTCAAAACTAAACCTATTTTCTTCCACCTCATCAATAATAGAATTAAGCTAATAATAAATCAACATTAATATAAGAATATGTCTTCACCAAAAACTCAGCTAATAAGAAAACAAAATTTCATTAATAAAACAATTAAAATAAAAATGGATAACTTGAATAACAACATGACAAACATACTCAAAGAACTCAACTAAGAAATAAATTTCCACTTCTCATTACAATTGGAAATCTTTAAAAGCAAATAATTTGATTTGAACGATAGGTTCCCATTTGAATTTACACTCTGAATTGTTGCATTAAGAGTAAAGTGAGTGAATTGGGCCACAAACAAAGATGGGACTAGATTCTTTACTAATCATTGAAGCATGATGCATGGTGGTGTCTAACTTGTAACTTGATAAATTTGAGTTATGTTAATAGTTATTATAATAAAAAAAAGGACATATGAAAAAGGTAGTAAATTAGATAAAGGAAGAGCAAATAGGAGCGACAAGCAAATGATAGTGAAGTGTTTGAGAATGTCGTTGAGAGAGAGATAGAGGATATCTAGTTGAGCGTATTAGGGAACAAAATGAAAACCTATAAGAAAACTCAAAAAGCCTAAGAAAAGAGAATTGAAGTTAGTACAAATAGTAAAAGAACAATTATACACCACAAGAAGAACTTCTTTGAACGAGTTTGGTTTTAGTCCAAGTTCAGTTCTATTTCGATTCTCTTTTATAAGATTAAATCAATGGTGCTTGTCACTTCAATATATACACATATATAACAATATAAATGAGATTGAAGTGAAATTTAAAATTTTTAAGAAACTTAATTGAAATAACATACTAGATTAAAAAAATTAAGGACATTAAAGTATGTTTCAAGATGAAGAGCTGTGAAATCAGAGAAGAGGCATCTTTTTGACCTTTTAATGTTAAACTGCTACTTATGATTTAGTAAAAATTGGCCAGTTTATTAATCTAACTAGAATCAATTTACTTTTGCTTCTCCAGAATGTAACCTAACAAAAAATCAATGTTAGTTTACTTTAGTGTCCGATGTTGATTATGTTATATAAATACATATCTTTAGCATATTTCGAAAATTATCTTAAACCTTTTATAAGTCATTTAAGCCCCTCTTCTTGCCTTATTTATGTAGAAACTTATATAGCTTGACTTGATACCAGATTCTCATAATTTTTCCTCTACAAAATGATTTATACTTAAATTAGTACCTTCGTTTATAACATTAAAAAAGTATTTAGTGCTTAGTCAATAATGCTTTTCTCACATCCCACTATCTCACTATCAAATTCACTCCTTCTGTCTTACGTTTGCCTCTGATTTTCACCTTCCCTAAAATACTTGAATTACTCCCAAGCATTTGCTCTCACTTCCTTCCCCTTAATTCTTCATGCTCACTTTCATGTAGCTTGAGTTGGTATTCATAATACCACTTAGGTGATAATAGAGAAATGGTACTCAGTTTTTCATTCATGAAGAAGGAATACATATTCTTGTACACATTATATATGTCCTTTTTTGAGGAACATCCCAAAAGAATGTCTTACTTACATGGGAACCATATCACACTTCATCTTATCCTTATACTTCCCAATCGAGAAAAAAACCAACACCTATTTTATTACCTTGACCTCCTCACTCTTATTAAACCTTTGTAGATTATAGGATTTAAGGTTTTTCATAGTTAACAATCCTAATTTCTTCACCAATTCCACACTAACCATATTAGTACAACTTCTCTTATTTATGATCATATTGTACACCTAAAACTTGATGGCATATTTAGTATCAAAAAGAATAGAATTAGGGAGAAACCTTAAAGCTTCATCCTTTTTAGAGCCTCATGCATGCTCTTCATCATGGAGGAAACCTTAGAGCATTTGTTCTAAGTTTTCCTCTTTGATAAAGAACATGCACTAGACACATTAAAATAGTTAGTAACCCTCCTTTTAAGCCATCTCTCTACCGTTATAACCAAATGCATATATCTTCCAACTCTATATAATGGTGAATTTTTATAACATTATCAATTTTGGAGTTTAGCCTACAAATAAATTGAGTCATTATCACCTCCTTATATCACCTCCCTATCTTGTCCATTTTTTCCCTAGCCATAGCAACCTCTATCTCCTTATATTACTCTTCCATAATCTTAAAAGTCTTGAGTTCACATTTGCAATATTTGATAAAGCTTCTTATAATAAGAACTTAACATAAATCACTTCCTCATCCAACTTCATCTACTCCTAATTTATAATAGGTGACACTCAGTTCCTCCTCTTAGTGAGAATTTATTAATATCACCAATGCACCATAAAGTCACTAAACTTTATGGCAACTAGTAACCTTTTTCTCTTCCAAAACATTATAATAATTAAAGACTAACTTCACTCACTTCTCTCACTCTCGGTATGCATCTAGATCTATTTTCCTTACAAAAGGTTGTATTGCCATCTCGATACTTCCCCCGTTATTATACACCCTTTTGCTATACTCCCTTTTTGTATCATATACCAAACCTTTCCCCTCCTTATCTTCTCATTTCTCCTTCTCTTCTTCTTCTACTACCCATTAGATTTACCTATCCTAAGTAGTTGGTAGCTCCCTCAACTCTTTCATTCGCCTTAATATCATTCATCCTAATAGTTGGAAGTGTCTTATGTTGTAATTTAATTATCACATCTTTATGGGCGTTATAACTTCACCAAATTACCATATAAGTTGCTCAAATTAGCTTTGAATAACATTTATGAATGACTCTTGATCTGTTATCACTGTTTCTTCTTTACTAACTTCCTTATCTTTAATTATAGTTCCATTTCAAATTTGAGTCATGTTTAATATGTATGCAAAAGTTAGTAATAAAATCACTCACTTAACTTAAGGTTTCACTCAACTCCCAATCTAAACTTTTGAATAAAGTGATAGGTGAAAAATATAGTTTAATTTCTAGGTGTTAGAGTGTGTTTTTTGTTAGATTCCAATCATGCATCTCATATATAATATATATCAAATATATGTAGTGAAAATAAAATGGAACCTCAAAAACTAGATCTACTCATGTATATAGATATAGAAAAACAAAAACATGAAATGTAAGAAGTTTACATACCTTTTTGACGATCTCCTTCGTTCTTTAATCTTCTTCACATTGGGTGGTCGTAAACCACGACGATCAACGTATATCGTCTCTAATGAAAGTCCACATGAAGATAGAAGGATGAAACCTCACTAGGAGATGGTTAGAATTCTTTCTTTGTGCTAGCAAAGACAAGAACTCTTGAGAGAGTTAGACAGAAAAGGTGTGTGTGTGTAAGAAAAAGAACCTATTTTTTTCATTTTGTGTCTTACACAAGAAGCACGAAAATCATCTCAATTTTTTGCACCATTTGGCCTTCCATAACCCCTATCACTAATGGAAAGTTATGGGAAGTT
>JANZXP010000007.1:9105630-9116293 GCA_027576715.1 Erythroxylum flavicans | reverse complement strand
TATAGAAAAACAAAAACATGAAATGTAAGATGTTTACATACCTTTCTGATGATCTCCTTCGTTCTTTAATCTTCTCCGTGTTGGGTTGTCATAAACCACAACGATCAACGCAAACCGTCTCTAATAAAAGTCCATACGTAGATAGAAGGATGAAACCTCACTAGGAGATGGATAGAATTCTTTCTTTGTGCTAGCAAAGATAAGAACTATTGAGAGAGTTAGAGAGAAAAAGTGAGTGTGTAAGAAAAAGAACCTTTCATTTCTCTTTTTTGTGTCTTACCTAATAGGCACGAAAATCATCTCAATTTTCTGCATCATTTGGCCTTCCATAACCCCCATTACTAATTGAAAGTTATGGGAAGTTAATGGTCATGAATAGCATGCATTAATGGAAGTTTTGGGAAGTTAATGACCATGAATAGCATGCATTAATGGAAGTCACAACACTTGTTTCTAATCCATTTCATGTAACGTTTTCTACCACGATCACATCCCGATCCAGCCCCGAAACACTCTCTCATATCTTGAATCACCATTTAAGACCATTTTACTCATCCTTAGGATCTCCTATGTGTGTGACCCATTAGGTTCCCATTTATGTTGGGCACTTGAATTAACACTTAATTCAAGTAAGTCAAGAGTAGTATCTAGCAACACGTCATGACCTCCAATTGACCGAAAAGTCAGTGGTTTGACTACAAATCCTTCCATATATAATGTTGCCATATAATTTTCCTTTCACCATCTATACCCCACTTGGTTCAGAGTATGGTCAAAGTGTTAACACCTACTAGACTGACGACAACACATCTAGTCCAAGTGTTATTAGAACTTATCCTGAGGATCTCATTAATCTATGTATCATTGAAGACTCTCTTTATGACATATATCTGCTCTGGCCAGAGAGTCCCAAGTAATGAACCTAACAAGAGGCCGTAGGTATCATCTCCTTCTATCAGGAGTGGTGAATACTTTATTGACTACTTAATTACCTCTGAATACCTCAAGTTGTACCTAATCACCACCTTACGAGTAACCCCTAAAAGGCACCGATGAATGGAGTCAAAGCATAAGATTAGTATCTGAGATATCTTTGAGCACCTCAAGTCAAAGGATACTTGCACCATTGTTATGATGAGACTATCATTGACATTGGAATAGAATATCCATATGATTGTCTCATAGTAGGTCAATTCAATATACTTACTACCCTTAGTAAGCATCCACATGTTCACCCTAAACAACTGATGTCTATAGCTTATGAGATCTACTGCTTGATCTAATTAAGGAGTATAAGATGTACTAGGCTATCTGGATTAATGATATCCCATCTCATTATTTATATGACTAAGGAAAGTTTAGATACTAACATAATTACACATGATAGGAATCTCATTATCATGATCTCATAATGATTTCCTCCATGCTATGTTTTGTATCAAGAAATTTGTTAAATCAATTTAAGATCAACATCAAATCCATAAACGTATGAATATAAAAATAATGAAAAATGTTTTTATTAATCATAAAATGATTTGTACAATAAGTGTTAGAGATGATTGCCTTTAGAGCACTTTTCTAACATTTTTTAAGTATTTTCTTAAATGATAATCATGTGTTTAGGACCCAAATTTATGTTATTGTTAGTGTTTTTTTGTGTTTTGTTTGATTGATTGTTGTTTAGGTCAAGAATTTAATCTTAATTGTATGTTCCAAGGGTTTTTTGATGTGTTTGATGATGAGTGGAGATAGAAAAATTGAAGAAAGGATGAAGGAAATGGACAACAACATCTCTCATAATCGTGTATGAAGCAATAAAATTTTGATGAGCTCTCTCATACGTTCATTACAAAGAGTTGGAGCAAGTTAGTGCACACCAAAGTTTTGTTGCTTCGTACAAGTTTTGATACAATAACATTTTGGAGATTTATGACACGTTTTGATACAATAGATTGTCAAAGGATGTAGCCAAGATGAGGATTTTTTTATTCACTCTTAAAGATTAAGGGAAGGCATAGTTTAATTCTCTTGGCCCAGAGAACCTCACAATATGGGAGCAGTTAGTGCAAGCTTTTCTTGCTAGATATTTCCCCTTGACAAATACCACTATCTTAAAGGAGATAACCAATTTCTGGAAAAGAAAAGGGGAGTCATTGCATGAAGCATAGGAGAGATTCTAATAGTTGCAAAGGAGCTATCCCCGTAACAACTTACCCAAAGAGTTCCTTTTGTAAACCTGTTATAATGGTGTGAATTTGCCCACATGAGGCACCATAAACGTAGTAGCCAGTTGTTTGTTAATAAGGAAAATAATTGATGACATGCATGATTTGTTGGAAGATATAGTAAAAAATAACTATATATGGACGTCAGAGAGTAAACAAAAACCAACCTTTAGAGTTCAAAAGGGAGTTCTTATTATGGATTCAATGATAGCATTATAGGACAAAGTAACAAACTTAGCCAAACCATTGAACAACTTGAAAGCCACTTTTTCCAACCCACTCAAGGCAATTTAGAACGGATGCAAATTATATGGATAAGAAAGTCATGTCACAGTTGATTACTTCTTAGTGGAAAATAACAACATGGAGCATCTTAACTATATAGAAGCATAATGTGGTCAAAATAGTAATAACCCCTATTCTAACACATATAATCTTGACTGTAAAAATCACCTAAATTTTTCTTCGTCTAATAATGCTACAGGGAATCCACTGAGAGCTTAAGCCCCACTAGGATTTTAGCAAGATATGCTTAGTTCATTGAAATCGAAGATGGATAAGTTGATGGAAGTATTGAATTCTAAATTCACAAGCCAAGATGAGAGCCAAAAAAGGATGGAATTCAAGTTCGATCAAATCGCAAAAGAATCATGCATCTTCTATTCACAATCTGAAGGTTCAAGTGGGTCAATTAGCTAATGCATTATCTATATGAAGTGTGGGGAGTCTCCTAAATAACACAGGTCTAATCCAACGGAGCAACTAAAAGCCATTTCACTTAGAAGTGGCAAAGAGTTGGATGAACCAATTGAAAAGAAAGCTGAATCCCACTAAAGAGAAGAATAAAAGAAAAAGTACAAGAAAGAAGAGAAGAGAGAGGAAACTCCATATGCACCCCATATAAACCAAAGATTCCATTTCCATAAATGTTGCAGAAGAATCAAGTGGATTTGCAGTTTGTAAAGTTTGCAAAGAAGTTAAAGAAATTGCAAATCAATTTCGATGAGATTCTTGTCCTCTAACCCGACGATACCCTTTCGACAGCCTTATCCCCACCACCCTAGCATTATCGTGCAAATTAAAGAACTTAGTTTGTAAAGGACTTGTTTAAATTGAAATTTTGATTTAGTAATATATTTTGACTTGAAGTCATATTTTTATTTATTTAATAAACTAATGCAATGTGAATATAAAAAAGAAAGTAGAAATATAGGAACTTTCAATGTGGTCTTATTTATTCTAAAATATTTTTATATAAAAATTTTTGAACGTAATATTTTATGATAGTAGAAAATTTTAAAATTTTTATTGAATTTCTATTAAATTATTTTAAATTTGTCCATATTTTTCTCATAAAACCAATTATAAGAACCACTCTGAATTATTTATGGCTCATAAATAAGAATGGTGTTGATAGAAGTTAATTGACTTATATTAAATTTTTTATTGAATTATTTTAATAAATTTGTTATCAAAATCAAGTTAAAGTAGCCATACGTATTCTTTCATACAAGTGATTCACATATAGTAATATCTATTAAAATAAATTCACAAAAACTTAGTAAAAAATCTTCTTTTAAATTTTTTAATAAGATAAAGTCTTTTTAAATAATTATAATTCATAAGAGTTCTTATTTAGATTAAGTGAATAAAAAAAAGATCACTTTTTTTATCTTAATAAGAATTAAACTAGTTACATAATTATGATTTTTTTTCATAAAGTACATTATATGTTTTATGACTTTGTTATAAGTAACGTTATGACTTCTAAAACCACATGATCTTTTTTTTTCCAAATTTATTGCTTTAATATTTTTATTTTTACGGAAATAAACTCAATTTTAAGCATGTTGGATATGCTTTTAGTGATTTCATACTTGAATGATACTGTTCCCGCACCAAACCTTATTACGATCTAAGGAATGTTTACTACTCATGATAGCACTAAGTAGTTGAGATCTAATGTTAGGTGGTTGACCGCAATTTGTGATGTCATTCTAGCCTGACTGGTTACACAAAGTGCCGCCCTGTGGCTTGCGCGATTAACCCATTTCCTAATTTGATTAATGTTATATATTTATCGGTAATGTCCTTTATTTTAACTACTCATGTCATGTGTAAGATATATATGTTACATTTAATCAATGCTGACAGACTGTAAAAGGAGGGCAATTAACAGTTTTAGGAGTTACTTATCTGTCTCAAACAAGATTAAACTTCAAAGCTGACTTGGTTAGCCAAACACATTAATAACCGGACAAGCTTGTCGTTGGATGGTAGATTACTCCCTATGTTAAGAGTAAACAAAAGATTTTTTCACTAGATATTGTATTTATTAATTTCACACTAATCGACCTCACCCCTTAGCTGTAAAACTCACATAAAGCTAATGCTTGACGTAAGTGCAATTTGCCACTACGTAGAAGTTGCAGTCCTAAAAGAACATCGGAGTTCACACATGTGATAAGAAGAAAAAGTTCCAAGTTACTATATATATACATGCAAATAAGTAACAAATGGTCCTCGGACATTCTGGATAACAAGTAGTTTAGCAATGCAATAGTCACATGTAAGGTAGGTCCGCAATAAAAGAAAAACAGAACAGTAACATAAATAATGTGAAAGGTGCCTGTAACCAAACCATAGTTTCCCTCATCTAAAGTAAGGTATGAAACTAAGACTCTTCTCCTTTCCAGTGGATTAACTTTGCTTGTATTGTAAGCAATTTCTAATCCAACCTAACTAGTACAGTTCTTAGTATCCGTATAAATTCGAATATTCAAATGATATAAGACAGGGGAACAAAAATATGATTACTCACCAGCATTTTGGACGTTATGTATGATTTAATTCATCCAACGGTTTAACTCCGTGCATGTGCATCTTCTCTTTTACATGTCTTTTAGGTTTAGAAAATACCGTTGGCCAATAATAATATAACATTTTTAGTTTAGGGAAGGGAAATATGAGATGGATATGGCATGGGGCGTGAGGGTGATAAATGTAAACGGCAAAGCGCGGGTCTGCAGTTATTACCTAACCTACACAGAGACACTAACTCTCTTTCTCTGTCTAGGATTCGCTTCAGTTACTCGTACTCTCGCTACCATCACCACTGTCTTCTCTTCTTCACGCTTTAGAGTTTTCAATGAGAGACAGAGATCATTGAGAGGTGCGCCAACCATGTTTTAGTTTCTCTTCATGGAATCACTAATTATGCATGCCTACCTTTCTTTCTCATTTGACTGCTTTTGTTATCCGGAGAAATTGATTTGGTTTTTGGATATTCTGCTGCAAAACAAAAGTTGGTAGGAAGATGGGGAAGAAAGGAGGAGGTGGGTGGTTCTCATCTGTGAAGAAAGTCTTCAAATCATCATCTTCTAGTAAGGAATTGCCTGACAAAAAGGTATTAAACTTCACATTTATTCTCTAGTTAGCTTAATTATAAATACTCTTACGCTTTTATAATACGCAACTTTAATAGCGGTCATCATAAATACTCTTTAGTTTCTTCCTTCTTCTGGGAAAGAAAGATTTGTTTGCTAACTGCATGCACATTCAGAAGTTAGAGATTGATATGCATTACTCACACCTTTATGACTTTCGAAAGCGAACCTGAGGCTAGCAATCAATCTAAGGATTATACATACTCGGTTGCATGAAGCTTGATTTATAATTACCATAATTATACCTAGTGTTGCTATATTGATTTCTAACATTTCGTATTTTATTTTCATCATGGTATGAGATAATTACATACGATAAATTTATGTGCAAAATTAAGGTAGTTTCATACATTGTTGGTTTTCTTGGATAAGTAGTATACATACATCTCAGTGATCTCCAAACGAACAACTTTTTTAAGAGGAATGCTGGGGTGAGTTAATGGATTGAGTGGTGATGAACTGGTCAAGAAGAGCCATTCTAAAAAGACGGTGACTAATGTTGGTGTTTAGGAGGATGGACCAAAAACGAAGCAAATGGTCCCTCCCTGTACCAATTGTTATCACGCCAATCCACCGGTGCGACCTAGACGGGCACGTGTTTACTTTGTTCGATCCCCATCAACCCCTCAATTATCATCCTCTCTTTCGTTATGTTTGTCCGACTTTCTATTTTCTTTTTTATTTTTTTTGAAGTTGATCATCACTGCACTAATTAACCATCATTTGGTCCATAAATAATAAATTGTTGTTTTTTGTAAGACTTGAAGGTAGCTAGGAGGTTTGTTCTTTCATATTGACCAAAAATAGCAACACTGTTCTATTGTACTAATTGGAACATATTGTATATGACATGTCAGAGAGACAAAGTAGATAAATGGCAAAATGAGGCACCGGAGGTTGTGTCATTAGAGCATTTCCCGGCAGAGAGTTCACCGGACGGCACGAATGAACAGAACACCACTGTATCCACCCCAGTGAACGAAGACAGAAATCATGCTATTGCAGTGGCAGTGGCCACCGCAGCAGCTGCTGAGGCTGCGGTGGCAGCTGCTCAAGCGGCGGCTAAAGTAGTTCGGTTGGCTGGTTATGGACGCCAGTCTCGGGAAGAAAAAGCTGCCATCCTCATACAATCTCACTACAGAGGCTACCTTGTAATATCTCTGTCGTTTTCTCTTACACATCATACACTCTGCTTATCTTGTTTGTCACATGCATCCTCTCACTTTGTTTGTCACCGACTCTTGTGCTTTTCCTACATTCCAAATATTAGCAGCTTCTTTTTGTAGCGTGTCCATGAAGGGTGGACTACCATAACTTTTCTAATGCGGCCAATTTAGATTACGATAATTGGTTAAGCTTTTACCTGCTAAACCTTTATTTGCTTCTAACTAGTAATGCAACCATAAATCTTCTACCTTACATCTCATGGTTCTATGACAAAGTTGTTAAGAATGAAACCTTTTGAATATGATCTTACAGAAGATGAGAATTTGACCTGTATTTTCATTATACATCTTTTAATTTTCTTTGTGCTTACCAATAAAGAGGGCCCCATTCGACAATTGTGTCTTGACAATACAAAAATGCAATCAACTATCGCTTCCCGTATCTATAAAAGCACGGACGATGTGGCCACCAGCAGAACAAAAGTTCTTGGTATTTTTATTTTTCTAGAGTTCTTGACTTTGTTAGGTCTATTCTCCTAGTGCCACCATTTAATTCGTTTGCCGTGCCATGGAGGGCAAGCAACTGACCACAATATTGGTGCCCTGTCCCATAGTTTTTGTTACATTTAAACGTTTTTCGATTTCATTGGAAATCTTCTCCTCGTTTAATCATTGCAGGCGCGGCGTGCCTTGCGAGCATTGAAAGGACTAGTGAGGCTACAAGCACTGGTGAGGGGTAACAACGTACGCAAACAAGCACAAATGACAATGCGATGCATGCAAGCACTAGTTCGTGTCCAAGCAAGAGTGAGGGCTCGTAGACTCCAATTAACTCATGACAAGCTTGAAGAAAAGGCTGCAGAAGAGGAACGAAGATTGCATGTGGAGGAAGAAATTGTAACCTCAAAGGTCCCTTTGAAGGGTTGGGATGGTAGGCACCTAAACGTCCAGAAAATGAAGGACAGCCCTTCAAGAAACTATGATGCGGTAGTTGAAAGGGAGAGAGCCCTTGCGAATTATGCTTATGCTTATCAGGTCAGTGAGATGTTTTGTAACTCAAGTCTTCGAATTTCAGGTTTATTATATTAACCAAATCCACATGTTCTTATACTAGGTGAGTAATGTATCATTATTTATATGAATGGTTTTGGCTTTTAACAGCAAGAACAGAGGCAGCATTTATTGGAATCACACCCAGGTGGCAGTGACACGGGATTCTACTTAACCGAAGGAGAAAAGTCTCATTGGGGATGGAATTGGCTGGATCGATGGATGTCAACCCAGCCGCGTCACATTGGGCCAAATGAGAGTCCTTACATGACATTGACCACCGATGACATGTCCGAGAAGACGGTTGAGATGGATTTGGCCACTCCACCAGGCGCCACCAATCTCGACATGGGCCTACTTGACCCATCCACGCACCCACCTCCGCAACAACGCCAATTAAGCTCAGGTTCAACCTCAGACTCGAGTAATGTGCCAAGTTACATGGCCTCAACCAAGTCAGCTAGGGCCAAGGTTAGAAACCATGGTTCACTCAAACAGCGCAACTCTTGTACCCCAACCCCACAATGGAATCCGTCAATCAAGAGATCATCGAATGTGGGGTTAAGTTGCGACTCATCCAGCTCCGGTGGTGGAACGATTGTTTACCAGGCACCCAGGAGTCCAAGCCCTAATTCCAAAGGTCTTCGCCTCCAGTCTAGACGCCTTGCAGGGCACAGCCCCGATTTTATCGGAGGTGACGACTGGAAGATTCCTCATATATATTGATGGATACCATAGTTGGAGGCATACTTTTGATTGACGATCGACGGCTTGTGACACATATTATGGTATGCTCTTAAATTATTGCTCATAACTTGTCGACTTCCATGATGCTTATAAAATTCTCTGGTTCTCGAGATTGCGACATCTGATTTGTGTAATTGTAACAGTGTTTGTCAATATTTGTTTGGTCTTAAGAACTGTTTGAACTTTAATATGCAATCTAGATTTATTTGTAATTACCTATAGATTGTATTAAGGTGGAATTCATAATGGTTATTTTTGATTGTGTATCGATTAAAATTATGGGCGGACTCATTAATTTTTACATACAAGCTTGAAATAATATCGTTTAACGTTCAACAGCTTAAAATAAAATAGCAAATTTAATATTTTTTATACTTCTAAACAACTACTCTTTTTAAGTCACCAAATACAGCCAGATGATTTATATTGTTGCTGTTAATGTTAGGACATCAAGATCTGACGCACGGTGAAATAAATACTAATCTTTTTCATTTTAAATTTTCAAAAGTTAAAATCACTTAAAATTTTATAATATAATTAAAACGAACATATAATAAAACATGAATTTTAACTTGTTAATTTTAAACCTTGACCTTTATCTTGATGTTTCCTTTGAATCATTTTTGAAATCGACTATTTCATTTACATAGCTGTATAAGTGTCTGACCTTTAATAATGTCCATAAAATATGTTAAAAGAACTCTAAAATTATTGTAAAGCGGGTTAGTTAAGAAGTGTTAACTCTTTTATAGCTTAAGCCTATTTATAATATATTTTGAATATTTTAGTAATTTAATTAAAATTGAATTCTAATTTGAATTAAACTTTAATTATAGTTACAATTAGTTCCAATTAAATATCAATTGTTTGGAAACAACATCTCCACTAGTTATGATTAAGGTTGTGTATTACTAGACCTCCTCAGATATAGCGACTCAGCGAAATTTATACTGAGTGGTGTTGTTGTTGTTATAAATACCAATTGTAGCCAAATAATTTCTAATATCTCATGTTTAATTATAAAGTTTATTAAACTTTACAATTAAGTTTCACTTAAGTAAAACAAATGTTATGAATATCGTACCAGACTTAGTACCGGATTCGGTTTTGATACGGTACGGTACCGGTATCGGCCAATACCGGATATCATTTTAGGTAATTTTTTTAAATTTATAAAATAGTCCTTGAATTTTAAAAAAATTGCAAAATAGTTATTGTCATATTGTACAGTTGTATTGTATATTTTTAACCCTGTCTCTAAAAATCAAAATAATAAATAATAATCACAATTAATACAAAATAACAATAATTTTCAGATATTTCATATATAAATAATAACTAAAATTTATATAAAAAAGTTATCGTACAAATATAAAATTAAGAATAATATAAAGTATTTAAAATATTACAATTTTAATTTTTATTATATAATAAATAATAATTACATCAAAGCACCCAATAAAAAGAATAATAAATATCTTAATCCTCAAATTATTATAATTTACAACAAGAGTTCGTGATAAGGAAACAACCAAGTGGAAGTAAAACATGAAACAAAAATATATATTATTTAATTTATTATCAATTAAATATATTATATATTTGATTATTTAAAATTAATTATTACTAAAATTATAAATATCGTAATTTAATTTAATTTATAAAATTAATTTAATAAATATAATTAAATTTAAAAATATTTTTTAAATATATATATTTCAAATAAAATATGATTTAATAATTAAAAATATATAAAATAAATATTAGTTTAATAAATTTTAAATTATTTATTTTTAAAAATTAAATATTTTTGTTAATACTTTATTAATAAATATGATATAAAATATGAAAATAAATTTAAATAAAAATTTTATTTTAAATTTATATTTAATTTATAATTATTATTAGTAATAAAATATTTATTTTATTTTAAAAATAAAAATTAAAAAATTACAATAAAGGTTTAACTAAATAACAAATTAAAAAATATTTGGAAAAAAGAAAAGGAGGGAGGAGGGAAGGGGTGGCG
>JANZXP010000007.1:9078598-9105530 GCA_027576715.1 Erythroxylum flavicans | reverse complement strand
ATAAAAGGAGGTAGGAGGGAAGTGGTGGCGGGAGGGAGGGTAAAAAATTTTAAAAATTTTGAAAAATTTACAATTTAGTCCCTATATTTTTCAAAATTTTTGATACTAACCGATGTTTATAATACAGTCGGTACCGACCAGTATTTAAACCCAGTATCGAAAACTAATATTTCGTACTATTTTTCGGTTGGTACGATACGGATTCCTATACCATGAGTAAAACACTTTTTTTTTCTTTTCAACTCATTCTTTGTGTGATCCATCAGATTCTTAAATACGTTGACAATAAATATAAATTATAATATAAATTATATTTAAGATTAAATAAATTAATTTATTTTTAGTTTTTTAATTAAATAATTTATATCTATAGGTTAAGATTGACATCTAACAACGCATCATAACTATCCAATTAGGAATGTCAAAATAGTTTTAACTAACCTTTTTGTGTATAATTTTTTCATATAATTCAATCATTTCATCATAAAATATTCCGATTAGACGAAATATGAAAATAATGTTTACTTTGTTTGAGTCTAGTTATGATACTTCTCCACTATTAACAATTGATTTTATTAAAGTATTCGTAAACTATTTTATAAAATGTCATCCCACCTTGATTAATGATTTCTTAAATCATTATTAATCGAGAATAATAGAATATTTTCTTTAATCACTTCAAGGTGATAAATCTTATATTAATCGTTTATCCATCTCCATATAATTAATGATAGTTCTAATGACTACTAATTGAGCCCTTAACTAGAATATGTCATAATTAGTATCAAAACATAACAATCGCTTTGCAAGATACTTTGAAAATCTCAAGTTAAAGGATCGCCTATACAATCGCCACAATGCGAATTCCCATAATTATACAAATAATATTCCAAATGAAATTCTCATATGTGATTAGTTTAGTGAAATTGTTCTACAATAAACACACACATTTGTTTAATATCACCATACTTTAGTCTATCAAATTGATTATTTCTTTTATAATGAAAAAACACGTGCTAGTCTTTTTACACAATGTCTAGTCTCAATAGAACAATTACTAGGAATAATTTAAGGATGATATATAAATGTAATATGAATTTTATAATTATAATCTCATCATAATTTCATTTGCAATATACATTTATCCAATGGACTTATATTAACTTGGTCCTTTTTTGGTATGTTACTCTCCAACCGCTCCTGCTTATGGTTTGATAACTGGTTACTCTCTTCCTAAAACTTAGGGAAACTATGGCTAAAGAAATGAAATTCATCATTGGGGATAGATCATAAATAATCTTATGGTTTGATAACTAGTTAGACTAAGGGCCCTATGTCTTCACCCCTTATTCCCCTCTATGCATTGTCTCTTTACTAATGCCAAAGTCAAGGTGCTGATTAGAAGAATTAATGGATGAACCCCTATTGAGGACTGGCCACCATTTTAAATTACCTAACTAATTAGACTTATAATTCATTTAGGAATGATAGGGTGATTTGGCTTAAAAGTTCCTCCAAAAACTTTTCTAAAAATATTGTATACCCCTATTCAACCACCTAGCCCAAGAGATAAATCAATGCAAGGTAGTTTGGTTCAAGGGCCATGTGCATAAATTCTTCATTATTTTGTGGATGGTCTTTAAAAATAAGTTATCCACACTATAAAAATCACCTGTATTGATTCCTCTACCTACATCCTATGTCAAGTTACATTAGAGACTATGAATCATCTCCTGTTCACTTACCTTTACTCAATCTCAATATGGAGGATGCTACTCGACAAATACAACCTTCTATATACTCCTACCTGATTAAGTGATGCAACTCAATGGATAGATTCTGTTAGGTTCTTAAATGCTAGTGACTTTAACTATTTAAATTATGTTTTAGTTGGGGTATCTGTGAACTATGAGGTAAAAGGAATGACATAAAAGTCCTAAATGAAAAACAAGAAACACATAACCTATATAGCCTCACGAACAACAAACTGAAGGAATTGATGATCCTAAAAAAATATGAGTACCATATACGGTCTAACATATATAAGCGAAAGTGGAATCTCCTATAAGATAGCCAATATTCAAAATGGTTACAGCTAATACTTATAATAATTCAAAGAGAAGGAAATATATCTTAAGAAGATCAATCAAGGATGAAGTCCCCCTTACCTATTTGGATATGTGCATAACCCCCCTATAAGCCTAGAACCTAGCTAGATAATTATTAATCCCCTATAATTGCTACATATAAGGAGCAACAAGTACATTAGCAGAAGTAGAAAGAAGATGCTGATATATTTTACCATTATTAGGGACATGCAAGTTGGTATTCCTCTAAATCATACCTACCTTCTACACTTGTCTAATTCCCCACTCGATAAGGACTTATTTGAGCTCTCTTCTCAATCAATTAGAGTTTAGTAAGAACATGTCCCTCTAAAATTCTGTGCTAGATAGTCTGTATGCATATTCCAAACTTTTGTAAATTTTTTTAGGGCCTTAATCATTTTAATATCAATTTATTTGCATTTTTGAAAATATCTCTTTATTTTTGTTAATATTATGTTTATATATTTATATAAATAATAACCATAATTAATATAAGAAAAATATCTTTTAATTCTTATACAGATATAAAATCAAAAATAATACAAAGAACTTAAAATGTTATAACTTATTATGTCAAATGTGAAAACATTATATAGCAAGAACAATATAGGTCCATAAGTATAACACTAAAAGTTCGTGTCAAAGAACACAAAAAAGTAGGAGTGAAACCTGGAAAAGAACACTTACAATTAAACTTTTTATTTTTAACATATATATCAAATATAAGTTAAACTAAAAGAAAGAGAAAAATAAAAAAACTGAAAATTTATTTAATGACATATCTGCTCAAATTACATGGCACTAACTTTCATTTGGTACTAAGTCTTTATTATTAAAAGGAGTCTCATCATCTAAACTATTCAAATTCATTACACCATATGATATGTCAATATTTTCTCATCTAAAATTATCTCCTAAGTCATTCTTATTTATAAAACTTGGTTCCTCAAAAACCTAATCCCCGAAAAGATTGATATGATCAAGGTAATTGAATCTATAGAACTATTTATTCTAATAAGATTTATAATAAACAATAAAATTAAATTATTAAAATTTTATGAGAAATTATATTCAACTTAATAATGGTAATAACATAACTTTCTCGAAGCTCAATTTATATTAAAAAATCAAATCATTTAATCTTTTATATTTCAATATATTTCTTTTTTAGAATTGATAAATTCAAATATGCTATAATTCTTTTCATACCCAATTGCAGTTATACATTGACTAGGAATTTTAATTGCAAACCTTTGCAATTCTAAAATACTACTTTCAAATTGGTCCCACTAAGCAACTATAAGACAACAAAAATAATTTTATAAACAAAATATAGTAATAATTAATTTTAAAAAAAGTAATAGAAGTGAAGAAGTGCATACTTGGATTAAGTTTGTCTTTTTGTCGTATTGTAGTGCGCTTCCCAAAATCACCACACATATCCTTGTATGCCTCTATTTGGAGCTATAGAGATCTTACATCTTCACACGTAAAACAAAATTTTTTGAAAAGTAAATAATAATATAATTTAAAATATCTCAATGTGAGCTAAACATATGAAAGGAAATTTGTGTTTAAAGCAACAATAGGATTATGCTACACTAATAATGCTTGAGTTCATAATTGGTCACAACTTTTGAATTCAACAATAGCTTGTTGCATCCTTTACCTTGAGAGCCAATTAGGGCTTATTGACCTATCTATGTTCCTTATAATTGCAACTTACCTAATCTTATTCAGGAGCTTTTGACAGATGATGGTGGGGTAGTTGTTATCACCCATAAATATCTTGTTGTTTCTTTCAAGACATGTAGTATGAACAATAGCTCTAAATGTAATTCTAAACTTGATAAGCTCTTGATTGACTATATGTTAGCTCCTTAATGCTTAGTAATTAATGTTATGATGCATTTAAGATATTTATTTTGGTTTATATTTTATTTTAGGTATAAATGGAGGAAGAAGAACCAAAATGAGCTAAAAAATATTTTTGATGCCATTATATTGATGTTGAATATTATTTGCCTTTGTGGAAGCAAAGGAGATGAGTTAGGGTGAAAACGTGACATAGAGTGCAAGAAATGAAGTTATTGTAACTTATAAGTCACTAGAAGCATGTAGGAGCTCGAAGATAACATTTCAGTCACCTCTACAGCCTATAGGGGCCTATGTAGTGTAGCTACACAGTTTTGTAGCTACTGTAAATGTTTATGTTCACGATTTTTGAAATTTTTATATACATGGTCACTTATCGCCTTTGTAGCTAATTGTGTATTTTGACATAAACCTAATTTTAAGTATAAAAGGGCATTTAAGAGGCAAAAATGAGGGATGAAGCACTAGAGATGAAGACAAGAGGCAGATTCCATTCCGTTTAGAGAGCTAGCAGGAGTTAAACTTCATCTTTCTAGTTCAAAGGGGATATCGAGGCTAATGAATATGTTTAGGCACTGATTAACCTAATGATTTTGTTCTTAACTCTCTTTTATAATTAATTATGTTATTCTATAATTAATGTTTTAGGATTTATGTATCAATGATTTAAATTCTTTGAATAGATTATTCATGTATGAACTTATTACCAAAATCTAGATTGTAATACATAATCCTTGTAACTCTGATTCACTGATATTAAACTAGTGGTCATGCATCATTAAGGACAACATACCACAAATGACCCAAGCTTATGTGATTGTTGCCTATATTAACATGTTTTCCTATTCTATAATGTGGTTGTCATACCAAATCTAGAAAGTTTATTTTAGATTGTATGATAGCTAGACCTAATTAAATAACTTGTTTTAATTAGATACAACCTAAGAGAAAATTGAGATTAACATAACTTATTGTTAATCTACGATTAATAATTTTAAAGAGAGGTACAAGAATAATATGACGATTGATTGTGCACATTCTTATGAAGGATGATATTCAACCTGTGAATCGGATTCGAAACCTATTGATTAGTTCTAACAATTTTGTACTATTTGATTTGTTTTACCCTTAATAGTTTAATTTTACTTTATTTTGTTAATTGAATTCAACTAAACCCCCTCCTTTAACAAATCAATAAAAATTGGTTTATTTTAAAAAAAGTTAAATACACACTCTCTATGTTTAGAATCCTTACTCAACACCACTGCTAATTTAGCTGTGTAAAGTTAGGTTTTATTTTTTAGTGTGTATGATACGCATTAAGAATTTTGACGCTATTACTGCAGAGTGAAGTGATTTAGATTTTTTCTTTTGATATTAATTGGCATTTTGTTAATTGGTTTCTATATTTATTTATGAATTTTTCATATTATGCTAGCATTTGTGTATAATATTATGAATTTTTAAATATTTTTTAAGACCTTGTAAAATTTGATCCTAAAATTGAAAGGAGATTGCAAAGGCTGCATAGGGAAAACAAAGCAACTATAGGAATAAAACAAAGAACCAATTTCAAAGAAGCTATAACCAATCCAAGAACTCTAAGAGAGTTGACCGCCCTAGATTTGAGTTAAAAGCCTTTATGCATTAATTTTACAAATTTTGTTGAACATATTACTTTTGAGCTTAAGTCTTGATTGATACATCTTTTGCCTAGTTTTTATAGTCTTATAGGTGAGGATGCTCAAAAGCATGTCAAATAGCTCAATGTGATCTGTTTTAGTATGAAACCTCCAGGGGTGATAGAAGAGCATATTATGTCAAGGGTTCTTTCATTTTCATTAAAAGATGCAACAAAAAGATTGTCTTTTTGATTTGCTTACAGGGAGTGAGAGCACATGAATCGAAATTAAGAGGTTATTTTTGGAGAAGTACTTTCTAGCTTTAAATACAATCAATACAAGGAAAGATATTTGTGGGATAAAGCAATAATATGAAGAATCCCTTTACAAGTATTAGGAATGCTTCAAGAAGTTATAGGTCAACTGCCCACATTATAACATCACATAACAACTCCTTATCCAATAATTTTATGATGGATTATTGCCTATGGATAGGATCTTAGTGGACAAGTCAAGTGGTGGAGCACTATGTAAAAAGACTCTCGTGGAGTCTATAACTTTAATCGAGCACATGGCAATAAACAATCAACAATTTAACATTTGCAATAAAGTTCATCAGGAAAATGAGGTAAAAAATTCATCCATAGAACATCATTTCCATAAACTAACATCCTTTATTATACAAATTATTGTAGGGCAGGCATATGTGAAGGCCTGTGGGATATGTACAAAAATGAACCATTAAATAGATAGGTGTCCAACTCTGTAAGATAGAAACATGTAATAGGTCAATGTTGTAGTGGAAAATTTTTCCCATCAATACAACCTATATTGTAGGTTGGAGAGATCACCTGAACTTGAGTTATTGAGAGAATAAGCAGCCGAACTAATTCCCAGATAGGCCGTAGGGTGCACATTAATTTCAAACTAGACCATAAGCCTCCTCATCTACATCAAGTACATCACTTGAAGATATGGTTAAGTGTCTTGCCATTAACACTTTGCAATTCCATCAAGATGTAAAGCATTTTTAGAAAGAGATAAGATCTCAATTCCAAAAGACTAGGACTAGCATCTAGAATTTAGATAAATAGATGAACCAAATGACAGTGACTGTCATTCATTTAAAAGCCTAAAAAAGAGGAAAACTGTTACCATAACTTGAGATAAATATGAAGAATGTTAGTGCAATCACCTTAAGGAGTGGTGGGAAGCTTAAAGATCCTGAGATGACTACACAAAGGATGGCTAGTAAAGAAGAAACTGAGAAATAGCTTAAAGGAGAAAGGGATATATCATCTAGCTCAAAGATAAATGTTGAATCCCTAATTATTATTAAGTCTAAACCTCCACCTTTTCTTAGCAGGTTAGCAAAGTCAAACAAGAAGGATAAGGATAAAGAGATTTGGGAGACTTTTCAAAAGGTTAAGGTGAATATAACACTATTAGATTTAGCATCTGTCCTATCATGATGTCCACATTCCTACTATTATGGTAAGGCCAGTACCATTAATCATTTATGATCAAACTACTAACATTGGCATCCTAGCTCACCACCATCTTTAGGTTTTGTAACTCATTGAATTTGTAAAAAGGTCCTTTTGTATGTCAATTGTCAAACCAAAACATTGTATTTTCCCCATTCTTAATCTTATTGACAATCAGATTCTGTATCCACTGTCTTGCCTTCAAGATTTGTTTAACGTTCTAAGTCATATTCTGTTTAATCTCTAACTTCCAAATGCTGCTCTTTTTAATGTAAATATTGTGGATCAACTTCACCCAGAGATCATCCTTCTTATCGATAACCTCCACAAATTTTTGGTCTAACTTACTATATTCAATAATCTTATTGAGCATATATCCAAGCCCCCTTGATCTTTTGATTTGCATATTATGTTCCAGCTAACTCTTGCTGTATTATTTCCCTTAATTAATCCCTCCTACAAAAACTTGTCGGTTTTTTATAAATCTCCTTTAACACACTCTTTGGTAGTGATATGTAGTTGATCTAATAACTTGCTAAATTGCTCAGGATTGTCTGGACCAATTGTAATCTTTCCCCATAACTTAGAAACTTATTACACCAATGATTGATTCTACCATCAAAGGAGTCCATTAATGGTCTACATTCAGCAGCTGTGACTCTTTTTTATGAAATTTGAACCTTTAGGTACTTTATAAAAAGATTTCCATATCACAACCCCTTCTCTATAACTTTAGAAACAACTTCACTGTTAGCATTTGAAGATAGGTAAAAGCAGCTCTTGCTCAAATTGCTTTTCAAACCTGATATAACTTTAAAGTCCTCCATTGATTGCATGAGTACTTTGATTAAATGTTTTTCATCCCTACAAAAAAGTAACAAATTGTCTACAAAACTTAGATGTGTAACTTTGTTATCTCTGCATTTATGTTGATACTAAAAATCTTAGCAAATTTTCACATTTCTTGCAATAGTGATTGATAGGATCTCCATGCATAACACAAATAGTAATGGGTATATGGGATCCCCTTGTCTCAACCCCCTCTTGGCTTTTATCAACTTGGTGGGTTCCCTATTTACCAAGATGGATAGAGATGCTATTGAGACACATGTTTCTATCCATTTCTCCAACAAGGGAGGATAGTCTGCTGCATTTAAAATACAGAACATGAATCATAAGCCTTTTCTAGGTTGATCTTTATAGTGTAGTTCTTCAATTTAGTCTCAGTGTTATAACTTTTAAGATTGTCTTTGTTCACTACAGAGGGTATTAGTTTGTTCTTATTTTTACTATTTGATTATCCTTATATGTGGTTTAACCGTTTTTAACGTAACAGGACTATTTGAAAATATTGTTAACTTCTGCTAAGCTACTATTTTCGAGGTTTAACCTAAGGAGTGTTTGATATTTTAATGCTCTAAATTTTTAGGTTACAGTTCATTGATTGTTGACCTAATGAGCTTTCTTGTTTTCTACTATGAAATCTTTATCTAGGAGGCTATTTTCACTACTTTACAACTTATTTCAAATTTTTTTATACTCTGTCTTTTTCTTAAGTCGTAGTTCATCATTTTATAGACCTAGTGAATTTCCTTTTTTTGCTCTAAGTTTTATCTAGGTTGGCATTTTTTTTACATTTTTCTCTTGATGATCTTTGAGTTGGAATTTCAAGCTATTGTTTCTTGGCTTTGCCCCTAAAAGGAAACTTCCTCACTTTTTTCCTATTCTTTTTGTTTTTTATCCTTTTTTATCTTACTTTCATTTTTTTGCTGCTCTGCCCCTAAAAGGAAACTTCCTCACCTTTTTCCTATTCTTTTCTTTTTTTATCCTTTTTATCTTACTTTCATTTTTCTTCTCTTTTTGTTGAAATAATCAAATTTAAATTTTGTAATGCCAGAGTTATATTAATTTTTTGAAATTAGCATAACATACATTTAGAAAAAAGTCAACAAATTTATTAATATAGTTTGAGAAAACCTTTTCTTTGTTTTTTTTTTGGTCAAAGCCAATGAGACAATTAACATAATCAATGTCTTTATTTGAAATTAAGAGTGTTTTTGGTTAAATTTATGTTCTTTGGTGTTACAATCAAAATCTTCTAATTTGCTTTTCCATAATGAATCAACACTGATTTAATCATGTGGGACTACCATTTAGAAGAAGTTATAGAAGTATAAACATTAGAAACTAGGAGAAATTCATGACCAGTCTCCATAAGGTTATGTGGTAACTTATTTAAGGCTCCAGTGAAAGCCTCCTTAGGAAGCTCTTAAGAGTTTGATAGCTCTTGATCATTTATCCCTATATGTTCTGAATAATTATCTCTCTTAAACTTCTTACTAGTGGGTCTTGAGGCTTTCCCTTATTATAAAAAGGCAAGTCTCTATTGATATGTTACCTTTATGTTATACTTAACTAGGTTGTCTTCGTCCTGTGATCTGAGTAGAGGTATCTCTTCTAGTATTCTTGCTTTAAATCCACAATTACTCTTAACAGAGTATACCAAGCTCTTCTTCTTGAGGCAGTAGCCTCATCCATGTATAATGGTCTGCCTATATAAATCACAAGATGGCTTAAGCCCTTAGTAGACTAATATTCAAAGTAATTTGACAAAAATAAACCTATATAGCAATTGTTTTTTCTTAACCTCTTCCAATTTCATCCCTAGTTTTCACATTTGAAGAAAAATAGGTAAGCCATTATAGTGCTAAGGGCCAACATCAATTACCTCAAAAGCACTACTCCTTTAGTTATCCTTAGGTGTGATTTATAGGTGGAGTAGTTAGATTTAAGAAAATGGTTTTCATGGAATGAAAGGTGATATAAATGGTGGATGATTAGGTTAAGCATGGAAAATTCCATTTAAAGAGCATAAGGAATAATAATAGAGGCATATGAGGATAAGAATATGGGAATTGTGAAGGTGGAAAAACTCAATGTAACTCTTTCCTCATCTTAAATATTCCTATAATTATTAAATCTTGTAAGGAGGTGAGTGGTAGAGGATGCTTATACTATGTTGATCTTGACTTCCTTCATTTGTATTTGCTTTCTGGTGGCTTTTTAGACAATTATATAAAAATTTCTTTTTTAATAAAATTATCCAAAACTTTGCGTTAACTAACTAACTCATTGAAAGCAAAATTTCAAAATTATGATAATTTTTGTTATAGTATGGATTCTTTTGATTTTTCTAAAACCAAACTTATATTTTCTTGTTCTGATAAAGGTGGCTAAGCTTTTACCTTTTTTGGTGATACTTTCTTATGTCCTTTAAGATCTTAAAGGTTTTCTTCTCCATTTGTTAGAGGTCCTTGTAAGTCACTATAATATAAAGTCAAGAATGAATTTTTTAAGTCTTTTAATGTTTCCCAGTTGATTCGTTTAGAATGAGTAACCAACACAATGATAGTATATTAAGGATCTTTAAAAAGCAGTAAGTCAACATGTCTTTATTTCTTAATATGTGCCACTAACTTACTACAATATATTGTTAAATGAACTCCTGAATATGAATTCCTATAATATTTCTCAAAACCTTACATTTCTAAACCTAGAGATATTTTAATATTTGGCGCTAAGTAAAAGTTTTAAGGTTTCCAAAATTAGTATATGTAGAACTTCTATTCATTTGCATTATTATTTCATACTTTTACTCCAATTTTGACACTTTGTCCTTTATGGCCCCTCGTCAACCTTTTTTTTTTATCATTTTAATCATCAAAAGATTATAGAAAGAAGATTTTTGCATTACACTTGGTTCTAAAGTCAAAAATACTAGCTTTAAGGGAATTGATACAATGTGCCAATTTCTAACAAAGTAGGTCTAGAGATAGCTAGAATATATATGTAAACATTGATGGATCAATGAAGAAAATTGGTAGAACAATGTTATTAGAAATTAATAGCTTGATGCTTTATGGGAATCGATATGTTGATGCCTGTGGAAATTAAGGCATTAATGTTGATGGAAATTGATAGGCCAATAAAGGAGGTACCACAATCCTGATACATATTAAATCAAGAAGGTAGTGCAGCAAAGGTTACTTATGCTCTTAGAGTATTATGTTAAGGCTCCTTCTCAATTGGAGACATACATTTGGCTAGTTTTTCCGATCTGAGGTCAACCCATTTGCACTAAATTGTCCTTAGTTCCTCTAGTTTAGGCTTTTCTAGTTGCGATGATTCCGTCAATCCTTAAACAAGAGTTTCATTTTTCACTCTTTTCTTCCTCTTTTGAGCTATGATTATTGGCACAAACAATTAACTAAAAACATATGCCTATAAACATATGGCTATACTTAAAAATGAATAATTGCTTAAATAAGAAAATAAATATAAAGATGTAGGAGAACTTAAATAACTAAACTTGCCAAAGTCCTCAATTATCATTAAAAAACTAATGCTTTTTTGAAATAAAAATTGAAATGATTAACTTGAACTCCATTACCTACACTTTATATCATTCAGTTAACACTAATTCTGCATAGGGGTATCATCTTTTGCTCCCATATTTTTTCTTCTTATAAGCTTTCAATAGGCAATGGCTTTATCTTGATTTTAAATATTGATAGATTTATAATTTCTATAACCAAAATCATGCACATATTATGTTCATATTAGATTTAAAAAAAACATGAAGTAAAAATTTTGTCTGCTAAACATGGGAATTTTTATTTAAAACACCAAAAATAAAGAAATTTAAAGATTAAAATGATTTTTAAAACTTCTTAAACAAGAATCTTATTAATATCAGGATGTCATGTGATTTAAAACAAATATTCAAAAGAAAATGCCCCTAATTTTATTAAAATAATAAAGTATGAAAAAAACATGTTGTATATAATCATAAATGAGACAACGTATCTAGTGATGTATAAGCTTTTACTTTAGTTAATAAAATTCTTTCAATTTTAACAAAATGAAAGATAGTTTAATTCCCTTTGATGTACCTTAAATATTAACATTACGAGTGAGTTCCACGTTGACTATCACTCGACTTAAAGAAATAATGTTATATTACTAAAGATTGGGTAGAACCCTGAAAAATGATATTTCTAAAATAACCAATATGAACTAAATTATTCCTTGCATCTTCTCAAGGTTTTGATCCTAAATGAGAGGAAGGAATAAATGTGGATAGTTAGACCACGTATATTTAGCACCATCTTAGCCTAAGATCTTATAGGAAAACATGCACAATTTTTTTAGCTCACTCTATAAATATGCACATATACACATACACTTATACGCTTATGTGTCTTGAAGGGAATAAATAAGGCTTTCTTAAAATTATATTTTTTCCTATATGTTTTTATCCCATAAATAGTCCCAAAATGTCAAATTATTAAAAAATTGGAAAAGCTCTTTGCATGATTATGTATGGCCATGCACGATCCAACCCTCTAGCATAATCGTGCCAAAGACTTTCTAATCCGATGCTTCTTCAAGCACGATCGTGCATAACTAGACATCATTCTCCAAATTTTTCTTCACATTTTCTTCAATATTTTCTGCTTCCACTCATCACCAAACACATCAAACAACCCTTGAAACATACAATAAAGATTAATTCTTACCTTAAACAACAATAAATAGAACAAATCACATAAAAACATTAGCAAGAACATAAATCTAAGTCTTAAATACATGATTATTCTTTAAGAAAACACTAAATCACACTCTTAGCACCTAGAAAATGTGCTACGATTCACACCTATTAGTAATTCTTCATATTGACTAATAAATAAAAAGGGAAATGATTCTTAAGAAAATTAATAAAGCATTGGTTAATGATACTGGTCTTTGAACTTTTCCAGAAAGTAAGGCTTTGTTTTCAAGTCTTAGGTTTTCATATCACACTCCTATGCTCATCCAAAACTTGTTCAATGCTTAGAAAAGATTTTCTCCTTTCAGGTTTAAAAACTTTTTGACTAAAGATGAGGGATTTACAGATGACCAAGGGAATGGCCACAACTTTTAAGGGATATAAAATGTATACTTGTATAGGTAAGCTTCAACAGGTTAAGGAGGCATTAAAGACACTCAACAAAAGAGTGGGCTCTAATACCTCAAAGGAAGTATTAGAACCTAAGGAAAAATTTGAATGCACTTAGGGATATTTTTATCTTAGTCCTATTGATGAGTCATTACAAGAAGAAGATAAAAAGGCTATAATAAATTATGTCAAGCTATTAATATCAATTATTCATTGATGAAGTAAAGATCAAGAATAAGCTAACTCAAAGAATGGGATAAAAGCACAAGTTTTTTTTCATAAATCAGTGTTGGCTCAATATAGTATGAATAGAGTCACCTCTATTACAAATGAGGTTGGATTAATATATGGTACCAAATAGGAAATTCACAGAGATTATTCTCTAAAACAATAAGTGCCCCTGCAGAAGCTACTTTTGTAGTTAGTAATTTAAAATCTTCATCTATGATTAAGTTTCTACTATTGAAAAAAAGAATCTTACTTATCCCTTCTTAGCAAGCAAGAGATGTAAATTTACTTATCCCTTCTTAGCAAGCAAGAGATGTAAAGCCATCCTTCTTCACTCTCAATCTATACTTCAATAAGGTTTTTTATTTTTTAGATTGGAGTTTTATCATTAATTTTAACTTTAGAAATTAATTTTAATTTTAGAAAATAAATTTTCTAAAATTTAAATTCAGAATCAATATAATTATTAATCTTAATCTCATGAAAATAATTAAATAGATTTTAAATTTAAAACTCTTTTAAATTATTAATTTAATATAGGCTATTCCAAACTGGATTACTCCCAATCCAATAACCAAATAAGATTAAATCTTAGTTTAGGATACACTATTCCAATAACCAAACACTCCTTATTCAAATTTTGGATTACACTAATCCAGTATCCAAACAATCCTATTTAAAACTTAGATACATTATCTTAGTTACTAAATGTAACTTATGTCATTCCCAGAATAAGTTTAACCCAATTGTCAAACACCGTCCATATTCATCAAATAACTCCCAAAAAGTGACTTGTCGTTGCCACCTATCGGGAGTTACTCCAAGAGAAACATAGCACATCATCAGTAGGATCTAATTCTAAATGCTAATGACTGGTGCCCAACAACTTCACATGTTGGCATTGTCACTTATCCTTGCCACTGTATCTCTATCTAATTGTAAGGCCTCAACATATACCCTAGAAGTATTATAGCATGTCTATGATGTATCAAGAAGTGAACATAACAAATGAATTAAGTGCATCTAAGTATAGTAAGAGAAATAATGGTACTTAATGTAAAAGATTTGGGTAAATGGGTAATTTGTTCATTTCGCCATGAACATACCTTTATAGTTTGGTTTGTAGACCTCTAAATTGGATAATTCCAATTGGAAATTAATCTAGAGACATAGATCTAAGACTTTCATGAAGGAAACTAAATTTTATTATGCCTACAAGATTTTTGAATTATGGTTTAAAGTTGAGTTATGACTGCTGTCCTTATTTTCGAACAACCTATAGTGTTTTGGGTATAACTTCAAAAATAATTAACCAAATTGTATAAAATTTATTACATTAGAAAATTAAGACATAGGTGAATGAAATTAATTTATAAGATTGTAGGCCAATGTGGGAAGTAAAGGAAGAAGAAGGACCAATATGCAATTTTTATAAAGTTAACATATGGACCAATTGGATTAAGACATGTGTGACCAATAATAAAAAAGCATGTGCATTCAATAGGAATTAAGCATCTGTGTAAGTCTTGAAAGTTCTAGAATGGGGAGATGGACAACATTTTGGGGGTTCTAAGTTTAGATTTTTCTCCTCTCCATTTCACCTTCTTTATCCCATTATTTTTCATGTAAGAAATCAAGCCAATCTTAGGAAGAAATCAAGGTAACAGTTAGGAATTTTCTGTTCACCTTTATCTCTTCTTATTTTGCTTATGAAGGAATGAAATTGCAAAGTTGGAAGTAGGATTTAGAGGTATAGTTTTGGTGTTTCAGTTAGTGAGTCAAGCAAAGCCAAAGAGGAAGGGAAAGAAAGGTAATAAAATACCTATTTTGTCAATTTTGAGGTTTGGGACTATAGTTACTCTAATTTCTCTTTTTGTGTATGTTTTAATGGTTATAAAGATTCATTTGGATGTTGAATGGTTTCTAGGATGATGCTTTGGTGTTATTTTTATGTTATCTTGCATAGAATTGGTTGAATATGATAAGAGATTATTGTGTAGTGGAATTCTGTCTAGGGTTTGTTTGAGTCAGTCACAGTGTTTGAGTCATAACTCAGCCTACAGGCTTCTAAATTGTGTGATTTCAATTTCATTGAAACCTAAGACATATAGCTAAATATCTCTAGAAGAGAATCTAACTTAATTTTGGCTCTACGACCTTGGAAATTGAGATTGAAAAAGGTGACCTGATGCTATCCTTATTTTGGAGTAGCTTGTAATATTCTGCCTATATCTCATGATTTAGAAGTCCAAATGGTATGAATGTTAGTGCTATAGAAATTATAGACATAGAGGAAAAATATCTAGAAGACCTTGAAACTCTGTTATGACTTTTTCATCTTAAGGAACAAGTAGTGGTATGAATGGAGAGTGTGTCACGACCATGGCATTATTTTTGCTTCTGATTCTTACCACATATTATCTAAACCTTTATAAATGTGTATGAAAATATTCAAATACCTAGAAATAAATGCAATAGGAATTACCACATTTGAAGTGGGAGATTGAACATTAGAATATAAAATTGAGCATAATGCATTCCAAAGAAACTTTACATGTACATAAATGATTTGTACATATATTCATTACTCACATGTGTATAGTATGATTATACAAGTCTAATTTTGATACCCTTCTAATGGTGGTAAGCCATGAATAATTGTGAAATTTACGAATGGTTAAAGGAAATATTATAATGTTTGCTCTATTGTCATGGTTGTGGATATATAGGCATGCCTATAAGGTTATAGTGCAGCTGCTACAGTTTGACACCACCAGTATCCAGAGTTCGATACCTTCAGGTATTCATAGTTTGATATCTTCGGATATTCACATCATCCTTTATCCACACCACAGAAAATGTGCTGGGTTAACACAAAAAATAAATTAAAGAGATATAAATAAAAAAATACAATATGACAACATAAATAATCGATATATGAATGAGCATTTGCATTTATATTGATAATTTGTATCATTGACTGTTGAATATCAATGTTTGAGTTTTGAAGGTGAATTTATGGTATATGAAAAAAATATTGAAGCATGTTTGCATTATTTATTTGATTAAGTATGCCATCATTATTGATATTTGTGTGATGTTCAGGAATGTATGTGCTTGGCGGATGACTACTGTGAGTGATCATCCAATCTAAGTGTTTCCCCACTAAGCTTTCAAGTTTAGCATGAGTGTTAATCCGTATAGGTCCGAGTCATAAAAGTTAGGTACAAGGAACTTCTGCAGGGACCAAGGCCAACAGATAGAAGAATCATTAAAGGAAATTGTATGTTTCTTTTAGATTATCATGTAAATGTAAAAATGTTTTACTATTGTTAAATGATAATGTTAAGCATTGGGGAGTTTTGTAATGTGTATGTGTATAGCATTGAACCAAAATGCATGTTGTGAATGTATGTACAGGAAATTAGTTGCCTTATGTGTAGATGGTTGTAGGTTCTGTATAGAGGGTGTTACATTTTGTGTTATCAAAGCCAGGTTTAGGCGGTTCTGATTAATAAGAGTATAGTAATGTGTGATAGGATTTGGTGTTATGTTGGCCTAATCCAGATGTCCCTATTTTCTTATAGATAGATGAGATGGAAAGATCTCTTGAAGTTGAGAAGGAGTCAGTTGATAGTGTGGTAGGGGGAGAAAAGTCAGTTTTGGGTCCTTTTGAGCCTCAAGGGGCGAAGTATCGGTACCATCAGTACCTGGGGAGATGTTTCTAAAGCTTTCATTTGATATGTTGAGATTGATGGACAGAGTGATTGCGCCTAAAGCTCCCATAGAAGCTTTGAGAAACCATAAGGCAGAAGAATTTTCGGGCATGATTTCAGAAGAATCAAATAAAGCAAAATACTGGTTAGAGCGAACACAAAGTGTTCTGGATGAGATCAGGCGTCCACCTGAAGAAATGGTTACTTGTGCTATCTCTCTCTTACAATGGCCAGCCTATGATTGGTGGAAATTAGTCCTACTTCATCCTTAAGTGCCTAACCCTCTAACTTAGGAGTTCTTTACCCAAAAGTTCAAGAAGAACTATGTCACAAAAGCTTATAAAGCCGCTCAATAGAAGCAGTTATTTAATTTGAGACAAAGAAACCTATCTATGGCTAAGTACGAAAAGGAGTTTAGCTGGCTCAATAGGTAGGCTCCAGAGCCAGTTCTGACAGAGGCCTTCTGATGTCGATAATTTAAGGATGAATTAAATGATTTCATCAAAGAGTATCTAGTAGCGATAATTTCTTTACAACATATAAGCTATTATCAGTTGGTTGAAGTAGCTATCAAAGTAAAGAAACAGGAGATAGCCAAGAGAGAAAGGAAACAAAAGAGGATTTTCTTTAGAGGTAGCTCATCTTCAGGTAAGAGAACCCGAGACTCGTAGGATGTTCCCCTAATAGAACCAGCCAATAGCTAAGTCATAGAGGAAGACGTCAAGGGCACTTCATAACAACTAATATTGGTAGAGGCTTTTCAACTTGACAAGGAGATGGACCATCAGAGTGCCCATATTGCACTAGGAGACATTGGGGCACGTGTAGGTGGTTAACTGGGGTACGGATCATTTGATAGCTAATTGTCTATAAAGACGGGACATATTAGAGCATCCCAAGGGAGTAGAGGGGCATCTAATGCACCTATGGCATCTAGAGGACAAGGTAGAGGTAGAGGTGGACCAAGCCAACCTAGGGCCATTCTGAGTATAGCATCTGAGTCTGTTGATCATCCTGCAGCATCAGCAGGTCAAGAATAGGCCTATGCTATAAAGGCTCGTGAGGAACAGGATGCGCCAGAAGTTATAGCTAGTACTTTCTCTTTTTTTAATCTTAATATGCATACATTGATAGATCCCGGTTCTACTCATTCATACATTTGCACTGGGGGAGTGTATGATAGGATGTTATCAGTAGATCGACTAGCCTACGATATACATGTGACTAGTCCATTAGGCCATAGCATATATATGAATAGAGTGTATAGAGACTACCCTATTATGATCCATGGGAAACTATTTGCTGTTGATCTAATAGAACTACCATTCCATGAATTTGACTTGATTTTGGGCATATATTAGTTATCCAAACACCAAGCTATAGTTGATTGTGGGTTCAAAACAGTTGTACTCAAAGATTCTGATGGTTCAGAAACAATCGTGCATGGTATTCAGCCTAGTCCTTTGACTAATGTAATATCAGCCATGCAAGCAAAACGACTTCTTAGAAAGGGTTTGGTATTTGGCTTTAATACTTGATTCAAAAAGGGAGAAGGTAAATTTACGAGACTTACCAGTAGTAAATGAGTTTTTTGACGTGTTCCCAGAAGAGTTACTAGGTTTGCCATCTGAGAGGGAGGTAGAATTATTTATTGAAATTGTATCTGGTACTGCTCCTATTTCAAGGCCACCTTATAAAATGGCTCCTACAAAGTTAAAAAAGTTGAAAACTCAGTTATAAGAGCTTTTAGACAAGAGTTTTATCTGGCCTAGTCTGTCACTATAGGGAGCGCCAGTCCTTTTTATGAAAAATAAAGAGAACATCCTATGAATGTGTATATACTATAAATAGTTGAACAAGGTGGCGGTAAAGAATAAGTACCCATTACCCAGAATAGAAGATTTATTTGATCAGTTGAAAGGTGCAGTAGTGTTCTCCAAGATTGATTTGCGATCTTGTTATTACCAGCTTCGGGTAAAAGATATAGATGTTCCAAAGACTGCATTCAGGACCTGATATAGCCACTATGAGTTTTTGGTCATACCTTTTTGACTAACTAATGCACATACTGCTTTTATGGATTTGATGAATAAAGTGTTTCGACACTACCTAGATCAATTTGTTATGATTTTTATATATGATAGATTGATCTATTCAAGGAATGAAGAGGAACACGTTCAACATTTGATAATTGTGCTCTAGACTTTGAGAGAGAATCAATTATTTCCCAAATTGAGCAAATGTGATTTTTGGCTAAAAGAAGTTTCTTTCCTCGGGCATATCATCTCTTAGGAAGGTATCAGGTTAGATCCCTAAAATTAAGGCAATTTTTAATTTAAAGTCACTTTGGAATGTGAAGGAAGTAAGAAGTTTTCTTGGCGTAGCGGGTTATTACTGGCACTTTGTCAAAGGGTTCTCAGTAATTGCTTCTCCAATCATAAAGTTACTTCGAAAAGGAGCAAAGTCTTAATGGAATAATAGATGCCAAACCAGTTTTAAGCAATTAAAGAAGATGCGCACCGAAGCTTCAGTGTTGACATAGCCAACTCCTAGCAAAGAATATGCCATGTACAGTGATGATTCTGGGAATGGTCTGGGTTATGTATTTATGAAATATGGGAAAGTGGTGGCTTATGCCTCAAGGTAGTCAAATCCTTATGAGCAAAACTACCCTACATGTGATTTAGAATTGGCAGCAATGGTGTTTGCCTTGAAAATTTGGCGGCACTACTTATATAGGGAAAGTTGTAGGATATACACGGACCATAAAAGTTTGAAGTACTTGCTCATATAGAAGGAACTAAATTTAAGGCAACGATGTTGGCTAGAATTATTTAAAGACTATGATTTCTTAGTTGACTACTAACCAGGAAAAGCTAATGTGGTCACAGATGCTTTGAGTAGGAAGTCTATTTTAGCACTTTCATTACAACATAGTAGATGGACATTTGCACCAGATGGAGCTTTGATTGCTCAGTTAAAAGTGAATCATGAATTAAGATAGATCCTAGTACATGCACAAAAAGATGATGCCAAGTTGCATTAAATTGTACAAGCGGTGTAAGAAGGGAAACAGACTGATTTTGTGGTGAAAGATGACGAAAGTCTCTACTTTAAGAGTAGATTATGTGTACCTGTAGTAAATAACTTAAAGAAGTTATTATATGAAGCCCATAATACTGTGTTCACCATGCATCTTGGGGGTAACAAGATGTATTAGGACTTGAAACAACATTACTGCTGGCTACTAATGAAGCATGATGTAGCAGACTATGTGTTCAAGTTCTTGACTTGTCAACAGGTGAAAGCTGAACATCAAGTCTCATCTATCCTATTGAATCCCATTCCAATTCCATAATGGAAATAGGATAATATCACCATGGACTTTGTTACAGGTCTACTCCTTACAGTAGTGTATAGACTCACCAAATCAGCTCACTTTATACCGATTCGATCTAATTATTCAATGGATCAATTAGATGGCTTATATGTGAATGAGATTATTCGGCTACATGGATTGTTATTATCAATTGTTTCTAATCGAAACCTACAGTTTACATCAAGGTTTTGTAAAAGTTTGTAAGCAACTTTGGGTACTCAACTAAGCTTTAGCACAACCTTTCACCCACAAACAGATGGGGAATTTAGGAGAGTTATACAGGTGTTGGAAGGCATGTTTAGGGTATGTGTTATGGAATTTTTGGGTAGTTGGGATGGATTCATTACTTTGATGGAATTTTCCTACAATAATGGTTATCAGTCCAGTATAAGCATGGCACCATATGAAGCATTATATGGAAGAAATTGTAGAACCCCAGTTTGATGGATAGAGCGGACATAGTCAAAGACACAGAAGAGAAAGTGAGGGTTATTCAGCAAAGATTAAAGCTACAAGTGATAGACAGAAATCATATATTGATTTGAAGAGGAAAGATATTGAATACGCGGTAGGTGACAAAGTTTTCTTAAAAGTTTCGCCTTGGAGAAAGGTTTTAAAATTCAGGAAAAAGGGAAAACTTAGTCCTAGATTTATTGCTCCATATGAAATCCTTGAAAGGATTGGACTGGTGGCATACAAGTTGGCTCTTATTATGGAACTATCCAAGTTGCACAATGTATTCCATGTCTCAATGCTACAGAGGTACTGATCAAATGATTCATATGTGTTACCCTTACAAGAAATAAAGATACAATCAGACTTCTCACGTGACGAAGACCCAAGGAAATTCTAGCTAGAGAAGTGAGACAATTAAGGAATAAGAAAATTCCTCTTATAAAGGTGCTCTGGCAACACCATGGTATTGAAGAAGCAACTTGAGAACTTAAATTGATGATGAGAATTCAACGCCCACAGCTATTCAATAAAGGTATGAATTTCGAGGACGAAAATTCCTTTTAAGGGGGAGAGAAATGTAAGGCCCCAATATATACCCTAGAAGTATTATAGTATGTATAGAGTGTATTAAGAAGTGAACATAACAAATGAATTAAGTGCATCTAAGTATAGTAAGAGACATAATGGTACTTAATGTAAAAGATTTGGGTAAATGAGTAATTTGTTCGGTTTGGCATGAACATACCTTTGTAATTTGGCCATATCTTGGTCTGTATACCTCTAAATTGGATAATTACAATTGGAACTTAATCTAGAGACATAGATATAAATCTTTCATGAAGGAACTGAAGTTTTATTGTGACTCTAAGATTTTTAAATTTTGGTTTGAAGTTAAGTTATGGCTTGAAGTTGAGTTATGGCTGCTGTCCCTGTTTTCGAACAATCTGTAGTGTTTTGGGTATAACTCCCAGAATAATTAACCAAATTGCATGAAATTTATTACATTAGAACATTAATACATAGGGGAATGAAACTAATTGATAATATTATAGGCCGATATGGGAAGTAAGGGAAGAAGAAGGACCAATATGCAATTTTTCTGAAGTTAACACCTGGACCAATTGGATTAAGGCATTTGTGACCAATAATAATAAAGCATGTGTGTCCAATAGGAATTAAGCATATGCGTGAGTCTTGAAAGTTATGGAATGGGGATATGGAGAGGGGAGATAAACTACATTTTGGGGGTTCTAAGTTTAAATTTTTCTCCTCTCCATTTCACCTTCTTCATTCCAACATTTTTCATATAAGAAATCAAACCAATGTTAGGTGGAAATTAAGGTAAAAGTTAGGGATTTTTTTCTTCACCTTTATCTTTTCTTACTTTGGTTATGAAGGAATGAAATTATAAGGATGCAATTGGGATTGAGAGGTATTTTGGTGTTTTTAGTTGGTGAGTCAAGCAAAGCCAAAGAGGAAGGGAAGAAAAGGCAATAGAGGACCTACTTTGTCAATTTTCAGGTTTGGAACTTCACTTAGTTGATTTCTGTATTTCTGTATATTGAATGGATATAAAGATTCCTTTGGATGTGGAATTGTTTTTAGGATGTTGCTTTGGTGTTATTTTGGTGTTGTATTGCATAGAATTGGTTGAATATGACAAGAGAGTATTGTGTAGTGGAATTTTATGTAGGGTTTGTTTGAGTGAGTCTTATTGTTTAAGTTATAAATTAGACTACAGACCTCCAAATTGTGTGATTTTAGCTGAATATGAAATCTAAGACAAAGAAATAAATATCTCTAGAAGGGAATCTGACCTAATTCATGCTCTATGAAAGGGAGTCTGACCTACTTCCGACTCTATGATCTTGGAAATTAAGATCGAAAAAGGTGAACTGATGTTGCCTCTGTTTTGGATCAGCTTGTGATATTTTTCCTATATCTCATGATTTAGAAGTCCAAATGGTCTGATTATTAGTTTTATAGAAACTCTAGACATAAAGGAAAAAATGTCTAGAAGATCTCGAACAATTAGTGGTATGAATGGAGAGAGTGTATGTCACGACCGTAACTTTTTGTTTCCGATTTCTACGGCATCTGATCTGAACTTTTATGAATGTGTATGAAAATTTTCAAACACCTAGAAATAGATGAAATAGGACTTACCAAATGTGAATTGGGAGATTGAACATTGGAATATAAGATTGAGCATAATGCATTTTAAAGAAAATTTACATGTACATAAATGATTTGTATACAAATTCATTACTCATATATGTATAGTATGATTATACAAACATGCTTTTGACACCTTTCTAATGTTAATAAGTTATGACTTGCATGTATGAACACAGATATAGATTTTATGACTTGAAATGCATATTACATGACTTGTCAATATATGAATGGTGAAATTAGAAAATGGTTAAAGGAAATGTTATAGTGCCTGCTCTATTGTCTTGGTGGTGGATAGATGGGCATGTCTATAGGGTTACAGTGCAGCTGCTATAGCTTGACATCATCGGTGTCCATAGTTTGATACCTTCCGGTATCCACAGTTTGATACCTTTGGGTATCCACAGTTTGATATCTTCGAATATCCACAGCACCCGTTACCCACACCGACAGAAAATGTACAGGCCTAACACAAAAAAATAAAGTAAAGAGATATAAATAAGAAATACAATATGACAACATAAATAATCGGTATATGAATGAGCATTTGCATTTGTATCATTAAGTGTTGAATATCAATGTTCAAGTTTTGAAGGTGAATTTATGGTGTATGAAAAAAATATATTGAAGCATGTTTATGTTATTTATTTGATTAATTATGCCATCTTTATTTATATTTATGCGATGTTAATGAATGTATATGCTTGGTATATGACTGCTATGCGTGGTCATCCAAACTAAGTGTTTCTTCACTAAGCTTTCAAGCTTAGCACGAGTGCTAATCTGTATAGGTCCAAGTAATAGGAGTGAGGTACAGGGAACATCTGCAGGGACTAAGGCCAACAGATAAAAGAAAAAGTACTTTTGGAATGCGTTTTTAGTTAAATATGATTGTACGCATAATGGTTAAAGGAAATTGTATACGTTCTTTTGGATTATCATGTAAATGTAAAAATGTTTACTACTGTTAAATGACAATGTTAAGCATCGGGGAATTTTATAAAGTGTATAGATATAGCATTGAACTGAAATGCATGTCACGAATGTATGTATAGGAAATTGGTTGTCTTATGTGTGGATGGTTATAGGTTCCATATAGGGAGTGTTACATAACTTATGTTGTAACATACCATACCCATAAAGCATAAGCCCGAACATATCCACGAATAGTGGAGATTATACTCTACAGAAATGGTACGTTAAAACAATCACATAAGTCTAAAGCATCAATATAACTTAAGCATTCCAAATACTTATTTCCTTCACAATCATAATAAGTCATATATGTCATTAACATTCCAAATTCAATTAGACCATACACAACAATTTTGAACTCATTCCTAATACATCATACAGTACAAAAATTACACACTAGAGACAATGTGTGTTATAATAGGGAATGCTAATAAAAAAGACATATATCTAGACTTCACAGGTATCAGCTGACCAGACCTTTGAGCCATTCTTGCCCCCAAAATAACAGTACTAGAATTCTATTAGATCACTTTACAAGCTAGATCTCCTTTGAACCTAAAAATGAATGTTGTAATTTTGATGAGTTTGCAAACTCAGTGAGTGAACCGTCATTGATATGCTCACTCAAGTCAAAACACCAAAATAAATTACATAACTCAATTAAGTAAGTATATTACAAAATCCAGTACTCAATTCAGCAAGTATATTACAAAATCTAGTAGCAAATACCATATCACATTTTGTCATATTTCAACAAGTATTGTATATCAACATTGCTTATCATAATTTCAGAACAATTCAATAATTTCATCACAATCATTCATATGATAGATGCATAATTGTATATGCAAATGCACATGTGATTTCTTTCTTATTTTGCTTAGTTGTGACCTAGCGCCTATCAACCCAATTTACTGTCTCGTATCTGTTGTGGATATCAAGCTTATTTCATATATTGTCCCGTATTCATTGTGGATATCGGGCTCACTTTTATCTGAGCCTATGGTTCTTTGTGCATAATCTTGAGCTTTAAGCTCTTTCCTACACATTGGCTACTTCGGTCACAACTCCTTTATCTAATCATACATTTCAATATAATGAGATGAATCAATTCACATATCATGGTTTCAGTACTTTTCATTCAATGTGCTCATTTTATATATCAAATCCCTTGGACCTAAGTCTGGCATTCATCATTCAGTTGTTCACATATTCCATAATACACATACAATTCAAACGAAGTGTATATAATTAAATTACACATCTTGTTTAAATCACAATACATTCCAGAAAAGCTATTGCTTTGATGATCCAGTAATGTCTAGATGCTGATGATCAACTTGTGTGTCTAAAGTCATGCAATACACGCATAATTTATGCATCACCAAGTTTTTCAATCATATGAATATACAATTATGCACATGTATATGTGACATGTTCAATGCATGCTCAATTGACCTTTTCAGGTATGTATTCTTGTTCACAAGTCTTGACCATTCAATTATTATGTCTTATACATTACCACTTTGCATTTAGGTTTATACCTTTATTCCTTTAACAACTCATAATTTTCAGATTTAAATACATTAATATCAAGACAATCAATTCCTTAAGTAATGACATCAAGTAATAACCTAAACTTATCAAACCAGTAACCAATTAATTAAGCAACAATCTAGGTTCATTTCAAACCTTAATCAAGTCCAAATACACCAATGTAGAGTGACTTATCCTCATTTGGTTCAACAAATTCACAAAACTGAAATTATCATTTCAAAGATTTGGCTACGATCGTGGGGGACATTCTCACGATCATGGGATGAGTGCCCCGAAGTGCACTATCCAACTTTCCTCAATTTTTTTGATTTAAACACCCTCATACCAAATTCAAAACACCTTCATAACAATCCATTAATTATACCTTAATTATACTTCAATTCCTCATCAAATTCATCTCCAATTATAACTCAAAATCGTTTATTTGGCAGCTCATAAACTATTGTCTTTGATGCATGAAAAAACAAAACAAAAACTATCATTCGTGCATCATTTTCCAGCACTCATTTCTCTCCAACCTCACAATCAATCCATCTCCAATTCATTCATTATTAAGTTCTGTTAACATATATTATAAAATATCAGTCTTTCACTTACTTGATCAGCTCAATTGCCTCTTCAATTATCAAGCTAACCTAGCCTACCATGCATGCAAGCGTTCCAAGAACAAGGTGGAAGTAGAATGGTTTTCAACAAAGATCAAAAGATAACAGTAAGTACAACAATGATATGGTTTTATAACTATCTTTATGAAGGGTAAAAGTATGGATTCACTACAAGAATTATATCGAATATGCGACGTTTTAAAAACGTCGCAGAATCAAATTTGCGACGTTTTAAAAAACGTCACAAAAAATGACGCAGAATGTAATGTAGGCAAAAGATTTCTGCGACGTTTTACACAAAACGTCGCGAAATATGTACACATTCGACTATGTTTAGAAAAATGTCGCTAAAAGGTTGGCCTTTCCGCGACGTTAGAAGAAAACGTCGCATAATCATTAATATTCCGTAACGTTTTAGCAAACATCGTGGAATCATTAATATTCTTCGATATTTGGCGTCGTTGTAAGAAACGTTGCGGAATGCTACACTCTGTGACGTTTTTAAACGTCGCGAATTGTTGGTTTCTGCGACGTTTCATTTAAACGTCGCAAAATGTTTGACATTCCACAACGTTTTAAAACGTAGCGGAATGTGTTAGTAAAACGTCGCAAAATATCATTTATTTCTTGTATTTATTTTTTATCCCAAAATAAATTTAATTTAATAATTTTTCAATTTAAATATTATTTTTAAATCTTATATATTTAATAATTATTGAGTATTGAATTTTATTTATTTAATAATTCTTAA
>JANZXP010000007.1:9057775-9078498 GCA_027576715.1 Erythroxylum flavicans | reverse complement strand
ATTTTCACTTCTAACCAACCCTAAACATGCTTCATCTAACAATTAAGAAGAGTTAAAACTCATACTTACTTGATTAGCCTCAATGTCTTCAAACTCTTCAAGAATTTCCAAAACCCTAACTTTTCTCTTCTCTTCCTCTCCTTCCACGACGCTCTCTTCTTTTTCTCTTCGCTTTATAAAGCTTCTTCTTCTAATTTATACTCTTAATGGATGTGAAAGGTCCGCTTTACCCTTCATTTAAGCCTTATATCTATTTAAACTTAAGTGATCTTCCAAAAATGCCCTTATATCATCTTACAACATTTATTCTTTAATTCCATCAATCTATGAAATAAATCCTCTCAAACTTGACATAATAATTAAACTCCAATTAAAATGATTTATCTAGCAAGACCACAAAATTTATTCGAATCATGCTTACTAAAATAAGAAAAATTCGGGGCCCAACACCTTTTATAAGAATAGGTCATAATTAATATCAAAGTATAACAATCCCTATATAAGATACTTTAGAGATATCAAGTCAAAGAATCACTTATATAATTATCACAATGAGAACTTCTATAGACATATAAGTAATGTTTCAAATACAATTTGGGTCAATTAAGTAAACTTGTTTTCTAATAAGCACCTAAATTTTTTTTAAGTATCTCTATACTTTAGTCTATAAGAGTGATTACCTTCTTCATAAGGAAGCAACATAACATATTCTAGTCTTTATAATCTATTAATCTCAATCTTAATAGAATAATGACTATGAATCATTTAAGGATAATACATAAATAAGATATAAGTCGTATAATTTTGATGTCATTATAATTTTATTTATCATATACATTTATCCTATAAACTTTATCTTATACATCACTTAATAAAACAAAAAAGCATAAAATAAAAATACCTTCAAATAATTACGTCATAAAAATTACAGTCAACCGATTGGTTGTAAAGTATAAACTAACAATCTCCTACTTAAGTTAAGTCAATTTTTTAAGTGTTATATACTATATTATCATATGACAATCATACTACTATTAAGATAGTTGTTTAGTGAGAGAATTCTACAAGATTTTCTATAATAAACGTTTGCTTTAATATTACAACATTTATCTTAAATATCATCATAATTTAGAGAAATTGTCTAAACACATACTTGGATTTTTTATGAGACTTTAGATCCTTCTGTATGACCAATGAACAATATTCCACACTATATTATTATATGAACAACTTAAGGAAATATACTAAGTTCATTAAAGAACTTACTGAGCTAAATAATCATTTTCACTAAATAGAAAAATGTATTATAGGCATCTATAATACTTCATAAGTATCAAATATCTTAAATCCTAAACACTTTTAATACATTGTCTCTATACTTAGACTAGAATAAGTAAATAACTTATGTATTTATTTATATAGATCTAATTCCTATAATTAACTTATTATCTTTTCAAATATAATAAGAGTTGTTCTTGGACTATCATATATTTAACAATTGAAAATGTGAATTATTGTTCTTTATGAGTAGTACGTCATTACATACTCCTATTAAAGGATACATATATAATCCAACTAACCTCCTCATAGACATGAAAAGTCTACAATCATCTCTAAAATAAACATTTTGGATTTATCTTGAAAGTAAATCTTTCAATGTCTCTAAACCTTTAACAAGGCCATAGGTTCCATTTAGATGTACTATTATAAGATTTAAACTTTTCAAATTTCATCTTGCTTTACTATCTTGAGAAATATTCTTCTATAAGTATTGAAACAAAAATTTTGTTGAATAGAGTTTGTAAAATTATATCCAACCCTTTGGATATATCAGAACTTTTTATTATCTAACTTACTTACTAGATAATATATGCTTCAAATAAGTACCACATCCAAAAATTAACTCTTTTAAAATCTTACCATTCGATATCTAATTTGAAATTTGTGTATTAAATTAACTGAAACTACCTAAGGTAAGTTTTTATACTAATTGTAGCAATAAAAGAAATAAATATTACATCATACAATATCTTATATTGCATTTTCTTTCTTATACAAAACCATATAATAATGGGATTTAGTTGTGGAGGTATTCACTAAAGAATCACATTTCCTGTAAATAACAAAAATTTAAATCTCACCATATCGATCTTATCAAATTGTTTCAACATTCTTAATGCTTAATTTCTACTTATATTTATTTCTTAAAATTTAAAATTAATATTTTATTCGATACATATAATTTATATCATCTGAAGTCAATAGTAAATTTAATGAAATATAAGTATTTAGAATTTTATGAATTATTATTACTTCATCGTATGTATAAGATTTAATAATTCAATACCATAATCATCTTTTCACTAAAGGTTGATATGATCATCCTTCAACCTAACAAGTTTCACAAGTTTCATATAATTCATAATCAAAAGATCCTTATATCCTTATATGCAATTTTATGATTCTTATTATGAGATTTAACCAATATGGTATCAAAGAATAGTCTTGTTTATCTAGCTTTTTATTATTTGCCTTTTATGTTAAGAATTTAATTTAATACATATAAACTATTTATATAAACTTAGATCAATAACTTCTACTCAACAATTTATTTCTTATTATGCGTTGAACATTATCCAAATTCAGTATCAAAGTCTCTAAAGCATGAATTAGAAATATATATGATCTCCATAATATCTCGTATTAGCAAGAAAGTCATGCAAGTATTTTCTTTTAGTGACAATTGTTACCATACTATAGTAAATGTCTTTAATTGTAGTCTATATTTATGTTTTTATTAGGCTAAATTGATTGAAAAATTCTATCAAGGTTATAAGGCCCCAACATATACCCTAAAGTATGACAGCATGTCTAGGGTGTATGAAGGAGTGAGCATAACAAATGAATTAAATGAATCTAAGTATAGTAAGAGACATAATGGAACTTAATGTAGAAGATTTAGGTAAATGGGTAATTTGTTCATTTCTACATGAATACACCTCTGTAATTTGGCCATATCTTGATCTGTAGACCTCCAAATTGGATAATTCTAATTGGGAATTAAAATAAAGACATAGATATAAAACTTTTATGAAGGAACCGAATTTTTATTGTGCCTCTACGATTTTTGAATTCTGGCTTGAAGTTGAGTTATGGCTGTTGTCCCTATTTTCGAACAGCCTGTAGTGTTTTGGGTATAACTCCTTGAATAATTAACCAAATTGCATGAAATTTATTAAATTAGAAAATTAATACATAGAGGAATGAAATTAATTGATAAGATTGTAGGTCAATGTGGGAAGTAAAGGAAGAAGAAGGACCAATATGCAATTTTTCTAAAGTTAACACATGGACCAATTGGATTAAGGCATGTGTGACCAATAATAATAAAGCATGTGTGTCCAATAGGAATTAGGCATATATGTGAGTCTTGAAAGTTCTGGAATGGGGATATGAAGAGGGAGATGCATGACATTTTAAGGGTTCTAAGTTTAGATTTTTCTCCTCTCCATTTCACCTTCTTCATCTCATCATTTTTTATGTAAGAAATCCAGCCAATCTTAGGTGGAGATCAAGGTAAAAGTTAGGGATTTTCTCTTCACCTTTATATATTCTTACTTTGCTTATGAAGGAATGAAATTACAAGGATGGAAGTTGGATTGAGAGGTATATTTTTGGTGTTTTTAGTTGGTGAGTCAAGCAAAGCTAGAGAGAAAAGGAAGGAAAGGCAATAGAAGACCTACTTTGTCAATTTTCAGGTTTGGGACTTCACTTAGATGATTTCTATATTTGTGTATGATTGAATGGATAAAAATATTCATTTGGATGTGGAATTGTTGCTGGGATGTTGCTTTGGTGTTATTTTCGTGTTCTGTTAGATAGAATTGGTTGAATATGACAAGAGAGTATTGTGTAGTGACATTATGTCTAGGGTTTGTTTGAGTCATAACTCATCCTAGTGACCTCCAAACTATATAATTTTAGTTTCATATAAGACCTAATACATAAAGATAAATATCTCTAGAAGAAACTCTGACTTAATTCTAGCTCTATGACCTTGGAAATTGAGGTCAAAAAAGGTGACCTAATGTGACTCCTGTTTTGGAGCAGCTTATGATATTTTGCTTATATCTCATGATTTAGAAGTACAAATGGTCTAATTATTGGTGCTATAGAAACTATAGACATAGAGGGAAAAATTATAATAGACCTAGAAACCCAGTTCTAACTTTTATATATGCATATTAAAGAACAATTAGTGGTATGAATGGACAGAGTGTTTGTTAAGTTCGTGGCATTCTTTTTGTTTCTGATTTTTACCGAATCTTTTTGAATGTGTATGAAACCTTTCAAACACGTCCAAATAAACAAAATAGGACTTACCATGTGTTAATTGGGTGATCGAACAATGGAATTTAAGATTGAGCATAATGCATTCCATAAATGATTGGTATGCATATTTATTGCTCATATATATATAATATGATTATAAAAGTGTGATTTTGACACCCTCCTAATGGTGGTAAGTTATAACTTGCATGTATTAACATATATATAGATTTTATGACTTGAAATGTATATCATATGATTCGTCAATATATGAATTGTGAAATTTGCAAATGGTTAAAGAAAATGTTATAGTGCATGCTCTATTGTCTTGGTTGTGGATAGATAGGCATGCCTATAAGGTTATATTGCAGCTACTACAGTTTGACACCACTGGTGTCCACACTTTGATATCTTCAGATATCCACAGCACCCGTTATCCACACCCACAGAAAATGTGCGGGCCTAACACAGAAAATAAAGTAAAGAGATATAAATAAGAAATACAATATGACAACATAAATAATCGGTATATGAATGAGCATTTGTATTTGTATTGATAGTTTGTATCATTGAGTGTTGAATATTGATTACTAGTATTAATGAGTTGAACCTATTATAAATGATTTGTATATATATTCATTACTCATTTATGTATAATGTGATCATACAAGTCTAATTTTGATACCCTTCAAATAGTGGTAAACCATGAATTGCATGTATACACGTAAATATAGATTTTATGACTTGAAACATATTTCATATGATTTGTTAATATATGAATTGTGAAATTTGCAAGTGGTTAAACGAAATCTTATAGTGTCTGCTCTATTATCTTGGTTGTGGATAGATAGGCATGCCTATAAGATCACAGTGCAGCTGCTACAGTTTGACACCACTGGTGTCCTCAGTTTGATACCTTCAGGTATCCATAGTTCGATACCTTCGGGTATCCACAATACTCGTTATTCACAACCACAGAATATGTGCTGGGCTAACATAGAAAGTAAAGTAAAAAGATATAAATAAGAAATACAATATGATAACATAAATAATCGGTATATGAATGAGCATTTGCATTTGTATTGATAATTTATATCATTGAGTATTGAATATCTATTATTAGTATCAATGGGTCGATCCCATGAAGATAGTGATTACTAGTAATTACCTTTCTCGTATTATCTAACATAAGGATTGATTTTGGATTTTAATAAAGAAAATTAAAACTTAAGAAAATAAAATAAAATAAGTAGCAATATTGAATATAAAGACGAAAGAAATCACTTTGAAAACAATCAATATTAGGAATTAGTGTATAGGTAATGAATCCTCCTAAAACCATTAATTAATTACCATTTTGTTATGTAATGTTTTATTGACAATTGGACTATGAAGATTCCTAGAGCAAAAACAACAACAACAATAATACTCAGTAAAAATCTGCTGAGACGAAGGGTCTGTGGAGATCTAATAGTACACAGTTTTATTCCTAACTAATAGAAAGACTGTTTCCAAATAACCCACATAAATGAATAGAAAACAAACAAACAAACAAATAATAATAAATAAAAGAAAAACCAAAAAATAAATTAAAATTAAAATAAATAGATAAACATAATAAACATAATAATAATAATAATAATAAAATAACTAATATATAAATAATGATAAAAATAAAAATAAAATAATACTATAATAATAGAAATACTAATAATAATAATCATCATAATGACATTAATATTCATAAACATAATAATAATAATAACAACACTAATGATGAATAATAATAATAATAATAATAATAATAATAATAATAATAATAATAATAATAATTACTCAGGTTAAAATTTATAGAAATGCATTACCCATTTGTGAATTCTTCTATTAGGTTTGACTTTAATCCAGACAATTTATGTCGACTTATCTCTAAGTTTGCAATCAACTTCTTTCAATTATAGTAGATATATTCATACATAAAATTCCTCAATCTCTATACTATTTCAACTAATATTTCGGATCTATTAGAACATATATTCAATACATAATTGAATCATAATAAATCAATCAAAATCATTGCATTAAATAAAAGAATCAAAAGATACTGTAATCTCAAATAGAGTTCATTATAACTAGATACTAAAAAGTGTTTAGTTATACATAATAGAAAACAAAATCAAACATAAACTGGAAGAAAAACAAATAAAAAAAGAGTTCATAATTTTAAATCTCCCTTTCTCTTCTATCAAATGTTCTTGTAAGGTAGAGGTTTGATGTTGTAATATATTAGATCTTTTCATGATTTCTTCATGTTCTTCACTTCTCTAGATCAATATAATCCCTTTTAGATGTTTTCCACATTTCGAAATGTCTCCAAAAGTCTACTCCCCCATTTTGCCTCCGAATACATCTTTTTATAGTAATTTTTAAGTTTATAAGAGATACACAGTCTGATGTACAAGTTTGTACTAGACTGTGTATAACTCAAAATCTCTAACATTTATGATTTTACATGATTTGAGGAACTTACACAACTAGATACACGACTATGTATCCCTTTGTTGCTTCAAATCTTCGTTTTATGATGAGTTTTTATTCAAATACTTCTTCGTTTAGTTCATGAAGGCAATTATAATCTATAAAGCAAATTAAGTATCAAGTATAAAATAAAGTATAAAATATAAAAAAAAATTACATCAAATTTAGGGTGTAAATATGATTAATTATGCATCTATCAAGAAACTATCAATAACTCCAATCACTAACGATAACATATCCTTCCCTGACCAGTAACACTCAACCGTATTGATGACCATTATTCTTTTCCATCCCACCAATGACAGCAGAGACAACCATTATTGCACAATAGATCCAGTTACTATAACTAGATAAAGCGTCACATCAACAAGCAACTCACATAACCCATTTTCCATATTCAACAATAAATGCATATGACAGTCATACGCAGACTAAACCAACACAACCTTACTATTTATGAATAACAATAAAAATGGGAGCTTATTTTACTAAGAGAATGATGGGGTTGGGCCTCTAATCTAAACTATTCAAATTTTAAAACAATTAATTACATAATTATCAAATTTTAGTAATTAGGGTTTTGGGGTTTTTAAAATTATAAATTTATTGTAACCATTTATGAATTATTGGTTTTAACCAAATTTAATTTAATTGTAGGTTAACAAGTTATTCATAAATCAAACCTAATCTAATTTTAGGATTTAAGGTGTGTAACTTTTACAATTTCAATTTCAATTCCAAAATTCATATTAATCGCAGTCAAATATTTTTATCAAGTTTTATAATTAAAGGTAACTCTAATACTGCTATTTTGAAACTAGAGTAGGATATGATCTAGCATTCTATTTTGGCCAAGAATTTTTCAAATTAATAATAATTAAGAAAAACGGAACACTCTTCTTAACCACTTTAAGATGATGAATTATATAGTGATCACTCAACTACCTCTGTATAATTTTTGCTATATCTAATAATTACCGATTGTGCTATCCTTAACTATAATAGGTCAAAATAGTATCAAAACATAACAATCTCTATATGAGATACTTTTGAGATCTCAAGTCAAAAAATCACTTACACAATTATCACAATAAAAATTTTAGAGAAACTTATTTCTTATATGAAATCAATTTAGTGAGCTTGTTCTCTAAAAATCACTTGTATGCTTGTTTAATTATTTTCATACTTTAATCTATCATATTAATTACTTCATTCGTAAGAAATAAACACAACGTGTGATAATCTTTTTATGCTCTATTAATATTCAATTTTAATAGAATAATGATTATGAACAATTTAGAGATAATATATAAATGTAATATGAATCTCATTATTTAAATAACTATGTTACCAAATTACAACTATTCAATTGCCTGTACAGCATAAACCAACAAGTGTTTATAGTAAGTATTACGTATTTTATTAATCGTATACATATTATTAAAATTTAAATAAAAATAATATTTTGAACTGAGTTATTATATTTACAAAACTTTGAAATTTTTAAATTTTGTAAGTAGATAAAGGAAAAAATTCAAAAGGTTTGAGGCTTTCGTCCCTGTAACTTGTAAACTAATTTCATACGCACGTCAATTTCGTAGAGAGGACATTAACCCTATTTAGTACTTGGAATAGGAAGAAAAGCCAACACCCTTTCTATTTTAACGCTTTGGTATCACATGCAATGCGCTCTGAGCGGGCAGTAGTCACATGCATGGTAAAAGCGAGAATCAAACACGTAACCCCAATAAAGTTCTTGCTCACCGCCCTCTAAGTCATGAACATAACGCCCACCCTGCGGCTTCCCGTCAACTTATGCTAATATCACGCCACCCAAATTGTAACATCTAGACTGTAATGAAAATATAAAATCCAAAACAAAAATATAAGATACCCATCACTTGCTCCGTAAACTATGTTTTGATTGGATGGTCATTAACCTAATAGAATAAAATGTAATATTATTTTATTATTTAAGAGGAGGGTTTATAATAAAATGAAATGAAATATAGTGAAAGGGAAGAGTTTCACATTACATCTCATTCTATCCTAAACAGTAAAAATAAGTTACCTTTTATTTGAGAGTGTTTATGATAAAATGTAAAATGGTAAACAAAATTTCATAATAATACATTATAAACCCTTATTCTAAATAACGTATCACTATATTATATTATGAACCCTTTCATCTCTCCCGAATAACAATTTTCTAATATTACATCCATTTATATTTCATTTCGTTATAAATCATTCCGTTTAACAATTTTCTAACATTTTACAATAATATATTATAAACCCTTCTTATAAACAATATTTCACTATATTATATTATGAACCTTTCTATTGATTCCGAATAACAATTTTTTAATATTGCACTAATTTATATTTTATTTTATTATAAATTATTTCGTTTATAAAACTTTTTAAATTTTTATAGGACTAACAATATAGAATTAATATTATTGCGGATATATTTCAAATAGTTAAAATCAATGTGAAATTATAATTTTAGTCTTTTGAAATCGATTTGTTTAAAGTATTATGTATGAAAGAAAACTTTTAATACCATACACATAATCACAATGAAATGAAACCAAAGGGGATGACGATGGTAGGATAACTCTAATTGGTCCTACATGGTATGATCGCGACCATGCTTTAGTTATCCTTCACTGAGGATCCGTTTTTGGCTTTCGAGCTATCTCTGGATCCCATCCTCTATTTATAGCAAATCTCTCTCTCTCTCTCTCTCCTTTACGCCATTCTCTAAAATAGTAAAAATCAGTCGGCGCTGTTTCTAGCTCTGTTTTTGGTCTCCTGCAACATGTGTTTTTCTTCGCTTTTTCAACGGTTCTACTTAAACCGCTTGCACCTTTTTATCGCTTCAGGTCTCTAACTCTGTCAATCTTCCCATGGAGTCTGCCCACGTTCCTCAAGTTCTCTCCTTCCTGTCTTTTTCGAATTTAACGCATACCCATCTCAGTTTTCCACCTACAACATATTTGTCTTCTCCTTCCTTTTGGAAAGAAACGTGTAAAAATGGTTCCTTGAAGATTTTAAGATCAGGGAGAGGTGTGCATGTCGATTCAAAATATGGTTCATTTTCCACTGATGCTGTTAAAGATGAAAAAGGTCTTATACTGGATACAGAGCGTGATGAATCTGGCTCTGTTATTGGATTCAACTTGATTCTCGAGTCTGGTATGTTCATTATTAGCATCCCTGAATTGCCATTTGTTTTCTTGGTTAAATTTTCTTTTTTACTTTCCAAGAATGTTTTTTAACATGAAAACAGATTAATGATACTCTGCTTTTATTCTTAATTTTCTTGTTCGCTATAATCGTTGATCATTGGTTTTCCTTTTCATCAGTGTTTACGGTTGCATGTGAACTTTTATGACTCAATCTGTTAATTAGTGCGGTAAGAGGATCATCTGTAAAAATATTTTAATAAAAACAGTACTGCTGTAGACAGGTCAGGTAGTGTGATAATGGAACTATTTTAAGCTTGTAGCTAATAATGGAAGCACCATCTAGATGCTGGAGGCCAATGAATCGATTTATATGAAACTTACTGTCAGAGTTAATGTTATAATTCACTAAGCTGCGGAAATCAAATGCTAAGGCCACTTAGCTTGGACCTTACAGACATGTCAAATTTGGTTTTCAGCATCTGCCTAAGACTGACCCCACTGAAAGATACCAGCATCGAAAAGGAAAATGATCACATTCGGGTTTTCATTGGTGGATCTTTAGATGAGTTTAATTTATATTAATTATCGGATTTCGGGATAATATTAATTCTGCTTAAAAAGTTATCAAATGCTATTGAAATTTTGACAGTTTAGTTGCTCTGCCTTCTAGAGTTGAGTCATGAATCAAATATCACGTTGTTATCCTAAAAGATATCTTTTCTTTCTTGAGAAGGGGTTTTTAAATGTCTCTTCTCTACACCTTTCTTTCTGGTGTGCAACTCTCTCGACATTTGAGTTTAACCAGCAAGGTGATTGGTCTTGTAGTCATGAATTTTATTCTTATAGTTAACTGACACTATTATATGCTCTTAGATTTTCAATTTTCTGCTTTATATTATGCATTTCATTATTCTGAATCAATCAAAAGTTTGTGTTGTGAATATATGTCCAAAGTTGGGTAGAACTTAAAGTTTTACTCCATTCTGGAGCTGGCAGGATCCGATCATCATTTTAACATGTTGGATGAATATCCTAGGAAATAGCATTTATTTTAGGAAATACAAGCCTGATCTTACTTAAATATCATTTGTGTTCTTATATAGATTTCTAATGACTTCAAAAAATGCAAACTAGGCAGAAGATGCATTGGAATGGGGTAGTGGAAGCTCACGATGCAATTCTTCATGCTGATAAACTTTTATGATAGTAATGGTTAATCATATTTCCTGCATTAAATCATAATTCTTTCAAATTTGCAAAAAGGATGATAATATTACAATATATAGCTTATTGTTGTTGATAATTTCTTATATTGATTTTCATCATATTTAAAGACCTGAAGACCTCTCCAAGAGCTCATTGCATGCTTTATCAATATAGTTTCAGGTGGTAGCAAAATTAATGAACCTTGTCAAGATGTGTCCACTGATAGGATGGAAGAAATTGAGAACATCAATGGTAAAGAAAAAGAGAAGGCGAGATCAAAGCACAATATTGTATTTGTTACTGCTGAAGCTGCACCATACTCAAAAACAGGTGGATTAGGAGATGTGTGTGGATCTTTGCCTATAGCGTTAGCCAGCCGAGGACACCGTGTGATGGTTGTCTCTCCTAGATATTTGCATGGGAGTCCTGGAGACGACATATTTGCTAATGTTTCAGATTTAAAGTGTCGGATAAAGGTACCTTGCTTTGGCGATGCTCAAGAGGTTTGTTTCTATCATGAGTACCGGAAAGGTGTTGATTGGGTGAGTATATCTGTCTGCATCTTGTTTATGAATTTTGAGGACATCTAACATCTGTCTAGAAATTTAAAGTATGCATTGCTTTTGTCCCTCATATGGGGTGAGGAATGAAGCATTCCCAAATCTAGCTCTTGTTCGTTCTCCAAGTAGTATCCCCATCCCTTGGGGCTCTTAGAACAATTATTATCTTCTATGTCTTTCTTAGGTATTTGTTGATCATCCTTCATATCATAGGCCTGGTAACCCATATGGAAATGGTCACGGTGCTTTTGGTGATAATCAGGTGCTTTGGTTGTTCATTCATGCTGTTGGTTTCAGTTTAACATGAATTTTTGATTTTCAAAGAATGATAAGATCCTTTCTGATCTGGCTTTACAGTTCCGATTCACTCTACTCTGCCATGCAGCGTGTGAAGCTCCTTTAGTACTTCCACTTGGAGGTTATACATATGGAGAAAAATGTTTGTTTCTCGCTAATGATTGGCATGCTGGTCTGGTTCCAATGTGAGTTTTCTTCCAGGACAAGTACATCTATTTGCCTTATAGGCTTATAGCTTTAATTGCCAAATGTTGCAATAAGAAAAGTTATAAGCCTCCTGGTACCTTGTCTTGTTGTGAATGACAATCACCTTGTCTTAAATGCAGACTATGCTTGTATTTTGATAGACTTTCACTATCTGATTACACATCTTTACTCTACAAGGATTATTGAAAGTTTGCTATTATATGAATAGTGATTACATGTATGCAATAACTTATCTTCACATGCTTTATGGTTCAGACTTTTGGCAGCGAAATATCGGTTACATGGAGTTTATAAGGAGGCTAGGAGTGTACTTGTGATTCATAACCTTGCACATCAGGTTTACACTTATTTGATCTTCATGATTGATGGATGAGTGCTGCACGACTCTAAAATCAGCTCAATATATACATATATATATATATATATAGATATATATATATATATATATAGATATATATATATATATATATCTACTGATTTAATTTCCTTTTCTGTTTAAGGGAGTTGAACCTGCAGCTTCTTACAAGAACTTTGGATTGCCTTCTGAGTGGTATGGGGCACTAGAATGGGTGTTCCCCACTTGGGCAAGGACTCATGCTCTTGACACAGGTCAAGCAGTTAATGTGCTGAAGGGTGCTATTGTGACTGCTGATCGAATACTTACTGTGAGCCAGGTCATTAGTGTGTATATGCAAAATTTTAAAAGTTTTCATTGTGGAATATGACTTTTGCTTGGTACATGATGTTGATCATCTCCTTTTTGCATTCTGAGTAGTTGCAAGTATTTTGTGTTTAGAAGTGTATGTTTCACTGACTTGGCTTCTTAGGTTTTTTGAATTTTTTAAATCATACACATTATGATTCATTTATATTTGGCACTAATTCCATCTTACATGCTTACCAATTTTCCATGATGCATTTGTCAGTAATAATGTTTTGGTTAAACACAGGGTTATGCTTGGGAAATAACCACTGTTGAAGGTGGATACGGCCTGCATGAACTATTAAGCAGTAGGAAACCTGTTTTGAAGGGTAAATTTATGGTTTTAAGAGTTTCAGTTTGTAGGAATGAAATCTATGCAATAATGCATCACTCGGTGGATTTCATGTTATGATTTCTTGTCTTCCTCAGGGATCACAAATGGCATAGATATTTTTGATTGGGACCCATCATTGGATAAGCATATTGCTACTCACTACACCGCTGATGATCTTAGTGGAAAGGTGATAAGATCTCATTTTTATCCAATGGGCTATTCTGGAACAGTTGTTTCCTTACTTTGTTTATTTACAAGTTGCAGATGCAGTGTAAGATTGCTCTGCAAAAGGAACTAGGTCTTCCTATTAGGCCTAATTGCCCATTGGTGAGTTATAGGGTTTTATGTGCAGAGATCGAATTAAAAAATTCAATGTTTTTCTTGATTAATCATTGGATATGGATTTTTTAGATTGGATTTATTGGGAGACTGGACTACCAAAAAGGCATTGATTTGATCCGCTGGGCAATTCCTGAGCTTATGCAAGACGATGTGCAATTTGTAAGTTAGTGTTGTATAAATATGTTCTGCTTAAAATTTTAGATACATTTTTATATATTGAGGTTATTTGTCCTGCTTTGTTTTTATACCTTAAATTCTGAAATTTGAAACAGAAAGATTATCATTTTCTGTGTGGACATCACTCCATTTTACATAACTTGTTCCGAAAATACATTTTGAATCATATTGAGGCTCATTTTGTCTCACTACAGTGTATTGAAGCTTGAACATGCTCAAGCTGTTGCTATGAGGGCTGTGATGTGCATGCCTGAATAAGCATATGGTTGTATATTTTGTCTGTGAGGAATTTGGTCTAGGGTAGCATGCATGGAGCTCAGCCCATTTGAAAATGTTTCTAGTTAGGTGTTCCATTTACCTTTAGGACAACTGAAAACAGGCAATATTTTTCAGGTCATGCTGGGATCTGGGGATCTACTGTACGAAGACTGGATGAGATCAGCAGAATCAACTTATAGAGACAAGTTCCGTGGCTGGGTTGGCTTTAATGTTCCAATATCTCATAGAATAACTGCTGGGTAATCTCAGATTTCTGTTGATGAAATATGCATTGGTGAAAGTAATAACTTTACTAATCGAGTTTATGCAACAAACAGCTGTGACATTCTATTGATGCCCTCTAGATTTGAGCCCTGTGGACTAAATCAATTATATGCAATGAGATACGGCACCGTTCCCATAGTTCATGGTACTGGAGGACTTAGAGTAAGTGAAACTGTTCAGACTTGAAGAAATACTTCCCTTCTCTTCAAAATGCTTAGTTGTATTGAATGACATTTCATTTCTTTTCTTCCAGGATACAGTACAGACTTTCAACCCATATGTGCAAGGTGGTACTGGTGAAGGCACAGGGTATGTGGTTTCACTAATTTGAATTCTCTGGTTCTTTAAAGGGGTTTTCCTTCATTTCAATTCTTAAAAGCAAAGAAATTATTGCTTTGGTGGTCTCAAATTTAGTTCCGCAATTCATAACATGAACACATATGTCTGTTTTTGGTACGTTCTATCTACAACGCAAAAGAAAGTGCTTTGTTATATATTGGCTCTTCAAACTAAGAAGAACCTGACGATCTATTTTCCTTGAAGTTGTTGATTACAACTCATCCAAGCCAAGCTCCTAGATTTTTTGTAATTATTTACGCTTTACTTGAACGCAAATCTTCCTAAGGTCTTGTTTCCTCTAGTTAATCATCTTTTTGAAGTGCTTCCTTGGAATGCATTAACAGGTGGACATTCTCTCCACTATCAAAGGAAAGTATGATTGCGGTCAGTACTCTTTCTTAAACCTGTTTGTTGTTTTTCTTTCATCTTTATTGATAAACATTTCGCAGCTTATAGGAAATGTTCCTTGGATCCACACAATATTCAATAGAAAGTACTTTCGCTATTTATTTTCAACAAATGACCCATGGTAACAATTGAAGCCTTTCCATGTATTAGGTGGTTGGGTTGGTCGATTTTAACATTATGCATTGCATTGCTCATTTATCTGCCATTCTTTTATTTTCCTAGTGGAAAAGTTTAGGTGTGTTCTCCATTGGTACTGCAGAATCATGATCCTTCATTTCACAAGTTGGCTTTGTAAAAGAAAACAGAAACTTGGATACTAAGAAAATCGTTCACAAATGGGTAGACACGGGGGCCAAATTAGCTACTTTATCATGGCGACCTCCATTTAACATTAGCTATCACAATAGATCCAATTTTTAATCTGATTTAGGCTTGATCAAACCTTATATCTCTTCCATTTCAATAGCTGTTTGATTTTCTTAATTGGATATCTTATGGATGACGTTTTCTCAGGCTCTGAGAACTGCTATCATGACCTACAGAGATCATAAATCATCTTGGGAGGGAATAATGAGAAGAGGTATGACTAGGGATAGCACATGGGAAGCAGCTGCCAAAAAATATGAACAGGTTTTTGATTGGGCTTTTGTTGATCCACCGTATATTAGATAAGATATAATGAAAGATGGGAGAAGGTAAAAAGATGAGAGATGAGAAAGTGAAAGAAAATGATGAAGATGGTGGTGGAGGATCTGAGCTCTTGCTGGCTATGCAGGATGTATTATTGCCAACAGAAACGCCGGGAATGCTTGCTTCATTGCCATCGCCATTGCCTGAGAGTAAAGACTTTTAAGTTTTGTTTTGTTTGGTTCAAATTCCATTGGCATTTAGTGGATATTTGGGCCTGTGTAGTATGGTAGTTGCAATAACTGTTATCAGCAAAAGCATTATGACAGTCACTCCCAAACCGCAGCTTAGAGGTGGATTAGTGAAAGGGTAAGTTCATTATTTGTTTCGTTTCAATTAAGTGGGTACAGGAGCTTATTCGAGAGGTAGAGATGAAAAATGAGTCATTTAATGTTGTCTTACTCGGTGCATTGAATGCTTCTTGTACATTTCAGCAGGATATGTTAGTTGAATTACATTGTTACAAGTTTCTTTGTTTCTAAACTAATCCAGAATATGCAGGATCATGTCCAATCCTTTTAACTCATAGCTCATCCATATGCATTAACGCATTGCAAAGCTTACTCTCTTTTCTTCCTATGCCATAGCAATCAAACTCTGGTACAACCACCAACTCAATTGTTCAGAACAAGATCATAGCCACAGTCCTGTTACCTACTCCAAATATCTCTTAGAGAAAAAAAATCATTTCTAACCTTTTGTTTTCATTTAAGTGAACCTTTTTGATAACTCTTAATGTCTACGCCCGGAGTGTATTATAGTAGCAATCCAGAGACCCATACTTAACAACTGAAATCAGGATGTTGCCCTTCCCTCATCCTTGTCATTGCCAACGGCGACCTTGGTGTTAGAGACGGTGTTTAATATAAAGAATAAGCACATCAATCATGCAACAATAGGATAATATAAAAAACAAAATTTAGGTTAATTTCAATTTTGGAATTTTGATAATATGTATATTTAACAAAACATATATTCTACTACCTAATTCTTCATATGAGTCAGATTTTATCAAAGCTAAAGTTCACATAGCTTTTTCTTATAATTCATCTAAGAAAACTTGTGATTTAAAGTTAAACTAAAATATTTACAATTACCCATGGGGGTTGTGGTGGAGTGGTGGGGGTTTTTTCATCCTTATCCAAGGTTTTGAGTTCGAGTTTTAAGAATGTAGTTGTTTTAAAACTTGTGAGGAGAGCTTTGTCGCCCGCAAGGGTCTTACTCGACTGGAATTTGGATTAGTCGGTTGCCCATGTGGTGCCGAATACCGGGTGGGTTTCCCATCTAAAAAAAACATTTACAATTCAAGTCTAATTATATACAATTTGCATAAATTTAGGCTCATTAATCTTCGTTTTGAATTGAATTGATTAATTTTTTATAAGTTATTTTGATCAAAACAGTACCCTCCCTATCTCACTCAAAATTTTTAAATTTCATTATTATATGATTGTGTCTAAGTATTAAAAAATCGAAGCATATAACAGAAGACAAAAAAGTATCAATTAAAAACCAAGTTTCTTTATTAGGAAAACTCTAGATAAATAGTGTATAATTCCATAAGTACATGTTGAATGAAAGAGCACAAATGTAACATTTTTCTAATTAATTATCATTTTTATGAAATATTAGTTTTATAACATAAAGCTTAGTAAAACTCATTACTAAAGCTACTTTTAGTATCAAAAAATTAATTAGAATATTACATGAAGAGTGTTTTTATCTATTTAAGTTTTTTCTATCACTAGTCTATTACCAACAAAATAATGGTAAGTATAAAAATAAATGAAAATGTTCCTAATATTTTAGTTCTTGATTATGATATATGTAATTTAAACAAAATAGTACTAAAGAAACACCTAAGTAAGTGAACCTTTCGGTCTAATAATATATATTGGTGAAGTCGATCCCATAAGGACTATATGTACTAGTACTAACCATCTCTAATAAAATATATGATTGATTTAAAGGAGAAACTTCATGAAATAAAATTACTAATATGAGATTACAAACTAAAGTAATGATCAATAATGAATCAATAAATTGATAATGAATATCTAGATGTAGAATCTCCTTAAAATTTTTAGGCTTGAATTTATCCTGATTCATTGATTAATCCAAATTTTTTGGACTTGTAGAAATTTCAAAGTTGCAACCATATTTTATATCAAGACATACATCCTTTATTCTTAAGTTGATTTATTGAAATATCTTTTTAATCAAAAACCCTAAGAATGTATTAACTCATTCCTTTAGTAGATTTGATCCCAAATTAAAGGATGTTGACGATCTTATCTTTAGGATCCTACGCAATTTTCTCATTATCCCAATATATGAAATATAAAATTGAATCAGAATACTAGTACATTTCTATTTAAGTAATCATGAATAATTCCTAATAAAACTTAAGTCTTATATTAAATCAAGAAATTGATCCAAAATAATAGTTATAATGTTATTTCCATCTAGATCTATCCAATTTAGTTTGTTTTAACGTAAAGAAATTCAATAACAATCAAGAAATAAAATAAGATAAAAGAAATCATTATCATAGATCTTGAAAGCTCAATGTTCTTTTAGTGAATCTTGATGGAATCCCTTTCTTTCCTCCAAGATTGCTCCTTTCTTATCCTAAGATGCTCTCTTTCAGCTCTTAATGTCTACTCTCCTCCTAATTCATTAAACCTCTTACATATTCTCATAAAACTCTAAAAAAATTTAAAGAGTCTCAACCAAATTGTGTCCAATAAAGACTCGTGTTAGTCTTATATTCATCATAGTTGTAGAAAACCCTAACACACGTAAAATTAAGGATAATACAGATTACAAAGGTAATTTGGTATGATAACTATGTTGGTTTAGTAACTCCTCATTTGTTCATTCGAGGATTCATTTTGAGAACATGAGTCTGAAGGCTATATACAAAAGTCTGTATTCAAGCTGTGTTGTTCATGTTGTAAGTTCTTTAATAACTATAATAGACAAGGAACTAAAATGTGGCAAAACATAAGACCATGTTTGATTAGTATTCTAAACATGAGTCTATGTTGAATCCGATGTTTATCCAAATTCATCCTAAAACTTATCTAACTTCCCCAAATTTGTTCCTTCTTTATTAGGGTGCTAAAACGAGGCCTATAAACAAAATATAGGCCATATTAAATATCAAATCCAATAAAAACCATCTAAAATAGGCAAAGAGCTCTCAAAATTTGTTGAAAAATTAACTATGATTGAATCAATCTATAATTTGCCAAAGGATCTACTTAATTGACTAGCTTGAAAAGAATGAATTAGAAATTAAAAAAGATGAAACATACTTGAATTAGAATCCCATAAAACTTTTCTTTTAAAGTTGTCAACCATGAACTGTTCACATGCGCAGCCTTTAACATTATCTATAAAGTATAAAATAAGAACTCTATATTAAAGAAGAAAGGGACATTAGTGTTAGCTCCCTAATGTCTATTTAATTTTCATAGAAAAAGACTCTAGGTTCTTTCTAATTAAAAATAAATTATTAGTCATAATTAAAGTCTAACTAAATTATAGTTATAATTTAATCTTAATAAAATTAAATATCTTATATTTGATCCATAAAATTTTTCAAATTTCAAATTTAAGTTAAACTTTTTTAAAATTAATTTGTCTCTTTAACTACTCTTTATATATAACCTATTAGATTCTTAATATGTTAGTAATGATTATAAATTACTATTATCATTATAATTAGAATGCGGCAAATTAAAACTCCTTTTAACTTATCATGAATTATCTAATTAAATGATTTATAATCACAGATCAAGATTAGTGTTTAATAACATGTCATGACCACAAAATATCATGACTACCAAAGTGGTTTGACTCAACGTGCTCGTGCATTGTTATAACATATAATGTAAACCTTTTGTCATCTAATATTCCAGTTGGTCATCAAATATATACTTAATGTCTATTTTATTTAAATCTCTTCATGTTTGTTCTTCCTAATTAATAGTTGATTTATAATTGATATTTAATCAAGATCCATCCAGAGTTAATCAAATCTAGGTACCACAAAGGTTTAGCTCATCATAATATCAAACAAGACACCAAAACTAAGGAAAAACTGAAAATCTAGGATAACATGTGATCGCAAGGTTATACACGCTAAGTTTTAATATTTATTAACCTTGGTAAATTTCATAAGCGCATGAGTCGTTCGCGTAGTACCTAAGGTATTGATCCCATGAGGAGGGCTAAGCTAGTCCTAAAATCTAAGGTCATACTAAACTATAATAATTCAAAATGAATAACTAATGTAGAAAATAAACCAATCAAATAATTAAATTCAAGAATTGAATTGCAGAAATCTAAACAAGATAACAAGTCACACAAACCAATTCCAAAACTAACCTAGAAACTATTAGGTGAGAGAAAGGAGATTTTAATTCGAAATTAACGAAAACTTAATCAGTTGTGCAATTATCGAATTAATGAGTCTAGATGATCCTAGGGTGAATTACTCCCTCTTGAGTTATAATTCGTAACCCTAATTGATAATTCCTAATTTAAATTATGGAATTGTGATCTCTCGATTCATAATTGACCCAAAACGTAAATTAGTTCTAAATTGTCTAATAATTTATCAGGAACCTATGCTCGATCTCTCGTTACACGATTCTACCGATTTGATTCAATTCTTTACTTATCAAATCACTTAACTCTAGTTAGCCTAATTTGATTATTTTCACTCGGCTCAATCTCTCAGTCTATTGCCAAGTTATTAAAAGCATAATTAAATCATAATTAAATCAATAAAAAATACAATCAATCAAACTTTATTAATCTCAAAAATCAAAATCCCAAAGGTGAGTATAAAC
>JANZXP010000007.1:9027133-9044550 GCA_027576715.1 Erythroxylum flavicans | reverse complement strand
AATGACTTTTGCTATTTTTGTGGTCAAATGATTTAGAAGCAGATTAAGACATGCATGCACACCTCCATTGTATCCTCAATAGTCGATAACGTAAAAAAGTTCTCTTTTCTGGTCATCCACTTTTCTAATTCTAATGGGGGGGTTGATTTTATCTTCGGCTGTTTCTATTGGTCGACGAGATCTTGACCGGCTCTTTTCTCTCAAGCGTTTATGTTCTTTCTGGCCATCTCTTTCGTAAAGCTGCCTAGAAAAAATAATTAGCTGAAAGTTAGTTAGTTTTAGTTATACTTCTCTTTCTTATCTAAGTTCTTCACTATTTATCTATAAACAAATAGTAGTTACGTAACATCACATGAATGTTCAAATCTCCAAGTTATATAAACAAATAGCCTTAAGTCATCACGCTTTTCGATTGTAGATAAGATTGATTAAAGGTGTTGTTTTTACCTAACCACTACTTCATAATTTAATTACCATCTTAGTATATATGGTAACCATTACCATTCGTCTGGTGTCTAGTCCTACATATTTAATTAGACATATGTCTAGATGCAGATATGATATATCGATCATTAACTGAAACTTGAATTACAAAACACATTATTAATTCTTATGTTCTCCATGAATGGATCTACTCTTGAATAATTGAAAGGACCGAGTCAAGGAAAACGCGTTATGATGTAGAAAGCTTGTACTAATGGTACTTTGCTTTTTTTAATGATTTGCTTTCTAATTAACTACTCTCATAATGTATATTAAGTTTTTTGAAATATCCCAAAAGGTTGGCCTAATACCATAAGAATCAGATAAGTCTTTTTCTAGATATGTGATATAGACAATCTCGACATAAGTTCTTTCTACTACATCTTTATGTAAAATAGATTTGATTTAAGCTTTCACTTGTCTATAATCGTTAATAAGATTAACACATATAAATCTCAAACTTGTTGAAAAATTGAATATAAGCATGCATGAATCTATTAAAGTTCTATCTAAGTACTACCAAAATTTATATTACCTAACCTTAAAAATGAATCGTTGATTTTGAAAGGGATTTCAATAAACTAAAAAAATAAATAAGAAAGTCAGTTAGGAGACTTATTTGGCCTTATCTCTTGGGTTCCATAAAACTCTCATCATTCATTCTTTGATCTCATCATATATAAGATATTTTACAATATAATGTTTACTTTCACTACTTCAATTCAATATAATAAGCGAACATGAATAATTCTAAAAAAATATAATTTTGTATCAAATAAAATAAAAAATTTAAACAATAGATTCTCGGGATTCATTTTAACTAAATCTAATCCAAATTTAGTTTATGAAAAAGTGAAAAATAATAATAAACAATAAAGTAAATAAGGTAAAAGAATAAGTTCTCATAAATCTTGATCTTGAATGTTCTCAATGAATCTAGATGGATTTCTTAATTTCTTGAAGGTTGATTCATTCTTTATGTGTTATTCAATCTCTTATGTCTGTCGTCTCATCCTCCAAACCTTCCTTGGATCCTATTGACTACCTTTTGACTCTCTTAGATGGCTATCTTTTTCTTTTATATGTCTCTCCTTTATATCTTTAGAAACCTAAAGTTTTTATCAATACGAGACCAACACTGTAATATCCAGTTTTCGGAACATGCTTAGGGTTGGAACCCTAGATCAAGCACTACATATACATGCATAATATATTAGCATTCATACACGAATTGTATTTTGTACACATTACAAAGATAGCATATGTATTCAATTGACATGTCTCGAGGTATGAAAGATTAAGAATGACTATGGTGTGAATTGTGAATTGTTATGTTTTGAATTGTGGTTTGATTGGATTCCAATTAGTAAATTGGAATTAAATGTTATAAATTGGAGATTGATAAATTAATATGTACAATTGGATCACGAAAAATGCCAAGTGGCTAGATAAATTGATACATGAAAAATTAGGGTGATTAAGCCTATAATTGAGTGACATTTGGTATAGTTAAATGAGTGACAAATGGACTAGTAATTAATTGACAAATGGACCAATTATTGTGTGACAGATGGATCAATAATTAGGAGACATGTAGACTGATTAGATGGTGACTAATGGCAGCATCTTAAGGAGATTAGTGGCAGCTTATGAAGTAGGTAAATGTCTTCCGTGCCTTGACACAAATGTTGTGATTAAATATTGACACCTAGCATGTTGATGAGGCAAATTCCAGCAGCAAAGTTTCTACTGCTTCTTTCATTGTATCTCCACCGAAAGTGCATCGAACTTCTCTCTAAACCGTAGCCAAATTGTTACATGAAATGTATACATGTTAATCCTTCACAAAATAATCAAGAAACCAGCTGAATGACACCTTCACCTGGTTGCCAAAACATCCATATGTTTTTACTTAGAGTTCGTGATTGATCTTGCTTGCTTGGAGGGATAGATTATCTTAAAGTGTTGAGATAATTTGAAAGGCGAATAAGTAAGTAGAAATTTGATCTCTATAGCATGATAAATAGAATGAGAATGATGACTGAATTAGGAAAGATTGTATAAGATGTTGATGATAAAGTGTGCTGGAATATGTTAGATAGAGTGGTTCCGTTAAATAGGCATTTATATTTTAGCCATATCTTAATCTGTAGGTATCTAAATAGGATGATTTTAATTTTATATTAAACTAGATACATATGTCTACAATTTTCATGGAGGAATTGAATTTTATTTCTATCTCTAAGGGTTTTGAAATTTGGCTTGAAGTTGAGTACTAGGTGTTGTCACTGTTTAAGAACAGTCTGTAGTCTTTTGGGTATAACTTGTGGAATAATGATCCAAACTGCATTAACTTTATGTCGTTAGAAACTTAATACATATGGGAACATTTGTTTAGAAGAATATGTTGCCTAAATACCTCACTTTCTATGTCATAATGGCCATACAAAAACTGACACGAAAACCTATCCTGAGAAAAGCTGGAAAAATGGAGAATGAATGAGTACTTTTCTGGTCTGTTTTTGTATATATACGAAAATGGTGGTTTGACTATTGTATGGATGATTTAAGTTGCGAATTGAAGTATAATTGACGAGGAATTCATGCTAAAGATAGGTGTTATTAAGGTGTTTTCAAATCTAGAAAATTTGTGCTGTAAGTGTGTTGTAAAAGAATGAATGTTAATGACATAAGTGAGCAGAATTTTGTAAGCCTTAGTGTAACCAATTTGGAAGTTAAATCAACCTGAAATGAAGTAACCTTAAGGGACATGAAATCTGGAAAATTTCAGATGTAAGTGATGTCTTTAAGCTTGTTAAATTCTTGAGGTATTGAAGGTAAAAAGTTCACACACATTAGTGATGTTGATGACAAATTCTGGAATTTTAATTTCAGCCTTGTGTACATGTTGAACCAGCTGGGAAATTTCACTCTAAATTGATATATTTGGACTTGATTAAGGTTAGGAATGAGCTTAGATTGTTGCTTGATTAATTGGTTAAGATCTTGATAAGTTTATGTAGTTAATTGATGTCATAATCTAAAGAATTAACTGTTTTGAAGTGTTGAGTTCAAATCTAGAAATTCTGATTTGTTAAATGAATAAATGAGTTATTTTAACGCAAACATGATCTTTAGGACATGAATAACGTGTATAAGGTATGGATGAATGAGTATTGAAGAACATAGGATATTTATGAATGAGAATTTGGTGAATGTATGAGTATATGTTACTGGAAAAATTTTGGTGAATGTATAGATTTAGCTTACTGAAATTTCAGATTTAAAGTGCCAATTTTGTATGTATTATAAGAAGCTTTTGGATCATGGAAATGTTCAAGGATAAGTGTAAAGTATGATTGATAAATTTGGAGTAAATCAAGCTAATGTAAAGGTACAAACCTAATTGCAAAATAGTAGTATACAAAGTATGATATTGAATGGTCAAAATTTATGCATAGTTACATACCTGAAAAGGTCAGTTGAGCATGCATTAAATATGACATATGTATATATATATATATGCATGATTGAATATTCATTTGATTGATCTGACTTTTAATATGAATTATGTGTGAATTATATGATTTTAGACACTCAAGTCGAACGCCATCATTCAGACATTGCTGGACCATCCAGGCAATAGCATGATATGGATCGTACTGTGAGTAACCTAGATGTTGTCACTAGGATTGATTTATTTTTGTTTAACTCCCAATTATTGAACTGTTAATAATCTGATTGTGATAATTTCGGACATTAATAGTCGAGGAGTTTGATAAATATTCAAACATAAGTATTGAATGTCAGACTTAGGTCCGATGAACATGTGACTTTGACTGTACATCATGAATAAATATTATTGATAGCATATTTTGTGATTTGATGCATCACATTGACATGCATGATCAGATAAGAGTGTTGTGACCGGAATAGCCAATCTGAAAGAGCTTAAAGCTAAAAAATCTGCACGTAGAGCCTGACTTCGTGATTAATGAGCCTGGTATTCATAATAGGTATGCGACAATATCTGAAAATAGCCCGATATCTACAAAGGATATGGAAGAGTGAAAGGTGTTCAGTCACAACAAATAAAAATGAAAGTGGAGTCTCATGTGCATCTGCATTTATATATATACATGATTGTGAATACATTTATGAATTTGTGATGATTAAGTGATATGCCATATATGTGTAATTGTGGATAATATGATTGATTGGGATAAATGTTCAAATTATGCTTAAAAAGAGTATATGAAATGTGTGACATTCATTATGTCTTGTTGAGATAAGAAATGTTGTGAATTTGGTTATATGTGAGATATTTGTGTATTTGTCATGAGTGAGATCATCAATGATGGTTCACTCACTGAGTTCGCAAAACTCATCAAAATTGTAACGTGGCTTTTCAGGTACGAGAGAGGAGACCTAGTTCCTAAGATACTCTAGAAGAATGTTTTGGATTAAGAAATGGTTCAAAGGTCTGTCAGTTGATATCTGAGGAGTAGTGAAATGTTTTTATATAGTTTTCATATATCATGTAGAACTTTTGTATAAAAAGGATTGTAAACTTTCAAATGTTTTGGTAATGTAAATATTTGTTTAAATGTCTATAGTGCAAATTATGTTAGTAAAGATAATAAGGAGTTGAGTTTTTTAAAAGTATTATGTTATTCTGTATGATGCCATATAAGTGAATATAACTGCTCTAACATGCGATTGTCATATGATATGTACTTAAATGTCCTCTGGATGTTCGGCTATATACTCTATGGTAGTGGGATATTACAAACACAACCCTATATTGATCATGTTTTACTTTACCGTAGCCAAACTAATCTATATAAACTTTATACCAATATAAGTCAACAACATGGTACTGTGTTGACTCAATGTTAGGTTTATTCCTCTTTTGTTTCATGACTAAAACTTCTTAATTGGAACACGTGTTTGAAGTCAAGGAATATGGAACCATATAGGTTTCATGTTAAGTAGCACAACATCATATCTAGACCATGTTCTTTTATGTGGTCAAATCATTAAAGAAACTGAATGCATCAATAAGCAACAAGAAGAAGACCACAATCCTAATTTTATTCCATATTTTGAATGTATAAGACTATGTTTAACATGTGTTCATCCACAATGCTCCCAAACTTCTCTAACTTTGCTCTAACTTGCCTTAATATTTTTCTTTATTAGAAAGCTAAAATTAGGCTTGTAAGTAAAATATAAACCATATTAAGTACCAAATCATATAAAATACCCAAAATGTAAGCTAAATGCTCTCAAAATTATACTAAAAACATAGTGCAATTAACACTTATCAATTTCCCCGACATCAATACCATTAACTTTAATAGGATGCAACTATAGGAATGCATTTACAAAGCATTCATATCAATAAAGACACTCCTTCATTCATTTGATTTGCAAAGCTCGTCAAATTGTTAGGCATCTAGCTACTTACATTGAGTCATATATTAATTCAACGCACTCCATAATCCTTCCAACTTTAAATAAATTTATAAATTTCAACTTAATGCATAAAGTGCATATACATTTGAAAGATGATTCACCTTTAAAACATTTTCAAAATCCCTTACTAATAGAAAATCAAAACACCAAATTTAAAATAGCATGCAAAAGTATTTAAAAGTTTATTTGAAAACTCACCTAACATTTTGACTCGAGAGTAAGCATGTTGTCATGAATACTCCCATTTACTCAATTAGGACACCATTTTAAATGGCTACGAGCACCACTCTTTAACACTAACCTTTTTACTTAGTTTGAAGCCAATATATTGAATTTGTTCAATGCTCAATTATTCACACCTTTTCTTTCTTGTTTTAGGATAATGAAAGTGCTTAATTCATGTCTAACTCAACTATATGAAAATTATACAAAAAAATCATAGTGTAAATTAAGTATCCATTCTAAAAATTAATAAGGTAATTGGAATTAACTTAATCATTCAAGCTCATGGCTATTTCCCTAAACAAATCAAATCACAATAACAGTTAAACTTATAATGAATTGTCTTGATCAAGATTCTAAAATAATTCTTATAAATTTTCCTATTATGCCAATTATAACAAATCAATAAGAATAACAATTACTTGCTTCCCCAATGTTTAAATTTTACATTATCCTCAATGTGCATAACATACAAGAACAATAGAAAAGAGTGAAAACAATTGAAAGGAGCTAAGGACAACTGATGCTCCCCTAATAATAAAAGATTCGTCAGCTTTGTCTGATTCCATTAGTAATATATAATCTTTAATAAGTCACTAGGGCTCCTCCATTACTAGCTCACTTTGTAGAGATATATAGGGATGTTTTGTAACATAATAAAAACCTAACCAAATCCCATCCTATATATGATAATCTTGATCCAGTAATAAAATAACATCATAATAAATGTAATTCTCTGAGTTTAAAACTAGTAAAACAAAGTAAATCGTACTATTAAAGATCCTAAAAGCTAACAAATTAATAGAAAAACCTAAATATTAGGTTACATCCCAATAAGTATTTCTTTCTAGGTCTTTCAACTAGACTTTTCCTTAAGCCCTTCGTTTATCTGGGATATTTAATCAAAGGGTTATTTCCACTCTTCTTTTCAAACAAGGGCCTATTAGCTTTCAAATATGCCAAATGCAATAGTAGAATAAAGTTATATGTTATTAAATTAATACTACTTGTAAGTCTAATTTGCATGTTATTTGGAGTTAAATTATTTGGTGTTTGGAACTTTTATAGCATAGTTTAGGCAGATTATATGATGTTTTCCTATAATTTAATTCATTCTTATAAATGAGGATTTTAAGGAGAAAACATACAATTGAAAGCTAATTTATCCCTTTTGTCTAATCAAAGAAATTTTTGAGTCATTTGGAATATAAGAAGATGGGAAAGACCTTTTAAAAAGGTACTAGAAATTAGTTATATCTCCAAAATGTTGAAAAGTAGAGAGGTTTAAGAAAAGGGTGTAATAGGTGCTAGACATGTCGAGAAGATCCTATCTTTCACGAATTTCAAAAAGGTTAAGAAATATAAAAAGATTAATGATGGAGTGATGTATATGATAGGAATCAAACTTGTCTTACTTTTACAAAGAAATTTTTAGAACAAACTAGTTTCAGTTGTAACTTGGTATCAGGCATTAGTGACCATCGACTTTGAATTTCTTGTTTATATGTAAGTTTTCAATTTCAATTGCACCGTGTGAAAACACATTAGTAACAAACACAACAGCTAAAAGCTCCTTTTCTGTGGTGGAGTACTTGTCTGATGTTGGCATAATCTATCCAATTTTGGATAGAAAATAGGTGTGTCCAATTTAAGTAGTACTGAAGAAAACTGGGATTACATTGGTGAAATATGAGAATAATGAGTTTGTCCCTACAAGCATTCAAAATGGATGGCGAGTATGCATCGATTACAGGAAGTTAAATGTTGCTACACGTAAGGATCACTTTCCACTCTCATTCATCGATTAGACGCTTGAAAGACTAGTAGGACGATCTCATTACTATTTTTTTGATAGATATTTAGGATATAACACAATTGTGATAGATCCGGAGGATCAGGAGAAAAGAACCTTCACATGACCATTTAGTAAATTTGCCTACAGAAGGACACTATTTGGACTCTGCAATGCCCCATCTACCTTTCAAAGATGTATGGTGAGCATTTTCTTTGAATATATTGAGCACATTATTGAGGTCTTTATGGATGCTTTTACTATCTATGGAGGATTCATTTAATGCATGTTTGGATAATTTGAATTGTGTACTTGAACGATGCATCGAAACTAATCATCATCATCATCATCATGCCCAGTCCGAAATCTCGCAATAAAGCAGAGTCTAGGGAGATCTGATAGTACGCAACCTTAGCTTTATATAGTAGAGAGGCTGTTTCTGGTAGACCCACATGCAGATTTGATAATAAAAGAGTGATGCAGGTTAAAGAGTAAATAATTAAAACTGACATGTTAAAAGATTATGTAAATAAAATAAAAAATATAAGAATAAAAAATAATATATAACCAGATAATATACCTGATATGGTGTCCAGATCTGCTAGTATCTGATAAGCTACAAAGTCTGGCTCCTCTTATCTCTAGTCGAGCTAGGATTTCGTGCTCAGAAACCCTATGGGTATGGTAATCCTACGATTTCAGACGGCCTGGCGGAATCTTTCTCCATACACCTATCCTAAAAAGCCAAGTTGTAGGGCAGATAGACTTGTTCACGACTTGCAACTAGAAGAGATATATAGAACATTAGGTTGGACTTCCTATGCAGTAAATACGTTAGGCGCGCGTTAACATAAACATCTCCTAATGACTTACTCAACTGTTTTGGTGAACTTTAAAGGGTATCTTTTACCCTTATCCGATCATGTCAGACTTTTCTATTTCTAGCCACTAAACTAATATTTTCTAAATTCTGAAAAATGTCATTTTATGGTTGAATAAGGAATAATCTTGTGACATATGATCTCATATAAAGGAATTGAGGTCAATAAAGCTAAGGTAGAAATTATGCAAAACTTACACTACCCCACAAATGTGCGGGAGGTAAGTTCTTTTGTTAGACATGCAAGTTTTTATCGCAGGTTTGTCAAGGACTTTAGTAATATCTCAACAACAAATGTGCAGGAGGTAAGTTCTTTTCTTAGACATGCAAGTTTTTATCGCAGGTTTATCAAGGACTTTAGTAATATCTCAACAAAACTCTGTCAATTTTTATAAAAGGATTTGTATTTTGAGTTTGATGAGGGATGCAAGGAAGCATTTGATAACATGAAAGAGCTTTTGACTTCAGCACCAATCATTTAATCACCAAATTGGAGTCAACCAATTAAGATTATGTGTGATGCGAGCAATTTTGTTGCGGGTGTCGTTCTTAGTCAAAAATTTGACAAGATGACTCGTGCCATTTACTATGCTTTAAGAACTCTTAGTCCAGCAAAATGCAACTACTCCACTACAAAAAATGAGCTTTTAACTGTTGTGTTTGCTTTAGATAAATTTAGACCTTAATTGTTTGGTTCTAAAGTGATTGTATATTATGGTCATGCAGCATAAGGTATATTCTATCCAAGAAGGAAGCAAAGTCAAGGCTTATTAGATGGATTCTCCTACTCCAAGAGTTCAATTTGGAGATTAAAGACAAGAAAGGTATAGAGAATTCAGTCGCAGATCACTTGAGTCGAGTTATGAAGGAAGAGGATTTAGTACTATGGCAAAAGTTGTTTTCAGATGAGCAATTACTAACACTTCAAGGTAAGGTTCTATGATATGCTGACATTGTAAATTATCTAGTGAATCACGAGATACCTAATGATTTAAGTAAAGCTAAATGAAACAGAATAAATAGTGAATCAAAATATTATATTTGGGACGATGCTCAATTGTGGAAGTGTTGTTCTGACCAAGTGAATAGGAGATGTGTGCCTAAATATGAATATGAATCAATTTTGAAATTTTACCATTCATATACTTGTGGTGCTCATTTTGGGCCTAATAAAACTGTTAGGAAAATACTTAAATGTGGTTTTTATTGGCCAAATATATTTTGAGATTCCTATCTATTCTGCAAAGCATGTGAACAATGTCAAAAAGAAGGCAATTTATCCCATCGAGATCAAATGCCTTTATCTCCAATTCTTGTAGTGAAATTTTTAATATATGGGGCATTGATTTTATGGGACCATTTCCTTCTTCTTTTGTTTTTGCTTACATTTTGTTGTCTGTGGATTATGTTTCTAAATGGGTGGAAGTTAAAGTCACCAAGGCTGATGATTCTAAAGTTGTTATAGAATTTTTCAAGTCTAACATTTTTGCTAGGTTTGGAACGCTGTAAGCATTGATTAGCGACAAGGGTATTCATTTTTACAACTGAATGGTGAGGAATCTTTTAAAGAAGTACCATGTCACTTATAAGGTATCTACTGCCTATCATCCACAGACGGATAAATTGTTACAGCCATGAGACAATTTGTCGGGGGTGATCACTTTTCTCCTCAAAATCCCAATTGTCACACCATTCTCTTTATAATAAAAACTAGGTTAAAATCATGCGATAAATGGATAGCTAGCTGAATTCTTTTGATAGTGTAATTCATATTAGAGTTATGGTCTTTTTAAATCAAAATGTTACACATATCTCCATTTTTATGCTTTATCTTGTCTTTTTTTCTTTTAATCTTTTTTATCTTCTTGCTCCATGAAGATAATAGACTATAAACATTGAGAAGATGGCTCAACGAGTATGCTTTCGGGTAACTATAGCTCCTTCACTTCCAAAATGTATCTAAAATCAAATATGAGCTAAAGTGAGTATCCTAAGCATTTTAAAGCATTAATTACTAAGTGTAATGGATTAAATGTATCAACAATTAAGCACACATTATCTAGTTACATACTACTTTACAATGCATAAGAGTCCTAGAACATAATTGATGATGATGTTGATGCTAGTTCAGTATGGGTTCTCATACACAATTTGAAAAGACATGTTATTTCTTAATTTTAAGCCTTTTAAAAATCAAAAATTTTAAATATAATTATATCAGATTTAGTTAGGTTATATGTGTAATTTGTAATGAAGATTCTAATTATCAATGCATATTGTAATTATTTTTTGGTTTATTTTAATCTCTTTATTCTTAATTGTTGATTTTGTGCCCGGTGATTATAGATTAAATCTTAAGGGTTGTATGAAGAACCAAAAGGTGAAATATGATCTATGCTCTAGGAGAATAAACACTTTAGCACTATAGAACGAAGTTATTCTAGACTATTGTGATAACTAAATTGGTTAAGTATGATTAATGAGCTTTATTAAGTTAAACCACGCATTGAGAGGTGATAGTTACCTAATTGGATATAATTGTTTAGCTCGATATAAGGCAAAGATATTTTATTTTAATTGTTATTTCAACTAAAATAATGAATCATGTTTGAAAATTAGAATTCTATATAAGTGAAACTCTAAGCCTTATTATTTGCTTCATTCATTTAACTTCACTAGTTTGTTTGAATTATTTTCATTATTTTAGTTTTCATAATTGTTCTCTTTAATTAGTTATTTTTCTAAATAAGTTTAACAGACATACTGATATAGTTCTTATGGGATTGATACTACAAAATTATTCTAATTTTAATTGCTTACTACAATTGATATGCTTGTATATAGATTTAGTAAATCAAAATTTTGGCATTTGCTAAGAAATTATTCGATTACTACCTTTGTTAGTCTAAGTTTTTTCTTTATCGTTTCTTTTTATTACTTTTGTTTTAAGAGTGATAACTTGGACATGCTACCTTAACTTGATCCTAAAACTCAATGAACTTATAGATGGAATAGAGCAAGAAAGAGAGAAGATGTTTTTACTAATCAAGATAATGTTGTTATTAATATGGAGCAACAACAGACATAAAGGATGCATTTGGGGGACATTTAGTTACCTATAATTAGTGCAAGTCTCTCCTATCTTAGACTAAGTCAAAAGCTGAGAACTATGAGCTAAAGCAAATACATACGCTATTTACCTTTAGTGGATCACATGGGAAGACACAATCATATTTATAAAGGAGTTATATTCCATGATCTAGATACTTATGCTAAATTCCATCATACAAGATGAGCTCCGGAAGATGTATTATTTTCCATATTGTATCAGAGAGCTAGTGAGAACCTAGTTGCTATCTATTAAGGTGAATTCTTTTATGGAGTAGAATCAAGTGTATAATAAATTCATTATGAGATTTTTCCCTATATATAAGACCACCAAGTTAAGGAGGAAGATTCAAAGCTTTACACAGCAAGAAGTGTAAGCATTCCATTAAACTTTTAGGAAAGACAAAGTGAGTTTGTTAGCCAATGCCCATAACACTAGTATTGGTCACAGCTGGTAATGCAATTCTTCTATCACGACCTTAAACTAATATATGAGAAGTTGATTGACATTGCTATATAAGGAGATTATTAAAGCCTTAATAAGGAATTTTTTAATCCAAGTGGTAAGGGGAAAACTGAAAGCTCCCCTTTACGAGATCTAAGTGGTTTCAAACTTCGCATCACAGATAGCTAATATCTCAAAACAAATGAAGATGTTTTTAAATCAACGAATGGCTAAAAGGTAGGTATGATATTACTATAGCATGAATGGGCATCAAGCCCATGCATGAAAGAATGTAAAGCCAAACCCAAACTACTATAAAGAGGTGAATTATATGACTAGAGGAAAGCAAGTTACTGATGATCCCTTTTCCCACGTACACAATTCAGGGTGAAGGAATCATTCAAATCCATTGTTGAAAGCAGACCTATGGAACCATTTAGGTTCCAACAGAGACCTTAATTTCTATATTTTTTACTATCACAGGGTAAGGCTATGGAAGAAATACTCTAAGTAGATATTTCAGGTAATATAGTATTCTATTTTTCCAAAAGTTATATATATCATTTTATATGTAAGCACGCAAATATAATACATATAGCATTTTATACATGTAATACGTTAAGGTGTGAGTGAGAGCGAGAAAGAAAGACATAAAGAGAGACAAAGCGTCTGATGGGCAGTTTGACCTTTAAAAGCAAAATATGGCTTTAAGTCCACAAATGTTGCATACTCCATGTGCCCTTTGCCCACTTCCGAGTAAAAATCTCAACTTGGGAAGATCCAAAATCTTTTATCTTGAATCTTCAACCCATGATGAAAATTTTGTTAAACAGACTCCGCATTCATTTTCAATTTATACAGTTACAAGATATTGATAATGGTTTTAAATCTTAAGAGATATAGGCTTGCTATAAGGGAATCAGCTCCAGAAAAAGAAATCCGTTCAGACGTTCTTAGGTGATATTTTGGGGAAGGAAACTGATGGAATGCTGGGAAGATACCAAAGGCAGAGCAAAATCATAGATTCAGTAAAATGTTGAGGAGCCTATCTCTGTTAACCGAATAAACACAAAGGAAGACATCAGCAAGACACGACCCTGTAACTCAAGAATGTTTCAATGTTTTTTGTATACGAAATACCATAGCTATATCCAAAATGCATGGTTATGAAAGCTGCTCCAAAGGGATCTCCATTTTTATTTCTGGAAAATCCCTAGGTTTAACAAGGATATGCTTTAAAGTTCAATTTTGCAATAGGATTTTGCATTTTGTCTGTCAACAAAGTCATCTGACAATCAAGAAATGCTAATGACTTGAATAAACAATGGCAATAAAGGAAAATGAACTTGTATTGCACAGCTTATAGGATACTTTCTGCACATTATATCATCAGAACCAGACCATGGGGCATTACTGTATTAAACTTTCCATGCAGCAGACTCCGCAGTAGAACTTCTTAAGTGCAAAGAAACCTATTGCCATCAACATATATGTCATTCTATTAAAAAAAAGTTTGAGAGTGATTAAGAATGAATCTGTCGTTAAACTAAACGGAAGAACAGAATGAAATATAAATGCATGTGACAGAGATGCAGAAAATAGTAGTTATAACATATCATTGAACAAGCTCATACACACTTCTTCTATAGGTTTCTGCGATAACATTCTACGACATGTTAACAGTGCATTAGTAGAATATCAAGATGTCAAGAAACAGCCTTAAATGGAATAACTGCCAAGATAAATTCTTCCATCTTACTTGAAACATTTTGTTAGGTGCAAGTGGAAATTAAACTTAGACATAAAGCAGCTTTTCACCCCAACTGATATAAAGTGACTTAGGTAATGGATCAGACAAAGATCATTTGATTCAGATTTTTCTCTGCATATAGGAGTTAATTTCCTTTGTTCTCAAAGATCCATTGCTACCATTCCACTATCCAGTACCTGAAAAAGAAAAGCATAGAACAATTTCAAATACATGAAATTTCTGATACGTCAATGCAACTCTTGATGGTTTTGCCATATAATTGAATGCAGTAACTATAATAACTCTTAGCTGGTTTTTATATTATAAAGCAAGAAGTACAAAGACATACACGCATAAACAATTGTATGAAACAAGCATCCAGAAGCTAAAGCAGAACAAATACATTACAGAATAGAAGTTATAATCTTCATACTAAAAGCTACAACTCTGTTGAATCAAACTTCTATTGAACTGACATATTTTCCTAGTTGAATCAAACTTCTGTTGTATCATAGTAGATCTCTTTCATTAAACTTTCAACTAAAAATAATCATGTTCTACCTATCTTTATCATAATCTTCATTTAACCAAGATGGTTAAAATATTAGTAGAGCTTCATTCTTTGATGGAAATGATAATTTATATTGAAAAATAAGAACATAGTCTTGTTTAATGGATGAAGGCATTTGCATGTGGGAGATTATCACAAATAAGACATTCATTCCCCTTTAGTCTAAAAAAAATCATATACTAATGTTGAAATGGTGAGAAAATTGATTGCGTATATCATGTAGGGCGAGTAATATGCCCCCATTTGCTTGATTTGGTGCTTCGGATTACTCAACCTATTAACTGTCCTGTTCTTCAATATGGTAGGTGTGATTAAATCTTCATAATTGCTTTCAATGTCAAAACAGAAATCAGCATGATCAAAATGCTTTGTTTCAAGAGAATTTACATTGATAAACTGAATTAATTGTGTAGTGGAAAAGCATCTCATTAAGTTAGTCAGCGTATTAGAATCTCAAAAACCATCCAAATGCATTAGTTCGAAGACCTCTAATCTTGACTAGTTTGCATCATTATCCTGGACAACATGAATCTGAAGCAATTGCAAGGCATCCTCCATCATTCTTACATGCCTAATGACTTTACCAACATGATTATCCAACCCTTTTCAGGACATCTTCCAATGTCTTACTGATTGCCTTCTAATTGAACAGTGAAAGACAATACATAACTTTTATGCAAAGCTATAAGGTAGCATCTAAGAAATGTTAGTATTGTCTTACTGATTGCCTTCTTTAGCACTACCAGTGAAAGACAATACATAACTTTTATGCAAAGCTATAAGGTAGCATCTAAGAAATGTTAGTATTGTCACAAGCTTTAACATCAATTTAGGAGGAAAAATGAAGCTATATATTACAGTAGCACTATGGCCGCATTTATGCATCAAAAGGTATTTTAGGTTAACAAATCCTATATAATATATGTGTTTACTCTACGTCATCTAGGAGCCTATAACAGAAAGGAATATGATCATCTCAAGATGTTCACTTTGTGAGATGGTTATGTAAAGGGCAACTCTTAAAGTGGTGGTACCTGCAACTTCATATAATTGTCCTGCACTTGTTTTGCTGCACTTGAATCCTACATTTGAATCCTGCATTCTTTTGCTGCACTTCAATCCTGGAACTTTGTATAATTGTCCTGCATTGAATCCTGCATTGTTTTGCTGCACTTTGAGCTTGTTTTACTGCACTTGAATCCTGCATTGAAAGAAAGTGTCAAGTGTAAAGTCACTCGCATGTTTGTTTGCAACATAAAGACCATAAGCATTCTATCATGAGTGTATGAAATATGCTTAAACAGCTCACAACACATTGGACATCACTCCAATCATGATTCTTCCTAGCTTAAGTATTATAGGCAATCATGATTCTTCCTAGCTTATAAGTAGAATGATTGGATAATAGCCTTTATTTGTCTTTCAAAAACCATAAACCCTTATTGAATGTTGTCTCTTTGATTTTTGTTTCTAGCAAGTCAATTAAATATGGATTTTTTTGAGTTTGTTTCAAGCCCTTTATGTTCCAAGAGAGAATTATTCTTTGGAAGGGCTTGACAAGATATTTCTTTTATTTTAGGATATCAATTAAGAACAAGCAAAACAACCTATGCATTATAATATGTAAGAGGGCTAAGTCCAAATGTTCAGATATTGGTTTGTTAAGATTTAATGCTAAAGGATTTTATGTTTAGAATTCCAAATAATATACTACTTTTTATCTATACCTGATCTTATAATTTTTCGATCTTTGCCCTTTTACATTGAGTTACTAGATCTTTTTTCAGTTGTGGACTGTGTTGTTTTCTTTAAATATGGTTTGATGAATATTACTTAATCAATTAATAGTATCACTGAAATCTAATGTCGAATTGAATACAGGTGATTAATATGGGACCTGGTTTACCGAAGAAGAAGAATAAGGCTGCACCAAGAAGCTTAGTGCCGACACAACTGCAGTCACGGTACCGTTAGCTTCTTGGAGGTGTAGCTGATGAGCCATCTACTCGTACACAGCCAGAAGATCACAGACCAGTACCTTCTGAGCCTACTCCAACACCAAGAGATGTCACATCTGCGCCCATTACTCATCCTCGAGACAAGGATCTAGAAATTTTAAGAATGCGATGCAATATTAATTCTCCATCAAGTTCTCAAGAGATGCCTCCATCAACTTCTCCCAACACGCCTCCACCTTCTAATCAGCCACCAGTAAATGACACGAGCCCCTTTCACAGTATTAGTGCTACCTTTACAAGCACTGCAGGTATGATTTTTCACATCACATTAGTTAAACATTCAAGTTTAATAATTTTGTTTATCTAACCAATTCAGTGTATGTTATATATTTATTGTAAAATATTCGTTACTATATTTTAGGATCCATGACTGATCCGAAAAAGACAAGGGGTATCACAAAAGGATACGGATTGGCAAAGATTAACAAGGCGATAGGTAAGAGATTGGAGATAGAGATCTCACCCACTGAAGGACGAACAACCAACTCCGTACAGTCAGCCAAATTATCGAGTGAGATTGGTGTGGTATCCCGAACTTCATTGCCCGTAAGAACAAAATGGAAAAAAATAACTAATGACGAGTTAGACATTGTATTTGATAAGTTAGACGTAAGTATTATAAAACTATCTATTTTGTACGTGTTTTCCATATGCCTATTGCGTTCTGACA
>JANZXP010000007.1:8987140-9017595 GCA_027576715.1 Erythroxylum flavicans | reverse complement strand
TTTGGGTAACTTTGATTTGAGAGTGTTGGATACTTTTCCTTGTGTATTTACAGGTGCATGAACACAAGAAGGTCTAGAAGGTCCAACGAAGCTTTTGAAGAAGAATTTTCTAATATTACAAGATAAGAGAGGAGGTTAAGGAGAGCAAAGCGTCAAGAAAATCTTCAAAAAAAATGGAAAAAGAAGGAGAATAAGGAGGGGCCGAAAGAACATTGATGGATTGTATAGGGCTAGGATTTAGTCCACAAGGAGTTACAAGGCCTGTAGTCACAGGAATCAATTTTGAAATCAAACCAACACTCTTGAACATACTCCAGAACAATGTTTAATTCTATGGGTTATCAGCTGAAGATTCCAATGCCCACCTAGCAAACTTTTTAGAGATATGAGACACTTTTAGATTCCAAGGGATGTCTGATGATACTGTGAGGCTCAGATTATTTCCTTTCACTTTGAGAGATCGAGCCAAGGCATGGTACAACTCACTTAGTGCATCTAAGATTACTGCATGGGATCAAGTAGCCCAAGCCTTCCTTGTCAAGTACTTCTTTTTGATAAAGACTACGTGGATCATCAAGGAAATTACAAACTTTCAGCAACACGATGGAGAGTCATTATATGAAACTTGGGAGAAGTTCAAAGAGTTGCAAAGAAGCTGCCCACATCACAACCTTCCAAGGGAGTTCTTACTACAAACATTCTATAATGGTGTGAATCAAACTACAAGAGGGATAATAGGTGTAGCTGCTAGAGGGTCATTGATGAGGAAAACCATTAAGGCTACTCATGATCTTTTAGAGGAGTTGGTAAGTAATAATTGTATGTGGTCGAACGAAAGGAGTGTATAAGGCACAAAGGAACAAAAAGGCATGATTCCAATTGATTTTGTCACAGCTTTGCAAGCTTATATTACCACCCTCACCAAGAAGTTGAACAATATGCAAGGAGATTCTTCATCCATAGCCAAAGCCATGCAGGTCCACTTTGATTTATGTTGGTAGGACAACCATTACACAGCAGAATGCTTCTTTTTGGGAGCTAGTAACACAGAACAGGTAAATTGCCTAGACCAACTACATCGAGGTAGCAATACATACTCTAACACTTATAATCCGGGGTGAAAAAACCACCCAAAAATTTTTTCAAGTACTATCAATGCAGGTGGCCAAGCAAAATCACAAGGACCGCCCAGATTTTGGCAAGACCGTCTTAGGTCTTTGGAGAGCAAAATGGACAAGTTAATGCACGTATTGGGGTCTAAATTCTCAAGCCAAGAGAAAAGTCAAAGAGGCAGGAAGAGAATCAGAAACAGATGTTTGCGAGCCATGATGCCAAATTTGACCAATATTTGAAGAACCATTGTAATATCTAGTTTCCAAAACATGTCTAGGGTTAAAACCCTAGATCATTGTGAATGAGTAATAGCATTGTGAGCATTTTATTTACATGCATACCATTAGCATACACGTATGAATATTGATATTTGTACACATTACTGTTCTCGAGACGGAGACAATTGTTTCTGTTCTGTCCATCACAACCAAACAGCTCACTGTCTCCAATTTCTGTTTTGTTCCGTCTCCAAATTTCCATCTCGTTCCGTCTCTGCATATTAGAGACAGTAACCAAATAGACTGTGATTGCTATGTAGAATGTAATTGCGTGGTTTTTTATAAGTGGGGATACTTTTGTTAGGTTTATGTAGTATGGGGCAATTCAACCTCTTGGAATAGACATCGTTTTGTACGAGTTATCTAATTTTTTTTTAAGAATTAATACAAACTTTTTTTTCCAAAGAAAACTATGTATATATTTCTAAGTAAATTTCTAGTCTTATCATTCAAAAAACATATAAAATTCTTTTCCTAAGGATTACCCTATAATTGGGACATCCAAAGAATCCATTCTATGGTTCTTTATTTTTCATGAAGTCCCAAAGGAGCCTCCATCATATAGTTACAATATGTATGGATGTGTTACATACTTGGATGTTTTAGCTTTGGATGATCTCATTAAATGTAATCAAACAATCCAACATTCAAAATAAAAAACTTGAAATTCTGGCATCTATAGTATAACTAAAAAAAAGTTAGGAATAAGAATACGAAGAACAATTAAAAGCTTAAGAATTAGGAGTTGTGAAATCTTTGACTTTTTCCTCTTTCGTTTCCTTGCTATTCTATTTGATCTCTAGGTCTCCCATCGCGGCATTCTCTCAAACTGTAATGAACCTCACTAGAGTTGGGGGAAAGAATAGATTGCTTAAAACCTAATACCAATAAAAAATGAATAAAATCCAAACAATCTAAGCTTCACATACCTTTTTTTTCTCCTTTAAATAAACTATTAATGCTCTTGCCAAAATAATCTAGCTCTTACTCCCTTGTTCCATAATATAAGAGAGCTATTGAGCGCCTTTGATGCTTCTTCTAAGCGAGAGGAAGCCTTGTACCGAATTTGGTAACAACAACGCTGTGTATATTAACTTTTCCCTGACATTATTAATTTCTTGGTACAAACAAGACACATGGTGTTCTAAGCGACAAAAGAGAAACACATATACTATCATTTATGTAATTAACTTTAACCAAGGAAAGTAAAGAAAATCTGTCCCAGGGCTGGATCCGACGGATACAAATTAGCAGCTTGAAATGACCAAAGCTGAGATTTCTTTATTGCTTGTTAATCCACCTAATGCATCTAACAATACCAATTACAAAAATCAAGGGCAGATCTTGGAACTGCAATATAAAAGAATTTATAGGCAGTGGTCCTTGTTATAGGAGGACTTCATATAAATAAAGACGGTCTTGTACAGCCTTTACCGTACAGGGTTCCTGCTTTACAGGTCTCAACCGGGAAACAAATTGAAAAGGGGAGGCCAATAACTTTTGGAACCATGAGGACTTGGTTTACTAGGTGGCTCCATCGTGATGATGACTCTGAGGTGTCAGTCAGAATTGTGACTGCCTGCTTGCTCTTTCCCTTGGCACAGTCTGTGACTGTTTTCTAACTGTAGTGTAGCACCCACTTTTTCCACAGGTACATAAAGATAGTTCCAGGTACTTTCACGTATATACATTTACAGACACATGTATACATATACATGTGTGAATTATGATAGCTTTAGAAGAGGTATTTAGAGGTAGAAGAAGAATCTCAAGTTGAAATCTTTCTCTTCGTTTTGAAGTTACTGATAGAAAGACTAGGGAGCATTTCTCATTAGTAAAGTGACAGCAAATAGTAAGTGATGGGATTGTCTGCTGCTGGCTTCATATTCACTTGTTTACCCACTTTGTATTTGATAATTTCAGTTAAAGTTACTTGGGTGCAGTAGCAATTTTAAGGGATGAAACCTGTCAAAATGACAAAGATAAAGTGGTCCTTATGCAACTAGTTTTGGCCTTTTGTGGTGTGTACGTTTACATGTTGATGCCGCCCAAGCCACTGACTTGTTCATTACGGGTTGGTAAGAGGTGTAATCAACTTTTTGGATAAGAGGTGTAACAAATGGAAACATCTCCGAAAGCTAAAAGGATTTTGATTTGTATAATTTTAGATAAAGTGATAATTTGCATTGATAATCATATGATTATATATGGAGCAAAACAGTTAAGCACGGTAGAATTAGACAACTTTTCAAATCAAGGTGTGATGGAGATATGATTCTGTTTTACTTTTTCTAGCCTCACAGTGATGACCCAGGTTAGAGAAGAAAAGAAAAGGGTCATAAAAAGGTGGAATCGGCTTTTCACTGAAAACCAGGGAACTATTTTTAATAAATATTCTCTGTTCTGTTACACTACATGCCCTTCCTGTAACTGGTTTTGCAGTCTTATACACGTGCATATAGACATGCTTTTGGCGTCCTCTGCCGTTCTTTCTTTATGGATAACTTGCATATCATAAATGTTTTACAAGCTTTCTGCAGTTGTGTGAAGATGGTCCATGAGGCCTGCATTAAAAGACAAAGCAACTGTCTTTTACCTCTGGTTTTTAGTTGAACAAGCCGAGCCTTGAACCTTGAGCTGCTGTAAGTTCAATATAATTTCTTCTCAAATTGGGGAATTCAATTGTTATTTTTTTTTTGGTATTTTATTGTAATAATCTCAATCATGGCGATGCTTTACGGTCAATTATTTGTACCAGACAATAGGTATTTGTGTTCTTCACACAAGTACTATTATGTGTGGTTGCTTTCAAAAAGCTTGGTTTCCTGGGAGTATGAATTAAAGTCCGTGGAGAAAAAATTATTTTCGTTTAGTGTTTTCTAAATGAGTTCTAAATTCCAGTTTCTTCTTGTTATTCTGAAAAAGGACAAGAGCGGAATTCTTGACAAATGGATGAAAAAAGAGTCTGCAGCTCGTATTTGGTTGCCTCAGAAAAAAAGAGCGATGCCCTCTACTCAATGTGTTTTGGTGTTTCTTGTGCTTTCTTTGCTCTAAGAGTACTGTCCAGACCTGAAAAGGAAGATTTGAGATGGTTGGATTTATGTAACAAAATGTTTCAAGGGAGTGCCCATCTTTTAGGATTGCTTGTCTGGAGAGTCCAGATAGAAGGATCAAATAGCAGACATATTGAGCTTCTTCACAAGCTTGAGACAGCCCATAAAGAGGTCGAACAGCTAAAGCAAATAAGGCATGAGGATGCAAAAGCAAATGAAAAGGTCGTCAGCATATTTGCAACACAAGAGCAGTGCTGGTTAATTGAAAGGAAGAAGCTCCAGCAACATATTACTGCTCTTACGAGTATAGTGAGTACTCTTGAGAAGAATAAAATTGAAGCGGTTTCTGAAATGAACGAAAAATTGAGGGAGACGGAAGTCCAGATGCAATTCAAGGATAAAGTATTGGAGGAAGAACAGAACAAGAGGAAGGAGCTGGAAGTGAAGTTAACTGAGGCCGAAAATACTGCAAATGAACTGAGAGAATCTGCAAAGCATGAAGCTCAGGAGCATGCTGCTGATCTTTTGAAACAGAAGACGGCCTTTATTGAGCTAGTTTCTAATCAGAGACACATTGAAGCTGAGTTGGGTAGAGCACTTAAACAACTTGAAGCTAAAAGACAAGAACTTAACAGAGTCTTTGAGCAAAAGGAAGAATCTGTCATGTTAGTACAAAAGCTATCCATGGAGGTTGTAAAGATGCGGAAGGACGTGGAACATAAAGAAAAGATCATGTCAGCCATGCTCCGGAAGTCCGAGCTGGATGCTGCTGAGAAGCAAATGCTTATGAAGGAAGTTAAACTATCAAAATCCAAGAGGAAGCAAGCTGAACTAGAAACAGAAAGATGGAGGGCTGTGTCTGAGCGTAGACATGAGAGACATCCATTGAGAAATATGTTTTCTCACCAGTCCAATGCAAAACGAGCTGATCCTTTCGGTACTAGAGGAGCACCCCAAATAGGTAAAAAGAGAAACCAAAATACAGATTATGCTCTTGATTATGATAGTTCTGATTATCTCGAGGATCCAGAAGGCTTTTTGCTACCCAACGGCTCCTCCCCTGAACATAACGATGAAATTGGTGAGAAAAAAAATTCTTTTCGACATGATAACTAGTAAACTTTGATAAAAACGTGTAAAAGTTTAAATGAAATTGCTTCCTAATGTTCGAATATGATTTTTCAGGCGATCATCATTTCTTTTTTTTATTTTTGTGTCTTATATATGCTTTTTGTTCTCATTGTTGAAGCAATGACAGCTGATGTCAAGCAATTGGAAGGATGGGTTCACTTAGAAGCAGAAAAATATGGTACTGTAATTGAGGATAGGCATCATCTAGAAGTAGATGCTTTAGCTGAGCAAATGAGACTCAAAGATGAGAGGTTGGAAGCTTGTCACTGGCAGCTACTTAGAATGGAAGTAGAATCAAAGCGACTAGAATCTCATGTGGAAAGGCTTAACCAGGATATGTCAGAGCTCAGGCATGATAATATGAAATTGGAAACCCTGTTATTGGCTAGGGAAGAAGAGTTAAAAGCTACAAAAGAGAAGTTGACTGTAAAAACAAAACATGATACCATCCAGAATGGAAACTTAAATCCATCTCTACGTGAGCCAGAGTTAGCCCTGGATGTTGATTGGTCTAAAGTCTTGATTGTAAAGAGAAATACAATTGACAGCGTTCAAGGGAAAAGGATAAATCCAACAGATACACTCGAAAAGAAAGATGATCAGAAAGAAGAAGATGCCTCATCTTGCTACCAGTCTGAAAATATTGGTTTGATTGTTCAAAATCCTGAAAAAGAACTAGGAAAGGAGAAGGTTTCTAACCTAGATCCTCTTCAGGAAGAAAGCAAAAGCCCATCTATTAGTCAGCCAATGATTAAGAAAACTAGTTCAGAATGGAGGAAAGATCTCCATGCTCTTGGAGTTTCTTACAAGATCAAGAGGTTGAAGCAGCAAGTTCTAATGCTTGAAAGGTTGGCTGGGAAGCAAGACAGTGGAGAAGATGTGCAGAGCAACAACAATTCACAGCATGGGATAAATAATGTTTTGCTGTTAATATCTTTACTTAACAAGCAAGTAGGAAGGTATCAGTCTCTCCACGATAAGACTGATGAACTTTGCAAGCGTATGGTAAGCTCCAAATTCATTTAGTAACGACAAATCTAGTCTGTTCTTCTTCACATATCAGTACCTTAAATTTTTTTCCCTTGCTGACGAGCAAGTCTCGTAATTTCTTGTCATGATGTACAGCATGATCACAACCTAGACACAAGCCGTGGATTTAGAGATATGACTCCAAGGCCAAAGGGGGAAACTAAGGCATTGGAACATTTCCTTGAGGAAACATTTCAACTTCAGAGATACATGGTCGCCACCGGACAGAGACTTGGGGAAGTTCAATCTAGGATTGCTTCTGGATTTATCGAGGTCTCTGAAGAGGTTCTCAATTTTGACATGAAGCGCTTTGCTGACAACATAAGAACTCTCTATCAGGAAGTTCAAAGAGGTCTTGAAGTTCGTATTGCTCGGATTATTGGAGATCTTGAGGGCACCCTAGCTTGTGAGGGAATGATACGAATCAGGAGGTAAGAGCATCAAAGAACCACAACTAAGATAGTAAGCTTAATTTTAAGTTTACAAATGTTTATGCAAATGCCTATATATAATTTAACTTCTCCATAAGAAGTAACTCTCGGTTTACTTTTTAATTGGTTGGAAGCAACAAAATATCAATGCAATTCAATGTACAGAATCCGTAAAATGCTTTGGAGCTTTGAACTACCTTGATGATCTCAGTAGAATCTTATTGTAATAATAACACGACCTTGTTTGAAGGCACGGATTTCACTAAGCATTATTGTTTTGCAAGAAAAGAAATGGTGACTTTGCTTCTAATTGGTGTGAGGAGAATTTGATGGAATTATATTTGGGATGCAATGGCATTATAGTTGTGGAGGAGCAGCAACGTTTAATTATCAACCAAAGTTGAGACACTTTACAGGACTTTTCATAGAGTTCTGACATGATTGCTATTAATTCAAGAGTTCCTGAAAAGGAACATAAAAGTTGTTTTTCGCCTACTAAAGGCGGAAATTTGACCACGTTCGCTTATACTCCTGTAGAAAAACACAGCTTTGTAGAATTTGCAGAAGGTGGTTCAACGAGCATGACTGTTTAGCTACAGGTCCCTCAAAAAAAGGAAAATTTGTAAGACATGAAGATGAAAGCCCAACTAGCCTATTTGTTCAGTTATGATTGGCAAATTTTGGGTAAAATTTGAAAAGAAGAGCTCGCGTTTAGGCATGTTAATCGGTCGGGTCACAGCCGCATAGCTCGGGCCACTTATTTTTTAAAACAACGTCGTTTTGAACAAAACGACGCCAGGCTATTATTGCCAAGTCTACTTGCGTTGGCAATTGGGCACTTCCATGTAACATCATACAAGCGCCAAGTGTGCCTATAAAAGAGACAAAAATTTGCCTTATGCACTATGCTATTGCGGCATGCTAACGCAGGTTCGTACCATATTAGTATCGGATTTAGTTTTGATATAGTATTATACCAATAATAGTTAATACCAGATATTATTTTAGGTAATTTTTTAAAATTATAAAATAGTTCTTAATTTTTTTAAAAAATTTTAAATTTTTTTATTAATATATTGTATTATATAATTTATAATTTTACATCAATCTTGTCTCTAAACTTCATAACAATAGAAATTTGAAATATCAACATTCTATTTATTTGTATTAATATTACTTTTTACATATTTCGTATATAAACAATAACCACAATTAATATAAAAAAATTTACTTAATCATACAAATATAAAAATAAGGACGATACAAAGTACTTAATATGGTAGAACTTTATTATATAATAAATAATAATTACATTTAACATCAAATAAAAAGAATAATAAAGATTTATGACTTTCTAAGTATTACAACAAGAATTCATGCCGAGAAAATAACCAACTAAAAGTGAAACCTGAAACAAAAATATATATTGTTATGTTTCTTTGACATATATAATTTAATATATACATCAAATATAAGTGAACTAAAAGAAGAAAATAAATGAAAACTTGAAACTTCATTCAATTGAATATCTATTCAAATCACATTCACCTCAATTCTTATTTGGTATAAAATACTCATCATTGAGAGGGGTCTCATTATCACCGTCATTTGAATCAATATACTAAATGACATGTCAATACTTTCCTATCCAATACTATGTAACAAGAGACTCTCATATATTAAACTCAATTCCTTAAAAACCCAATCTACCAAAAGATTGATATGATTGAGGTAAATTGGAACTATAAAATATTTGTTCTATTAAGAGTCCTAGTAAACAAATGAAATTAAATTATTAAGAAATTATATTAATAATGATAATAACATAAAATTCTCAAAGCTTTAAATCAAGCAAAGACCAAGTTGTTCAATCTTTTATGTTCCAATCTATTCCTTTTCTTGGAATGGATAAACTCAAATGTGATCCAATTCTTTTCTCAAATGTGATCCAATTCTTTTCTCACCCTATTGCACTTACACATTGCCTCAAAATTCGAATTACAAACCTTTGCAATTCTAAAATAACACTTCCAAATTGGTTCCACCAACTAACTGTAAGGCAACTTACAATTCTAGAATACCACTTCCAAATTGGTTCTATCAACTAACTGTAAGGCAACAAAATTAACATCATAAACAAAATAAAGTGATGATTAATTGTTAGCAAGTAACAAAAGTGAAAAATATATACACGAATTAAGGTTATCTCTTTGACAAATAGCAATATCCTTATAAATCTTCATTTGTGAGCCTAAGAGATCTTGCATCATCTTATGGTCAATAATTATTGTAATAGTTCATAGCATTCTCCAATTAACTTTAGCTTTCTTTAAAAAATTTGGTCTGAAATAGAGAATAGAATTAAAAAATTCCCCAACTACAAACAAAAAAGAGTAAAGTTTCTTTTCTCGTCTCTCATTAATAACTATAAGATAAGGTTTATACGAAGAAGACCTATGTTTCAAATTGACCTTGATTGCTTTCTTCGCGCTCTTTATGGCATCATAAAAATAACTCATTGTTGCTTTCTTATTATTATCAACCAGACAAAATATCCTCACCAAAGGTTCACAAACTCAGATGAAAAATTGACATTGGAACAAAAAATCATGATTTTCAAGTATAGTTCTACAAACCTCTAATCTAGTATTAGACCTAGCATACTAAGATGCAACTCATTTATCACTTGTAAACATTTGTCTCAACTCTTTTTTAATCATAATAAAATATTGAAGTTATAAGAAATTAGTTGCAAATCTTATAATAGCATGATGATATAATTTCCTGCCATTGGTGAAATTCTTTCTCATTAATTTCAGGACCCATACACAATTGTAGATGTACTTGATCACCTTTTTTGCTTTTTGTATAGACTCATCAATAATAGAAAAATATCAAGTATCTCCTATAATTTTCAACATCAGGTTAATAAAATATGCAGTATAAAGAGCTTAATAAATAAATTTATGTCTACTTTGCAATATTCTTCTAACTGCTTTATATGCAAAATCATTTTTATTAAAGAGCTGAACAATATTTTTTGGCTAGATGCTTTAATATAATTAAAAAACATTGTCCCCTTTATAGAATAAACCAAAAAATTAATAACAAGCTCCTGTCTTCTATTTGTCTAACCATTACATATGATTGAACACCCATAAGTAGCTCAAGTCATTCTTTTTTAATCCAAATAACTTTTTATCTCATAAATAAGGTTGCTCAGACGTTTACTTCTTTTTGTATTCTAGACCATAAGAGGCAATAACATCCATCATAGGCTAATAATAATAAAACTGGGCAGCATTTAATGTTATTCTTGAATTATACCACTATCTAACCATTTTGATGTCTACATTATAAGCCACTTCTTTAGATTGTAAGGCACTATGGATTGAAGGTTGAGCTCTAGGAGTTATTTGTGGTGCAAAAACAATTAGACACCTATCTTTTTCCTTTTCTAACATTAGGTGCAACATTCACTTCTTGATAGCTAAGGATATTACTACCTTTAACATCCTCACTATTATCCTGACTACCAACAAAAGAACTTATATTGCCAATTTTGTAGTTCAATCTTTGCCTTCTATCTTTTCATATCGATACTCTTTAAGCAAAGTCTTCATTTGCTATTTCACGTCATGACGCACTTTCTTACAAGGCTCAATATCATCTCTAATCCTAGCTAAATGCTTCTTTAATCTTGTGATTTTCCCACCTTTCAAATGTTTATTACAATATAAGCAAATGGTATAGTTCTTCATTCCAAGAACCAATTTAGCATAAGCCCAAGTTGGATTATCAATTTTTCCTAAACCTAAAGTGACTGAATTGTCAAGAGTACTTGAACTTCCTCCATTTACCTATAAAATGAATAAAGGCTTATGTCAAAATTAAATTGATAACCTCGTATCAATTTCATGGCTATATGCCCAATGTAAGTACATTGCTTGTAAATATGAAATGATCGTTAAGTTATAATTGAATATGTAAAAGTTAGAATTTTTTTATAAGTTTATATAAGAAGTTAAATAAGTAACTCTAATCCTTTTAGATTATTTACACAAACAAAAAACAATTGATTAAATTTTATAATTAATTGTTCCACAAATAAGTGAAGACATGACTATGGCATGTCATCTCTTAATTAGTTGTAGTCACTGGAGTATGGATTGTTGATAAGCTGCTGGATCATTGATGAGCTATTGGAATCGGTGACAAGCTACTAGGGATGAGTAATGAGTAAGAAGTTGAGAACTATCGGTGATGAAGATGAATTGATAATGGAGAGCTACTGGTAACAATGGAGAGTGCAGGGAAGTGACAATGAGAAAGGAGTGGTGGCAGTGGAGTGGAGAAGAGATGGAGAGGTAAGGTAATAGGTACCATGACAGCTACGGTTATTAACAATTTTTTTCAATTTCATCCCCAACTTTTCAAGTTTACAATGTTTACCTGCAGCCAATATTGACCGATAAGAAACAGTATTCTGAACATTGCTTTAAGGCCTATTGTTATTAGTGAGTTTTCTTTTTAGAAAGTAAAAATGAAGTATTAAAATTAAAGGAATAAATAAGTACACAAGATAAGAATAGGTTAGCTGCTAGTACACAAGAACTTAAGCCAAACTAGATAGAGCTATTAAGAGAGTTAATAGTTATTGCAGAATCATTAAACTATACTTGTAGCAATCAAAAAAAATGTTGCACTTTAAGTTAAAGTAAGATCAGAATTTGAAGCAGTTGATTATGGATTTGACTATTTAAGTATTGGACATTGCAGCTATTAATTAGTTTAGGACTATCATTAAGTGAGTGTTCTTGCTATTATCTACTACTTATTCAATTAATAATTAGTTTAGGACTATCTCTAAATGAGTGTTTCTTATTATTTACTACTTTATTCACAAGATGATTGAAATCAAGCAATCTTAGGAATTAAGACTTTCATTGTAAAAGATTATTTTATTCCACCTCTCTATCTAGTTACTATACATATTATAATTGATGGTTAACCCAAAAATAGTATAAGTCTTTTTTATGTTGGTGCCCATCTTATGAAGAAAGATAAAAGATTCTCCTGAAAATAAATTTTGCATAGTTGTATGATCTTTGACCAAAAGGGAGGAGGTTTAAAGGAACATATTGAGTATGTGGTTTGCATTTTCAGGTTTGTAGGCTATATAGTGTGCTTAAGATATTGATTGGTAAACTTTCTTTTAACTTATATAAGGTGCTTAATCTTGGCTTTGGGTAGTTAACTTTAAACCATAATAACTTCTAGCAAGGAACTTCTTGCTTTAAGGGTTGGATAACTTAGAGATAAGATTTATTTGTAAACACTTTAAAACTATGGTGTTTCTGAATTATCATATCATCTTCATCACTATTTACCCTGCATTTTGGAATATTGTTCATAATAGAGTTAAAACTTCTATACCTACATTGCCAAGCTCTATTTTCTAGAATGATATTTACCTTGACCCTTAGAGAAATCTAGATGTAGAGATTCTCCGAAGCATCATGAGATGAAGGGATTATAGAAAATTCTAGTTATCGAACCAAAACCAAGCTTTCCTATTCCTTATAATAGTTTTCATTCCTTGGTTTATGAAGCTTATTAATTTCAATATCTAATTTACTAATTAAGAATTTGCTTGATTTGTATTAATACTCCAAAAACTTCTCCTTGAAGGACGTATGAATACATATGTTAATCCTTAATGGCACCCAAAGTAAAGGGAGGGTGAACTGGGTGCTTACAAAATTCAGTAATTTTTTCTGACCAATGTATTCAATTAACAACAATTAATATAAATAAGTATGAGGAAATTATTTAATATAAATTAATTAAAAAATTGAACAATAATTTAAAGAGGAAGACATGAGAGAATGCAAACCAATTTATAGTGGTTCGATAAATAACCTTTGCTTATGTCCAATCCCAAAACACTTCTTAGAATTCCATTATAATTCTTATTTTAAGGTGAAGAATAACCTTTATACAATTTTTCTTAATAAAGAGGAACCCTTCTTACAATCTTCTCCCAAGGTGAAGAAAAACCTTAATCTCACTTGGATCACCCTCAAGTAGAATAATATATTCCCCCAATCAAATATTACAACTCAAAGTTCCTTATTTTATCACTTTATAACTCTAAAATGGCTCACTCAAACAAATATGACGCAATGATGTTAAAATAATTGACCAAATTTTTTGAGATGTGTATACAACACCCAAAAATTTTCTTGATGCTAAAACCAATAGAAAACACCTCTTTATAGCCAAATATTCGTTAGAGCCAAGAATTAGCCATTATGGTAATATACATTGTAGTGGTACTAGTTGACCAATATAGCATACTAGTCAACCAATATGCATTAAAAGTTGCAGATTCACTAGCCGTTAGACACTGGTCGAATAGTACATATATTGGTCAATCAATATGGCACATAAGTTGACCATTAATTCAACCAATGTTGCTACAAACTCATGGGACATTAATTTTAACAACTTTAACATATATTTGTTGACTGCTAATCTATATAGGTCGACTAATCATACCAAAAACATTATTTAAAAACTTCAAATCCTCAAAACCAATTTGTTCAATCCAAATATGATTAAAACACTTCACAAAATTTTCCTCAAAGCTTATTTTAAAGATCAAGAGGCTTTTATATAAAAATCAAAACCTTTAATGCCTCTTGATGAATGAAAAGACTTATGTAATAAAGTTAAATGAAATGTTTATATGTGGTGAGCTTTTTGGGTCATCAAATTAACAAATTGAGATTACAAATAATAACATAAAAATGTAAAACGACCTTGATGAGCCTTGATATTCTTTTATTCTTGTTTTGATCTCCATTTCGTTAGTTGTAAACTTCAACTTCTCTTGTTCAAATTCATATACTATCTTCTTGATTTTATGGCTTCATTTTGTTCTAATATTTCTTTTGATCAAAATAATAAACATATTAGTAGTAATTATGTTTTTTTGTCATAAAAAAATCAATTGGGACCCCTCTTACTTAGATGACAAAACATTTATGATATTAGAGAACAATAATAATAAAATTAAGCAAATAAAAAATATGAAGATAGTAATTATCTCCCCCTTAATTCATGGATAAAATATAATTCAATATGAAGACCATAACTCCATATCAAGAACAAAAAAGATATTAAGATTTAAAGAAATATCCATACATGAAGATAACATAAATTTACTCAAGTACATCATATAAAGTACAGAAACTACAAAAACAACAAAATAATCACTTCCCTAAAATTTCATCACTCCCCATGAATATCATCACTCCCCCTAAACCTAATATTAGTAAATTTCCTCCCCCTTTTTGGAATCATAAAAAAGAAATCTATTAACTAAAAATACATACGTCAAGTTAACTTAGTTAAAAAGAAGAATTTGATCAAAATTGCCAAACTTTCTTACTAGAGATTATTATTGAATATTTAATGAGTTAAAAGAAAAGGTCAATTTTGATAGAGACATCCATAATATTATTTAATCTGAAAAAATCCAATTTCGGTATTGTCTTTAAATTGAAAGATTCAATTAAAGTACTAAGAGTAACTTTTGACAAAATTAGAGGTTATAATTATTGGATATAATTACTATATCCAATAATTAATTTCATAAAAGAATGTATAATTTTGAAGGCTGCAAAATTTTAAAAATAAAAACATGAAAAGGTGCCCAAAATATCAATATTTAATAAATTAAAAATATATCAATATAATTAAAAGGAAAACAAATTTAACTCTTTTTACAATTTAACTATAAAGGCATATTTTAAAAACTTATTAATTAAGAATTTTTTTAAAAATTCCAAAAATTAAATTCAAGAATGATAAATTTTCAATTTAATGAGATTGTTTTGTAATGAGAGATGATGTTTAAAAAATTGTTTTGTAACGAGAGATGATGTTGTTTTAAGAAAAAGAATAAATTATTTAGGGTTTTAGAGGATAAAATATAAGAACAGAAGAAAAGATAAGGAGATAGTCTTTAGATCATAAATAGTAGTCTACACAAGGCTATATTGGCTAACCAAACTTTATCTTGAATATGAGAAATTTGAACATATGAGTGGGAAACTAAAATTTTGCTTTGAATTCGCTACTTGGTTGACCATACAACAATTTTGGTCGACCGATGACTAGTGTGGTCAACTAGTATACGAATCTGTTATATTTATAACTCGTTAGAAAGAAACATTTCGTAGACAGACCACTCTAACACAATGGTTGACCAATGTGAGTAATTGAACGACCATAAATTCTACTAGAATATCATACAAACTTATTAGAATTATGAAAATTGTTAAAGAGGGGACATTAGTCGACCAATCCAAAATATTATTCAACTAGTGTTATAATTTGATGACCAAATCTTCAACTAAACAAAGAACAAGCTCACTAAAAGAGCAGAAAACAAGATTTTAGGTTACACTAGTCGACCACACTAGGACATTGGTCGAGTAGTATGTATTGAAAGGCTAGAAAACACCTCAAAACTTAAATTAAAACATTAAAACACTTAATAAGTCATGGTAATATCAATCAAGAATTATCAAAAACCTTAAAAGAGACTTTAAATACACAAAGTCAATCAAGAAAATAAATAGACCTCTTTATCATATGGAATTCCATTAAACATTCCTAAATATCCTCCAATTGAGCAAAATTTATCCTTATTCAAAGTTTTATTGAAATAATTTCCCAATTAACATAAATTATCCCTTGGTGTCCTTATTTTGTACAATAACCTCTAAGTATGGGTACAAAGGTTCACACTTTAAAACTTATTAGACACCTTAATCATAATTCAAACACCAACAATCATCACTAAGGGTTTATATTCAAATTGATACACAAATGAAAATTATTTATATTCAAATTGATACACAAATTAAAAAATAATCACATATTTATAAATTATGAAATAATAATTATCTTATGTTGACCATTAATTATGAGAGAGTTGAATGAAAATTCTTCTTAAGTTTACAATCTATTGAAAGCTTCTCATCCTTTTCATCTCTCTCACTTGCTCCAAAATTTGTCTATTTTGAAAAGTCTTTGATGCATAAAATCTCCAAAATACCATAATAATATCTTTTAGACTTTCTTGGAGGTAAGAAGGTTAGATTTATTCCAAAAAAAAACTCCTTAATGATACTTAACTTAAAAACTATTATCTCTACTATTTACCATTTACTCTTTCTCTTTTAATAGCATTACAAACCAAGGTACTTAATGTGTTTTAAGAACCTAGATAAGTTTAGTTCCTTAGTTGTTAGGTTTCTTCTTCTTTTTAACCTATACTATCAAGGGTTTTCTTGACATTCTTTGTTTAAGAAAATAGAATCTAACAACATGTCCATACTTACCACAAAAATGACATATCATATTATCATATTATATTAGTGATGATGATGCATAAATGCATTTATATGTGTGTATGTATAATGAGGAAACTTTATTTGGATATTAAAGTTGTTAAATGTTCTTCTAAGGTAGTGAAATGTCCTATGGCTATATGGGCGATGCCTAATATGAATGAAACATTATTGAATGATTCTTTGAGGTGTAAAAAGGTGTGAGTGGTTGCATAATATTATTAAGTTATGCCTATTCTTCCTTTGATAGTATTAAACTCTATGCCTAGGTTATGAGCCATATATGAAAGCATGATGCTTGCTTTTATGATTAGTCCTAGTGGATGTGGAATGTGCATGCATATGATTGGATGTGGATGCTTTATGTTCATTTGTCATATTAGGCAATGGTTCTTTACTATGCAAATATTTTTCTTAACAAAAATGATTTTATAATTGCCTTCATTTCTATGGTTATATTGTATTCCATACATATCATTGAAATTTTGTTAAGTTCCTAGCATGTTCTCAATTTTTCACTTCTTTTAGTAAACTTGGAGAATGAGTTCTTAAGGGAATCTATCTCCTTTTTCAATGTTTCATTCTCATGTCTTAATGCATCTAAGTTATGATTATCATCAATAATCACATTTTGGATGCTTTAATACTATACAATTAACCTTTTCTTATCTTTTAATTCTCATTCATGCATGCATTCAATTGGTTTTTTAACTTCTTTAAGTTTTAAAGATAATTTCTTTTTTATTCATAATTTCTAGACTAATTCATTATATGTCATATCATCATCACTGTTAATTATAAGAATTAAGGTTGTATGTTACCTTAGTATTGTTCATAGCATTAAAGTACATATGAGTTATCTTTTCTTTTGAATTCTCTCCTTTGCGTCCCCTTATGTCATCCTAAGTTGATGTTTTAAATGCTTTTTTCTTGTCCTTCTTCTCCTTCTTATGTTCTCTCTTATACTTCTCATTATCTTTGAGTTGAGGATATTGTGACTATATGGCATGATTTTCTACATTCAAAGAAAATAATGTTAGAGGATTTAAGTTTTAAATCACTTTTACCTTCTTTGAAGTTCTTTCTTTTAGAGAATTTTTTCTTCAAAAACTTTTGAATTTTATAGTGAGTAAGCCAAAGTCTTCTTCTTTGCTTTCACTAGTTAATGTCTCTTCCTCTTTGCTTGATTCTTCTTTTAAGGCTTTAAATGATAAATTCTTTTTTTTGAAAGTTTCATATCTTCTTGTGTCTTTTAGAGCCTCATTTTGTATTTGAGGTGAGACCTAATACATTCCTTCAATGGTATTATTGTTAGATATTTGGATTCTTATATGACCATCACTTTAGTTTCCTATGTATTCAAAAGTGACATAAGTAACTTTTTTACCATTTCAACATTAGTATAGGTCTTTCCAAGGAACTTTGAGAGTATTAATAATATCAATAAATCTAGTATATATGCTAGAAATGCTTTCATTACATTTTATTTGAAAAAAAATTATATTGATGTGTTAGTATGCTTACATTACTCTTCTGAACTTGATTTGTGCCCTCATGAGTAATTTATAATATATACCAAATGTTATAAGTTGATTCACAAATAAGGAACCTATTAAATTCATTTCTTCCAAAAGCATAAAATAGGATGTGTATGGCCTTACTATTCAAGGATATTAATATCTTATCTTGAGGTTCCAATTCTTTCTTTAATTTAGGTGCCCCATTTGTCATTATTTCCCATAGGTATACTCTTTCAGTCAATAAGAAGAATCTCATCCTAGTTTTCCAATAAAGGTAATCATTGTCATTAAAGAAAGGTAGTCTACTAGTGCTTTGTCCCTCATGGTTGCATGATGATGATTATTCTCTTAAATATGCTATTATAATCTTTTCTATAGGATTTCATTAGAAATGCTTGCTTAATATACCTGCTTTAATAACACTTATAAGTCTCTAATGGCACCTAAGAAGGAGGTGAATTAGGTGTTTACAAAATTCAACATAACCAATGTAGTCAATTAACAATGATTAATATAAATAAGTATAAGAAAAATGCTTAATATAGATTAATCAAACAATTAATCAATAATTTAAAGAAGATAGGGACAAGAGAATGTAAACCAATTTATAGTGATTTGGTAAATAATCCTTGCCTACATCTACTCCTAAGACTGTTATTAGAATTCCACTATAATTCTTCTTTCAAGGTGAAGAATAACCTTTGTACAATATTTCTCAATAAAAAGGAACCCTTTTTAAAATCTTATAGCAAGGTGAAGAAGAAACTTAATCTTTGGATTAGCCTCGAGAACAATAATATATCCTCTAAACCAAATAATACAACTAAATTTTCCTTACTTTATCACTTGATAACTCCAAAATGACTCATACAATTTTGACACATTGATGCTAAGAAGATTGAAAAACTCTTTTAAATGTGTGTATAGACACTCAAAACCTTCTTGATGCTAAACCAAGGAGAAAACACCTATTTATAGTATTTTTTGACTCCAAATATCTATTGGAGCTAAAAACTATTTTACAATGGGTATATATGACTACTGGACCATTATACATTAAAAGCTCCAAATTTACTAGTGGATAGAAATTGGTCAGTTAGCACACATATTGGTCGACCAATATGGCACATTAGTTGACCAATACATTAATCAATATTGTTACAAACTCATGGTACATCAATTTTAATGACTTTAACCTATATTGGTTAACCACTAATCTAAGAATTTTATCATGCAATTCTACTTTTCATTTTTAACTAAAAATTCCTTAAGTTTCATTAGGCTAATGCATTATTTTCTTCCTGCAATCAGAAGTAGCCACCAGCACATTTGTGCATAAACACAGTCCTTTCACTTGCCAAGCATTTTTTATAAAAATTATACAGTGGCTCAAAATATTATGCAGTGGCTCAAAGGGAATCACTTTAGCTGAGTTTAAAAGATTCAGAAGAAATAAGGAAACAATAAAGTAATCAACGAGGCTCACACACATTTCAGCATATCATATTTAACATTAACTTAAATCCCAAAGAAAAAACATGACAATACTATTGGAATTCCCAATGTTTCACATTTCCAATTACAAATATAAAAAAACAAATGGACGTTCATGATAGAAAAGAAAAGGCTCAAGCTAACTTAAACAAAGGAATAAAGTATAAAGGATTTATTCATATAAATACCTCTTGAAAGGCCAAAATTGAGATGTCTTGATTGATAAGTTGCTCCACAATCACAGTAAAATGGGAGAACTACAAATCTAGAAACAAAAAATTCATCAACTTGTATAATAATAAATCAGAAAAGTTTGAAGGGTTCCAAATGAGAAATACAGAATCTTAAGTGACTGTTAAATGAAAATAATATTAAGGAACCAAATCTTAAGAACTAGTGTCTAAAAGAAGCAAAACAACCTAAGTGTAAGCGATTCAGAACACAGAAAAAAACTCCCTAAAAGAACAAGAACAAAAGACATATTCTGCGTTGCCAACGACTCTAAGAACGAATTGAAAGGCCAAAATGAACCATAAAACCATTGGCATCACTTCTATAAGCATTCTCATTTTTCTTTCCAGCTAAATCACCATCACCGTACTACTTTGCTTGAGCTGAAACCAAACAAAAGAAAGGCCAAAATTCACGTAAATTTGGATGAGAAAAGTAAAAAAAGATCGAAGCTTGAACGTATACACTCGACATTTACCCAATTAGAAATGAATGAAACAAAGACTTTAAACACAAAATAGTGATTACCCAATACAGTTTTGGTTATGGGGTTTTGATGGGTCCTTGTTAAGGGCATCTAATTTGATTGTTTCCCAGGGAAAAATACTGGGAAGGAATCAAGAAGTGGAAATTAATGGAAGTTGCCTCGTGTTTGGTAAAAGTGCGATCAGGAGAGGGATAGAGACAAGGAAGAAGTGTTGATTCAAAGCTTTGTTCTCTTTTTTTATTCAAATTTCTCTAGTCAGGTGCAATAGAGAGCGAGGGTTTATCTATAAACAAAAATCCATTTTTGAAACAGATGAACGCATTTGGTTTATATCTCTTACGGAGTTAGCTCATACCATAAGCCTCTTAATGCAAAACCCAGATTTCTCTGGATAGATGCAATAGAGAGCAAGGGCATCGAAAGGAAAAATCGCCCAAGAATGGTTTTAACAAAGGGCAAGAAGTACAGAACATGTTCTATGTGCACATTCAAATAGATGCAACAATACACAACAATAGCAACTGACAAAAGTAGAAGAAATAAACCCAACTTAAGAGTAAGGAATCAAAAACCCAAACCTAGTAGAACGGAAGAGTGAAATATGCAATTATATCAACAAAAAAATGAAGAAGAAAGAAAGGAAGAAAATTACTATTGCTACTTTGTGGTTTTGGCTGTTTCCATGGTAGTTTGGGATTACTTTATGGAGAGATGGGAGCAAGATTGTAAAAATGTGGCTTGTAGGAACAAAAGTGATGATGGGTACTGTTACTATTAATTGCTTGTGAGAGTCTAGTGAGTGAAGGAGAAACTCACGCCCAAAACTCGCGCGAGTTTTATAGAACAATGATACTACGAGAAGAATGGGGTATTACTCAAAAATGGGTAATTAAAATAATGACTATGTAATCATAATCCCTTAGCAAACTCTATCTTTCATTCCATACACATTCTCCTTTTTTCATACCTACTAAATAAGTACACCATAAGTTTTTATATTAGATTTTACATAACCTCTTTAATTGTGTTTTCTTTTCAAACACTTTAGCTGCAGCCCAACTCAAAGCTAATTGATATATATAAATGCAAATATGCAATATTCTAATATAAAGTTTTCACTAGCAGTAACTTGTGGCTAGTAGTTCAAACGTTGTTACGATACACCTTTTTTTTATAATCTAAACTAAAATTTCCAACTTCTTGAAAAATTTAAATTAGATTAAATTCATTGATTCATAAATGTATTAAATTCCTATTCCAAATATATATTTATTTCGATTTGAAAACAAATTCCAAATTTAATTAGAAACTATTTCTAATTATCTTGACTCCTTTAATAAAATTTTAATTGAAAATAACATTCAATAAATTATTCTTCTTACTCATTATAATTTAGAAAAAGGCCCTTTTTAAAATTATATAAGTAACATATTCTAATCTAATTAGAAAACTATTTATAATCTCATTAGAAATTATTTTTCCTTAATTAGAAAATTATTTTCTAATATTAAAGGAAACTACTTTCCAAATTAAGTAAAACACTCTTCATATTTAATTAATAAAGTCCTTTGTATTATTTATTTAGAGATTGATTTCTTAATTAATTAGAAAATTTTCCATAATAAATTAGAAAACTATTTTTAAAATATTAAAGAAATCAAAATTTTCTTAACTGATAAACGAAAACACTTTTCAAAATTTAACTAACAAAAAAATTTTCTAAAAAATCAAGAAACTTATTGTATAAACAAAAAACAATTTCTAAATAAATTGAATAATAATTCTCTAAATAAAATCATAAATCTAATTTATCTTAATCAAATTTAAAATAAATAAATATAATTAAGAAACATCTTTTTTAATTACTAAGGAAAATATTTTTTAATTTTAAGGAGACCAATTAATTAATTTTAATCTCATTTAAAATAATTAATTAATTCCAATCTAACTGAAACTAATTAATTGTAATTTTAGAAACTACTTTTCTAATTAATTAATTTCAATATAATTGAAACTAATTAATTATAATTTTAGAAAATCAATATAATTATTAATCTTAATCATAGTAAGAGAAATAATTACTTTAATGTTTTGAAGAGAAATAATTACTTTAATGTTTTGGAATTGATTTGATAATTAATTTAATTTAATAATTCAACTCCTTAAAAAATAAATTAAATTCCAATATAATAAAATAACCCTTTGAAAATAATTTTCAAACAGCTAAAAAATACTTTTCCAAATTTATTAGGGAGTTAAACTGATTTGATCTTAATTAAACTAATTTAATTAAAATTAAGGCTTAATAAAAACATTAAAAAATAAAATAAAAGTGAGGGTGGGACTATTTGATGCGCGCACTAAACGTTGACCGGTGTTTGCAGTAGACGTGCTGGTAGAGCTAGGTTATCGTTTGCTCCACGCTGCTGTTGGCTTCCAGCGATGGCCACCAGCAAAGGCAGCTGCTCTAATCCATGTCAAAGCTGTCATCAACAGTTCCAGCGAGGAGACGGTTCTCCCAGTTCACGCCGCCTCCAGCCTTCACGTTTTCTTCAGACGCAACTAAAAATCTCCAATCGCTCAACACCAAAACGCAACCCAAAAAAATAAGCTGGTTATGAGTTTCTCAAACCCAGTTTTTGAAAAATAATCTTCCACATTCAAAACATGTACAACTTCTTGATTTTTTAGAAACAATAATCACAATAACATCGACAAAAATTGTAGAGGCCCACCACGTAGCTAAAATAACTGTCTACGAAGATTTACCAGCAAATAGTGAAGTAGCACTTGTAAAGGTTGCAACTAACCAACCAGTATCAGTTGCCATTGATGCTGGTGGGAATTTCCAATTCTTGGTTTTACAAAGGATTAAGTTTAAACTTTTCATAATTCCCAATCTGAATCTAATTCGATTTTTCTTTATGGTTTTTAATTGTCTTGGGTGTTCTATGAAACTAATTTCATATATTTGTTTAACTCATAAACAAAATTTTAATTGTATTCATAATTCAATTTTAAATTGAATGTCGAGTTTTTCAATATTCAGTATAAACTTTTTAGATTGTAAGAATATTTAATAACGCAACAATTGCAATTTCAATTCTAAAATTAAGCAATAACAATCAAATAATTTAATCAAATCATAAAATTAAACTCTACTTTGATACCATTGTTAGGAAATCAGGACAAAATCTGATCCTAATCATACAGCAATAATTACGAAAATTTTTCATATTTTGATTTCTCAAAAGCTAGAATTATTTTAATTATATAAAATGATTAACAAAGAAAGCATAATAAAGCATAAATCTTAGTTTGTACTGTATTCTAAAATTTGATCATATTCTTGTTGTATCATTCGAATCGTTTCCAAAATTGATCCACCTTTATCACAGTAGTTGTAAAAGTATCCAGCCTTTAACAGTATCTATAGAGCAGGTTGAAAGAACTCTATAACCCTTACAGAGAAGGTTAAGCGAGAAATATTAATTATATTAGAATTTAAACTTATTTCTAATAAGTTTTAGACATTTTAGTAATTTAATTGAAATTAAATTCTAATTTCGGTAAAACTTTAATTAGAATTACAAATAATTCTAATTGAATATCAATTGTACCCAAATAAGATCCAATATATAATATTGATCCTTATTTATTAAATATCTCATATTTAATCATTATAAAGTTTCTCAAACTTTACAATCAAGTTCAACTTGACTTTGCTCACGTTAAATCGTTCTTTATGTGAGACATATTAAGTTCCCAAATATATTGACAATGATTATAAATTATAATTATAATTCATAATTAGAATTAGATAAATTAAAACTCTTTTTTAATTTATCTTTAATTCGCTAATTAAACAGTTTATAATCATAAATCAAGATTGACGTCTAGTAACACATCATAACCACTCAAATATTTAGAAATATCAAAGTGATTTTTGACTAACTTTTCTATTCATTATTTTTCATGTAATTTAATTCTTTTATCATACAATGTTTCGATTTGACATAGAGCATGAAATTAATGTTTACTCTATTTTGAATCCAATCATATTAGTTCTCCGCCATTACCTATCGATTCAATTAATGACATTTGTAAACTATTTATAAAAAATTATTTCACCTTGGCCAAGGATTTTCCAAATCAATACTAGTCAACGAAAACAAAATATTATCCCTAATTACTTTAGGTTGATGAACCATATCTTGATCTCTCAACTACCTAACTACCTCCATATAGTTCATGCTACTTCCAGTTACTGCTGACTGAACGATCCATGATTAAAATAGGTCATAAGTAGTATCAAAATATAGCAATTCTTATACAAGATAACTTTAGAGACTTCATGTCAAATGATTACTTATATAATCATCCTAACTAGATTTTGCATAGACATACAAGGATTATTCTAAATGAATTTCTCATGTCGGGTCTGTTTAGTAAACTTATTCTCTAACAATCACCCACATGTTTAGTTAAGTATCTTCATACTTTAATTAGTTTATGAGTTCAATTACTTCTTTCATAAGGAAAAACGAAATGTGTGCTGGTCTTTTTACGTTCTATTAATGTCCAGTCTTAATAAAACAATGACTAGGAACGATTTAGGGATAAACATAAATGTAATATGAATTTCATAATTATAAAATCATTATAATTTTATTTGTAATGTATAACTATCCTATGAACTTTATCATATACATCTAAATATATACAAGATAAAGAATGCCTTTAAATTATTTTGTCACAAACTATAACTAATTGATTAGGTGTAGGGCATAAATTAACAATTCATGGGATTATATGGTAAAAGACAAGAATATTTCTTGTGGTTTATTTGATTATTCAAAACTTTTTGCAATTTATTATTTTAAAAAAATTCTTGCACTTTGTTAAAAAGAAAATATACACTCTTTATGTTTTTTATTAAGAAATATCATAATAAATGTGTCATAAACTTTTTATAGAGTAGTGTTTTATGTTAATTTTTTATCTCACTAAAATTTGTTTGACGTAATCGACATTTGAAATGATTTGAAATCTGTCACATATTAATAAAAAAAAGTTGACAAAAATTATTAAGAGATACATGTGTTCATTTAATAAAATTTTTAAAAGAATATTAGATAATAATAATAAAAGTTTCTCACAAAAAGGTAATTTTAAAATATTAATTAAAAATAAGATTGCATGTTTGTTTTAATTTGAATTTAATTCTTACTGAGTTTAGTGGTTTTTCAATGATTTGAGATGTTGAATGATTCATATGCACGGTAACAACATTGAAATGCACCGCTCTTTTGGATTGCAGTTTCGAAAGAAATGATACTGGTGACAATCTTGACATCAACCTGCAATCGACACGTTTATAAGTTGGATTTATTTGTATGTTTTGAAGCCGAGTGTCAATTATTACGACGGTTAAACAACTCGAATCTCTGCGTCGAAAGTTTGCATCAATTCAAAGCTTGATAAAACGCCAAGCTCAAGAATCCTTTTGGCCATGAATTCTTCTTAATAACAGATTATTGATCATTAATCTTACCAAGGTGTTTGTTTTCAGTGACTAGATGGAAAGGAAGTAGGCAGGAGAAGGAAACAATGACAACAATGAGGGCATGGCCTTGCGTTTTCTACGTATCATTATTGTTGTTTTGTCCTAAATGACAAACTTATGAAATGCATCGATTTGCTATGATATGAGTATTCATTTGGTTACATCCTTAAACTTGACTTTGTGACTATGATAAAATTCCTACTTCGCCTTTTCTCCAAGTGACAAAATGAACTAAGAAATAAAAATCGTGGGTTTGGATAATTGCAAGGCTTATGACTAAAATGTGTTGACCGTTAATTGACCCAATAGGCAAAAATTGGAAAAAAGAAGAAACATGTACTAAAACTATACATGTACTGGCACCAACAAGGAGATCCGGCGATTCAGGCTGCTGTTATAAGCAAAGTCTGGCGGAGTCATAAATCCAGTTGGCGGGGACAGATACCTTTTCTATTTACTCTTTTTTTATTCTTTTTTATTTTATTGAAATAGAACATAATAAAAAAATAAGAATATTATCAAAAAAAAATAAAGAATAGAGTCACTTCATCTCAGGCGGCGTAGTTTGGATAGCGGTTATTAGGACACCAACTACGTCACTTCTGTGTACGACGTTATAATGTGACTTATACACTTCTCCGAGGAACGTAACTGCCTAATGACCGTTAGCTTGAGAGTTATGACTTACGAGCTCCAATCACTGAACATTATTCATGTGGGACCCGGTTTTCATTGTCAATGCCAGCAATAGAATTAGACAAATTTGACGATTTCTCGTGAATTAGAAGCGCCCTGGAGCGTTAGCTCTCACAGTTTCACATTCACACCATTAGCCTCTATAAGAACTTGCCAAAACAGGATCTGGGTTGGTGTTAATTACTTCTCTCTTAGATCGTGTCACTCACTTCTAATTCTATTCTGTTCAGACGGTTAGATCTCAAGTGGTTTACTTTAACCTATGGGGTGTGATCAGGCAGTGAATGATGAACAGAGTGAGAAAGTACTAAATTTCTCATTGTTTCCCCTTCCACACAAGCCAGAAGAGCCAAGAGGGTCGGCCACCCCGCCAATCTGTATATCAGTCTCAATTCCATTTGAGTGGGAGGAAGCACCAGGCAAGCCAAGACCATGCTGTCACTCCAAACCAAAAGCTGCAAGGTGCCTGCAATTGCCTCCGAGGTTGTTGAACCAGGCCAAAGTGGCCAACTTGCCCCAAGACTTTTCTCAGCTTGGACCATCCAAGTCTCAGTCCTACTCTGCTGAAGAAAGTTGGGGTGCTCTTCATGCGAGTAAAGATAGTAGTAAATTCGTATCCAATAGGTGGGTTAAGTTAAGGAAGAATAAAGATTCTGAAACTGGGGATAGTTGTCGTGTTACCTACCCTGTTTGCCATGCATGTTCTACTGATAACACTAATACTAATGGTGGTGGCACCGGTACTGTGGTGAGGATCTCAAGAATGAAAAAACGATCGTCGAGCTTGTTGAATCTTCATCGCACAGGCTCATATTTCTGGGTAAGTTCCTAGTCAAATATCCATTTTATGCCATCATATGATGTAAAATACGTTTAACACTTTCGGACACATAACAAATCATAGCCTGGCCGTGATCTTCTCAATTATTCCAGTGAGGAAGATCGCCAGATGTTATAACTTCGTTCTTGCAACTAATTTTCTCTGCTCATTGTTAAAATTCTGTCTGGTTAACTTGATACCATTTCACGTTGTCTTGTGAGTCTCACATATAGAGTAGGATTTGGTCTTATTGCTGGAATAATAAATTAAAGTACAGTTAACTGATCAATTACCAAATAATTAATTTAAGGCTTCGCTACTTGGAAGTTGTTGTTCAAAGTTATACGCAGGCTGAGCTGATATATGTTTCTTCTGTTGGTGGGCAAATGCAGACAAGCATAGCTGAAGGATTTAAGCAGGTGATCTCATGGAAACGCACCAAGGGCTAAGTTTCACAGTTTCATTAGACCAAGAACAGAGAGTTGTTGCTGATCATTTTGGCTAGATTGTGTTGTCAGTTCCTCGTGATGCTGCTGCTGATACTTTAACGTCGTCGAAGATACTTCCATGATTTTAACAAGTGTTTCAACGCCGTTGAAGATTGACACTTCCTTGTTTCTTTGAAGAGTTATATTCATTGATCTGTAATATTTTTTCTACTCTATCACAATCGGGCCAGTCACATCGCCTGGACGCATAAGTATTACATTTTACCCGTCACTTTGTTCTTATCTAAACTGTGTTACTTATGACTTTCCCTGATCATGTTCAGATAACTACATTAATTGCGCCTTCTCATTCTGTTTCTCTAATCAATATCTCGGTCATGCTAATTTGTTGCCAAAAAAGGTCTCTTGCCTATGCAGCAGCAACAGCACTGGAGCATGTATATGCGTCTCTGTACAATGGAGAAATATCAATTCATAGGTTTCAGAAAGCAAAGTATACATTTTAATGTAGAAATATCAATTTGAAAAATATAACAGAATTATAATGCATCTGATGAATTAATAGACTTTTCAAGTCTAAATTCAAAGAGTCGCTTGGCCTATGGCCCCAGTATTTGGAATTTACATTTATGTGTGGCAGATCAAACACAGCTACGAGGCTGTCTGGACTATGTGTGGTGGTGAGTGACGACAAAAGAGACTAGTTAAGATGTCCTAAGGATCATAGCTGCATGCCAGTAACCTTCTCTTCTGGTAATTCACTTTGAAACAAGCCTGTCTGAGCTTCTTAGTTTCGTCTGTTAGCTCTATATCTGGCAGTTTTTCCACCAACCTTTTATGTTCCTCCAACATCGCCACCTCGTTACTTAGCCCCAGCTCCTACGTCCACCACATGTCGTTAAGCTTTCTATGTATCTTATAAAAATTAAAATAATCAAATGCTGTGATTCTCCAAAGGTTTTTGTTGGTAAAATAAGAACAGACATTAGTTCGATTCCAAATATTAGTTCAACTTCTCAAGCCTATTTCGAGCAAAGAATTGAAATTTGGACTTTATTCAGATGGTTACTGTTTACTTTGATCATCCAGCAATCTTTTATAGGAAATTTTCTTCTGAAAACCTTGATTCCATGTGTCAAGATCTCTAATATTAACAGTAAACATCAATCTCCATCTGGGAATTCATGTAACAAGGAGATGGTGGTAATAAGATACACACCTTGACATTGTTAATGAGAGACTTCAGGCTCTTGATTTTCCTGTGAGGCCATCTCATGATATTAAGTTCTCTGCATCTCTTCTTCAGAACCGTTAGGCCCACTTTCATCTCCTTGGCAGCTCTTGTGATGGGTAACCCAAAGTATTTCTGGATTTCATCCATTTCCAATGGAACACGTCTCTTCCTTCCACTGCTACTCCTCTCCATTCTTTCCTCACTCCTTGAACTTATCCATGCAACCTCACCACTCGTCCCCTCCCTTTTTATGTCATTAACATGGCACTGACCAAGTGAAGCAGTTAAACTGGTTGTAGTTTGGTACATCATGAGTGGTTTTGCATCGAAAACCACATTTTCGTGAAAAACAGGTGTTCCTGGAAAGTTTTCAAGAGACACATCTTCAAGCAGCTTGAAATCATTGTTGTTGTTCAACAAAGGTGGGGGCAAGCAGCAAACCTCCTCCAGGAAACTGTTCAACGGTGGAAGTTCAGAGATCCTGATATCATATAAAGGAAAAAAAAAAAAAAAGGTTATGCAATATGAATATGTAGGAAATTGGTCCCTACTACCTGTATAACATACCTGCATAACAAAGCAAATTACTTACTTGCCGAAGGTATCGTCGATGCTAAACCAGTCAAATTCAAGTGGGCATCGAGTCCTTTGCATGCTAAGTAGTTTTTGTTTTGTGATATCCATCAAATCTGAGAGAGAAGAGACAGAAACAGGGTATATCAAATGGATCAAGGAAGAAGAGGGCATAAATATGTACATTAAAAGTTTTGGTGGGAGGATTAATACTGATCATGGGGAGTTGTGTTTATGTAAATGAATTTAGAAATACAATGGAATCTACTTAATATTGGTTTTAATGAATGAACAATTACCAATTATGTATAGGGAGGCCGCATCATTCCTTGTTCTAATTTAATGTCTACATAAGGATTTATTAAAGCTCCTCTTTATTTTTCATCAGGTCTCATAAGAGTTAATCAATTTCAAAAAATGAACCAACATTAATTTGGTGAACATTCTCACCATCTCTTGCTATATTAAATAAATTATCCATGCATTTCATGAAAATTTGTTAGTATATAAAAGTGATCTAGTCAATAGTAATCATCATAGTCATAAGAATCACCAATCTCAAACATTCACAAACACACCCGCGCGCGCGTAAAACTTGCTCTTATATCCATAATTTTTACTCCAGAGTCATTCTTAATATTTTATAGGCACTGAACAAAGTAAAAAAGAAGGGTCCCAATAAATCAGCAATAAACAAATATATAAACCTTAAAAGCATATTTTTATTATTAAAAATTAATATCCATACATAAATGACTTAATTTATAAGTCTTTATATTGAAGAAAGTATTAAGGGGACGGTTGGTTCTCATGGAGGAATGGTAATAGGAATGGAAATGAATATAGTAAAGAATGAGAATGGATATTATCATTATAATTATGATGGTTGGTTAAGAGGAAGGAATGATTACCATTACCATTGACA
>JANZXP010000007.1:8959167-8980360 GCA_027576715.1 Erythroxylum flavicans | reverse complement strand
CACATTACATAAACAATATACATGCATATATAAAAGAATACCTCATAATATATTATTAATAAGTCAGAATGTCAGTAAAAAAGTCACATATGACTATTGGCCTAGGGCACACTACTAACAGTGGAAAGACCCACCCTAGAAGACTCAAGAAGTATTTAATAATATGAAAAACACAAAATAGCAGTAGCCACCAGATCACAAGAAGATCAAGAGGAGACATCAAGAGAACTTCAAAAAATTCTAAATTTCTAGATCAAGACTCCAATTAGTTTTTCTTTCTTTTCCCTGTATTTATTTCATTGTATTGAATGTTTATTTGGATTTATAAGATGTTTAACATCCATATTAGGTAACACTATTGAATTATTTTGTTAAACTTCATTCTTGTTGAATTCAATTCATCTATCAATGTTTGTGATAATTTTTATGCTTATACTTGGTAATAAATTGAGAGAGTGAATCAAGGTATTTGTTTTAAGGTGCGCAATGAGAGTTGGTAGCTTAGTAGACCTGCAATTATAAGATTAATTAACAATAAAAATAGATATTAATTATGAAATTAGTTATCCTTAAGATTTCTAAGTAGGAGTCGTTTTGTGAATTGAGAAATTACAATTCTATGATTATCAACAATTAGAGTAACTAGATTAGATCTCAAGAGAGGGTAATCAAAACTTTAGGATATCTAATATTGACCATAAATTGAATCAACAAGATAAAGGGAAACAAAGCAAGGATAGAATAATTCCTAAGTCTTAAACTTTCATCAAACTTATTTTTATTAGCAACTAAATTGTTTAATTGTTTAGTTTTATTAGTTATTTTAATTTTTGTTATTTATTTCCATTCAAATCAATTTTTAGTACCTTAGACAAAGTTTTATTCAAGTTTTTAGGTGTCTATTAGTCCTCGTAGGAACAATACATTTGATACTTATGGTATTGAAACATTTATATTATAAACTTGTCAACAAGCTTTTAGCACGATTGTTAGGGATTGATTTAACATCTTATACAATTTAAATTCCTTTGATTTAAGGATTTAATACTTTTCTTCTGTGATTGCAGGTGACTAAACAAGAAGAATATATCAAAAAAAGTTTACAAGCAAAGTAGAAGACACATCAGATCTAGACATCACGAAATAAGAAAAAGAGATTCGAAGAACAAAACTCTAAGAAGCCATAGAAACAATGATGGCAAAGGAAAGAAACCAAAGAGAGTAGCCAAGGACCTTTATATGCTTCATGAGGCTAGTGTCCAATGTCAATCATCTAGGAATTACACAACCACCAGTGTAAGCAAATACATTCAAGATTAAACCAGCATTAGTGAACATACTATAGACCAACCAACGTACAATTTTATGGTTTGGCCAATGAGAATCCCAATGCTCATTTGGTCAATTTCTTAGGAATTTGTATTGTGGTTTAATGAGTTGTCAGAAGACATAGCCAAGATGAGGCTTTTCCCCTTTACACTCAAGGATAAATCCAAGACGTGGTTTAATTCACCAAACTTGACAAATATCACAATATGGGAGTAGCTAGTGCAAGCCTTCTTAGCCAAGTATTTCCCCTTGACAAAGATAACGAGGATCATAAAAGAAATTACAAGTTTCTATTAAAACAAAGAGAAGTCTTTATATGAAGTGTGGGAGTGATTTAAGGAGTTACAAAGGAACTATCGGCATCATAACTTGCTAAAGGAGTTTCTCTTGCAAATGTTTTAAATAAGAGTTAATTGACCCATGCGAGGCATCATCAATGCAACAATTAATGGCTCATTAATGAGGAAAACAGTTGAAGCAACACATTATCTATTAGAAGATATGGCGAACAATAATTTTCTTTGTACTTCGGACTAAAGTAAACAAAAGTCAACCTTCTATAATCAGAAGGGAATGATTGTTATAGATTTTGTGACAACATTATAGGCTGACATTGCTAAGCTAACCAAGCAACAAAACAACTTAAAAGCCACCTCTTCCTCTCCACTCAAAGCAGCACAGACGTGAGTTATGTAAACAAGAGAACCATATCACTGCTGATTGTTTCTTAGTGCAAAATAACAATATGGAGCAACTTAACTACATGGGAGCATAATTTGGTTGGGGAGGTAATAATCCTTACTTGAACACATATAATCCTGAGTGGAAGAACCAAATGAATTTCTCTTGGTTCAATAATGTAACAACTCGGTTAAGAAATCAAGGCCTATCGGGATTTCAACAAGACAAGTCTAGTGTAATAGATTCAAAGATGGATAAGTTCATTGATATGATAAATTCTAAGTTCACGAGTTTATAAGGGAAATTCAAGTAAGCGACAAAAAATCTTGCCTCTTCTATTCACAATTTAGAGGTACAAGTGAGCTAGCTAGTTAATGCATTATCTACACAAACTGTGGGGAGTCTCTTAAGCAATACAGAAGTAAATACAAAGGAGCAACTTACAGCTATCACACGTAGGAGTAGTAAAGAGCTAGAAGAACCAATACAGTAATAAGTTGAACCCAAAGAATAAGAGAAGAACAAAAGGATGAACAGAAGAATGAGGGTCCTCTTCACGTTCCCCCTTCGCCATATCTACCAAAATTTCTATTCTCACAAAGACTTTAGAAGAATAAATTGGACGCATAATTTGCAAAATTTATAGAGATGTTGAAGACGTTGCAAATTAACTTGTCTTTTATGAAAGCATTGGAACATATGCCTACGTACGCAAAGTTTCTTAAAGATATACTATCAAACAAGCAAACTTAGGATGATAATCAAACAGTGCCTATAACAGAAAACTGTAGCTCTATAATTACCAACCATATGCCCTTAAAGATGAAAGATCTAGGGCATTTTACTAAATCCTATGCAATTATTAATCTTATGCCTTTATTAATTTTCAGGAAATTGGGGCTACATGATGTGAAGCTAACTTTTATGCTTATTTAGTCAATGGATCAATTGATAAAGAAACTGTTTGGCGTGGTAAAGGATGTGCCTATAAAAGTGGACAAGTTTGTTATTCCTGTAGATTTCATTGTGTTATACTTTAAAAAGTATCAAAATTATCCACCCTTTTTTAACACTAGAAGAGATTTGGTAGATGTCTATGAAGGCAACCTCATCCTTTAGATTGGTGATGAACAAGTATAATTCAATATGAATAAGGTATTAAAGAATCCGAAGGAAGGCAGCTCGTTCATGAGAATTGATGTAGTTAAATCTTTAAAAGAGCAAGAAAAGTAGCCAATTTTGGAAACTATTAATTTTTAGGGTAGTGCTCTAAAGGCAATTACCTTTAGCACTTTTGTACAAACTTTATTTTGATTAATAAAGAAACATGCATTTTTCATTGATTTGATATTCATTTATATAGAACTGATATTGATCCTAAATCGAATTAATGAAGTCCATGATACAAAACATAGCATGAAGGAAATCATGATGAGATCATGATAATGAGATTTCTTATATTAGTATCTAAATAATCCCTAGTCATAGGATTAATAAGACAGGACATTATTATTCCAGATAGACTAGAACATATTATACTCCTTGATTTGATTAAGTAGTGGATCTCATAAACTGTAAGTATGAGATGTTTAGAGTTAATATGTGGATGCTTACTAAGGGTAGTAAATACATCGGATGACTGGCTATAAGATAATCATATGGATGATCTATCAAATGTTAATGATTAATCTTATCATAGCAATGGTGCAAATATCCTTAGACTTGAGGTACTCAAGGATATCTTCGATATTAATCCTTTGCTTTTACATAATTCCTTGTTACCTCAAGACGAGGTCACTCTTAGGTGGTGATTGGGTATAACAATTGGTATTCGAAGGTAGTTGGGTAGCCAATAAAGGATTCACCACTCCTGATAGAAGGAGATGATACCCGCGGCCTCTTGTCAAGGTCATTACTTGGGAGTCTTTGGCCAGAGCAATTATGTGTCATAAAGAGAGTCTTCAATGACACATAAGAGTAATGAGATCCTAGGATAAGAACAAACATCATTTGGACTAGATGTGATGTAGTTAGTCTAGTGGGAGTTGACACATAGCCCATACTCTGAACCACGTAGGGTATAGTATAGTGAAAAGACGAATTACACAGTAATTGTCTATGGAAAGGTTCATAAGTTGGATAATTAACCATCGAAGAGTTCGTGTGTTAATTCACTTATATTCTGATAAATTGGCATCATGGATCTTCATGATTTGGTTGAATTAAGAGTTAATTCAAGTGCCTCCAGGAACCTAAAGGTCATACGCATAAAAGATCGGATGAAAAATAAGTGTGTATGGCCTAATTTAATACTATCGTGGTCGAAGGCGAGACATGGCACGATCGTGGCAAACAAGGCCACGATCATGACAAAAGGCATGAAATGATATATAAGTGAGTTCTTCACTTATGTACACGAGCTTTTTTCACTTCAAATACACATAAGTGATAGCATAAGGGCTCTATAAGAGTTCTAGAGTGAGAATGAGGTGTCTTGGGCCTTGTTCTTACAATTCATGCAATTGTTACATAAATCAAAGTGCATGAAACAAGATTCTTGACCTCTCTTTCATCATCTTGAGCATCTACTAGAACTCATCTAGTTTGGTGCTCAAAACACCCTTATACATTATTTCTTCATCTTCTTTGCGTGTTCCTGGGAGATCAAGAAAGGGTTTAGGGTATAGATGGTGAAAGGACGAATTGCATAGGAACATTGTCTATGGAAAGGTTCATAGTCAAACCATTGACTTTCTGATAAATTAGGGGTCATAATGTGTTGCTAGATACCGCTCATGACTTGGCCAACATAATCTGAAATGTAATGGTTCACATGCATTGAAGATGCAAGGAATCCAAGACATGAGAGAATGTTTCAGGATTATAATGTGATATGATCATGGTAAGAAACATTGCAAAGGAATGAAAGAAAGCAAGTGTTGCATGGTTGCCAACTTGGAAAATTTCCATATTTCTAGCAAACGTTTCAAGCCAAATTACGTGGCATTCATGACCACTTAATTCCTATTATTCCTCCATTCATGATGGGGGTTAGAGGATGCCAAAAGTTGGTAGAAACTCACTCATTTTCATGCATAGTATTGTAAGAAAACTAATGAGAAATGTGAAGAATCTTTTCTATTTTCTGGTTATTTTGTTAGTGCTTTGTTTTTTTTATTTTTATGTTTTTTTTATAAAGAGTGAATTGATTGATATTTACGGACTTTTTGGCATAAAGTGTCTCCAAATTCCATTGCCAACACCATCACCATCTCAATTACCATAAGTATTCTTGCTCTAACTTTGTCTTTATTGTTCTTTGTTTTTCTTTGTATTGTTTTATTTCAAGTGTCGGCATGTATATTCAATTGCATATCAATTATGTATGGATTTTGAATTTGTATTGAGTTATTTTTTGATTAGGTTGGCATTGTGTGAATATTTTATTGCATAATATGTGGATTGTGTGAATGTTTCAATGGTAAGAATTGAATGAATTTAGTTTGGTTTTGAACATGGTCATTTAATTTGTAAAGGTATAATAACTTGTGAATTTTGTGTTTTAAGTATCTTTGAATGAATATGCATGTTAATTAGGATATCATACCTATTCTTCTCTTTAGGAAATTTGTTAGTATACATTTATAATTATAGGTCAATGAATTGGTTAGAATTATTAATAACCTTTCATGAGAATGATTGACTAAAAAGAAATGAAGTAGGTTAACGAAAAAAAGGTGTGTTAAATAAATTCCTATTCCGCTGCCCCCTTTTTTTTTAAAAAAATGGGTTTAGAATAGAGATGGTAGCAAATTGAGAGCATGATATAGCTGAGTAACCAGGGGCATTCATGACAAAATGTTTGTCTTCCGTTAAAAGGCTAGAGTTGCATTTCAACCAATATAAATAAAAAATGTGACCTAGTTGAGTAAGCGGGGGAAATTAATGACAAGAGTTTATCTTTGCATTAAAAGACTAGGTTAACGTTAAAGAAAATTTTAAAAAATGGTGTTTTAATAAATAAATCCTATTGATCTTGTAAAATAGCAAAAATTTTCATAAAATGATATTTAATGATAGTTTCCTTTTTGATTTGTCACTAATTATAAATGCATGTGTTACAAGTGCATAGGTGTATGAATAGGGTGTTAATATTTTGATTGATATATATATTCAATTCAAAGAACTTACTTAAACATGAAAGGAATAGGTTAATATGTTGGCACAATTGAATGATTGAAGTTTGCGGTTAAATTGATTCCATAAGAGTAGATGTCATTGTATCATTATTGCATGTTGCATGAATGTATGATTATATGTTTTTATGTTTGTGTTTTTGTTTTCTCTTAAGGACAAGCAAAAGTTTAAGTGTGGGGACGTTGATAGGTATAGATCATGCTATGTTTTTCTAGGAGTTTTAGTGTGTTTTTAAGTGTTTCTTAGATGATTATCATATGTATAGTCTTAGAATTGTGTTATTGTTGGTGCTTGTATGTATTTTAAGTTTTTGTGTGGTTTAGAACATGAATTCAATCTTAAAATTTTGTTTCAAGAGGTGTTTGATGTATTTGTAAGTGTTGGAAATCAGGAATTGAAAAAAGAGAAGGATTGGAAGTATTAAATAATGCATGCAGAGAGCAAATTCCAATTTTTCTAGCTTATGAGTTTTTCTGTACTTTTGACTTTTTGGGGATTGTTTTTGGAATTAAATTAAATGGGAAAACCCTCTAAGCCTCAAGAAGTATTTAAGAATAAGAAAAACACAAAAAATTTAGCATCCATTAGATCAAAAAAAGATCAAGAGGAGACATTAAGAGAGCTTCAGAGAATTCCAAATTTTCAAATCCAGACTCTAACTAGTTTTTCTCTCTTTTCCCTTTATTTATTTCATTGTCTTGAATATTTATTTAGATTTCTAAGATGTTTAACATGATTATGGGTTTCTAAATCCACATTAGGGATTATTTTTGAATTATTTTATTGAACTTTATTCTTCTTGGTTTCAATATATCTATCAATTTTTGTGATAATTGCTATGCTTATACTTAGTAATAGATCGAGAGAGTGAATCAAGTTATTTGTTTTAAGGTGCACAATGAGAGTTGGTAGCCTAATACAATTATTAGATTAATTAACAATTGAAGAGAGATCTTAATCGCGAAATTAATTATCTTCAGGATTGCTTCAAATTTAATTGAATAAGTAAGAGTAGTTTTGTGAATTAAGAGATTACAATTCTATCATTATCGATTTCAGTTAGGGTTACTTGATTAGATCTTGAGAGAGGGTAATCACAACTTTAGAATATCTACAATCGACCATATATTGAATAAACAAGATAAAGGGAAAACAAAACAAGGATAGAATAATTCCTAAGCCTCAAACTTTGATCAAACTTATTTTTATTGCCAGCTCAATTCTTTAATTGTTTAGTTTTATAAGTTATTTTAATTTCCATTCAAATAAATTTTTAGTACCTTAGACAAAGTTTTATTTAAGTTGTTAGGTGTTTATTAGTCCTCGTGGAACGATACCTTTGATACTACGAGATACAATCCGTGTACTTACAGTATTGAAATTTTTATATTATAACACTGGTTTCAGAAACGATTTGAAGGATATGACAAGAATATGATCAAGTTTTGAACTAAGGTATATATTATGGTTCTTGCTTTATTATGATTTATGTATTAATCATTTTATAGAATTTAAGTGATCTTGACTTTTTGGAAAACAAAACAAAAAATTTGTAACTATTCCACTAAGTATGGGATTAGATCTTAGCTCGATTTCCCAACACAAACCTCCAATAAGTAACTTCTAGTAGTATTTACACTTTATGCTATTAGTTCTCTTATTTTAGTCTTTATAAAGTGATTTCACACATCACTTCTCATCTTTTAAGAGCTTTCATTTCTTCTATACAATTTTTTTTTTCAATTGTAACATTCTCATGCAATGAATTGGAGCTTTTCATTGAATTGGATTATGTTATAAGTGTTAACTTCATCCATCTAAAATAATTATAGATAACCACTTGTCATTACTTGATAAAGAGAATATGTTCTTTAAAACAACAAAAATTTATATATGAAATAATTAATAACAACTTTGAATATGCTAAAGGTAGTTTTGAAGTGGCATGTGGTTATGTTGAATGTCCACCTTATTCGTACAAAAATGAGTATGAATATGAAAATTAAATTAAAAACCCAACTTAACATATAAAAATATACAAGAAAATTATAACAACATAATTAACATGAGAAAAGTACAACTAAACCATACAATAGTGCAAATGACAATATAATATACCCATTATAGTTCATTGCATGGCGAGTCAAGTATAAGCATATAAAATTTCGTACAGTGAACATTGCCTCTAAACTTGCTTTCTTATACGCCTATTTTATTTTATATCATCACCTTGCAAGGACAAAACATAAAATATTATCGAGTATGCTATGAATAATATGGGAAAATAACTTTAAAACTGAAAGAAAACAAAAGAATTATTGGTCAGTTGGATCAAGAATTATTCTGGATAATTATTAATATTTCAAGACAATGATCTAATGTACACTATAAAGAGGACAAAGATTTAGAATTGGTGACAAATTACTAAGACAAAGTTAAAGATAGAACATAAGAAGGCCTCATAACCTGATGGATTAAGTGCATATTTCTACTAAAATCATAGGACCAATTGAAACTAGTGATCAAATTCTTCTCTAGCTTGAAAATGTTAAAGGCCAGGAACAAAACTAATTTATGCTCAGTTGTTTTTTTGAGAACGGAGGAATCACATCTGCTATCATTTTAAATGCGCACTGGGTAAATTTCCTGATTGACACAACAGCCTGCAAATCACACCAATCGGGTATTCCGCACTAAGCAAGCCCTGTATGACAGGCTCGATAAAAAAAGTATAGGTAGGAGGATTCGAAGATAGGACCTTTTGGCCTCATGCCTCCTACTCTACCAACTCAATCACCCCCTAAGGGGCTCATTTATGCTCAGTTCTTAAGGCAAACAATCTAACTTCAATCAGGGAATTTAGACCTATTGCTTGTTGCTTTACATTTTATAAGATTATCATCAAGATTTTAACTAGAAGGCTTAAACTGATACTTCTCTCTCTGATTAACTCATCTTAGGAAACCGTTATAGAGGGAAAGAACATAGGGGACAACATCCTCCTGACATAAGAACTAATGATGAACTATCGTCTCTAAGGTTCAAGTAAAAATTATGCAATGAAAAATATACATATATATATATATACACAAAGCCTTTGTTACTTTCGAATAGGAATTTATCCTAACGACCCTGAAGTCACTTAGCTTCCCTCCTCAGTTAATTACATGGATTGCATAATGCATCACCACCCCTACTTACAGTGTATTAGTTAATGGTGAAGTTTCTGAAGTGGCTAGAGGAGCAAGAGGAAAAAGACAAGGGACCAACTTTCCAGTCATCTTCACTGTTTCAGTTAAGGTAATAGAACAAAACATCAATAAAGAGGAATACTTCATTTTCATATGAAATGTGAACAATTAAGGATTTTCAAGTTGACTTTTGCTGATGACCTGCCATTTTCTTATGGAGTCAATGCAAGATTAGTTTCCTGCCTAATGCATTCCTCAGAATCCTTTAGCAAAATTTTGGGTTTGAATATCAACAAAGATAAAAGTTGTATCACGATTTCCCCTGAAGCTTTTAACATTACTAATTCTCTGGTAAATATATCTAGCCTGAGCTCCAAGAATCCTCCTTTTACTTACCTAGGAGTTCCAATAACCTCAAAGAGAATCGCTTACTAGGACTGTCAACCTTTATTTGACATAGTAAGAAGAAGAATCGGCAACTGGTGTAATAAAGGTTTAACTTATACTGGAAGGCTATAATTAATCATCTCAATCCTTAGCAATCTTTATAACTATTGGTCCTTTTATCTTTTCCTTTCTAAGAAGCTTTATAAAGACTTGGAGAAGCTACTAAGGAACTTCCTCTGGACAAGTGATGGTCATAAGAAAACTTAAGCTAAAGTTAGCTAGAGCACTGTTTGTTTGCCTAAAAATGAGGGTGGTATAGGTATACAATCGATATATGCAGTCAACAAGGTGCTGTTATCTAAAAGAATATGAAGAATTCTCAATGACAAGGAGTCATTATGGGTTAAATGGATCAATGGTCATTATTTGGAGAACAATAACTTTTGAATTATTAATGGAAAGACACTTCATGGAGTATGCACTAACTTTTAAAGCTTAAGAACAGTTTACAAAGGCTCATTAAAGTGAAGATAGGCAATGGAAATCCTTCGTAGCTTTCATAAGATAACTGGATTACTCTAAATCCTCTTTATCTTCTACCAAAATTTCAAAATATCAGGCTACACTTCCCAGATAGTGAAAGAGTTAACCAACTCATCATGGATGGTGACTAGTTTTGCAATAACAGGGGACCACGCTTCTTTAGAATTTGTTTTCCTAACCACCATACAAATATCACTCTTGAGGATAACACCATATGGATTTGTAATTCATCTGGTCTCTTCACTATTAGCTCAAGTAACGAACAATTCAAAGATCATGCCTCTAAACCTAGAGGGTAAAGCTTGGTTTAGAACAAATATACTACTCCTAAAGTGTCTTTCATCCTTTGGTTAGCTGTTAAAAATAACCTATGTACACTCTGGACAAACTTAAAGGCACTCATCCCTTTCCTAATCCAGTATGTAGACTTTGCCTGCAGGCTCTTGAATCAATGAAGCATTTATTCTTTCCCTGCTCCTATACTAATTGTCTATGGAGTGATGTGCAACAAAAATGCAACATGTTCTGCCCTTATACCAAAGGATGATTACAAATAATTCACTTTAGCTTGTGGTTGCACAGTTTACTTGATCTGGTGCGAAGGAAATGCTAGGATCCTCAGAAAACTCCAATTTGAATGTTCAATTGACGGCTACTAAAAATAGGAGTAAAATAAGAGAAATGGTAATAATCAGAGCTTTAAATCTAGTGTTGTTTCCAAGCATGGCTCTCATGGAATGTTCCCATGATTAACTTCTTTCTGTATCTTTCCTTTTGATCCTCAGTATGATACTTTTTTAATGATTGTTGCTCAAAGGCTACTCCTCAACAATCATTTTGTAAAGTTGGAATTTTAATCTATGTCTTGATCCTTTTATTAATACAATTCTTTCATTTCTGTAAAAGAAAGGTAAAGATTTTCTCAATTGGCAGGGTCCTGGTAGAAGTTGCACTGTTGATTCGTGTTTTAAGCTAACTGAAAATGACAGAGAATCCAATGGAAAGTATGAAAGTTGTTATATGTTCACCATTGTTTTCTAGGTTACAATTCCAGTTAGGATTAAGAGACCGATGGTTTCTAAATGTCTTCTCAAACTTGTAGGTATTCTTCATCAAAAGATTCTCATTCATGTTTCTGTGTATGTGATGGAATCTAAATAACTGTAGTTGGAAGAAAGCAGTCCTAAGGAACCAGTGAGATGGATTCAATCTTTTCAGGAAAAAGCTTTAAAGGTTGTTGAACTTCTTATCATTATTGGTTTTGATCAGACGCTTTTGTGACTGAAACTTGCGCAATATGCAGGGTGGTCCTAACATTGCTTGTTATTCAAACTTCAAAGAGCAGCTAAAAGTCTTTCGGGACGAAGACAACGTGTTTAGGAAATTTTGTTAAGAGAAATTAGGATCCAGGAGGACGGACTAGCTTTTGTGGAACCCAAAATTAAGTTGCCACAAATCACGCCGCTGACTTTGCATTGAGAAAAGTTTGATAGGGAACAGGAAAGATTGGAACGTCCTTTGTCATCACCACACAAGCAATTACTCTTTTAAGCTTCCAAGTCATCAAAATATTGTCTTCGATGTGGACAACTGCATTGCCTAAAAAATGAATCCGTTTTGGATCCAAGTTTATTGAATTTGAATATGCAGGCTCGGAGTTGGGGGAGAAATGGTGAGGAGCCGAATAACGGTGGGTGTCACGTCAGGCTCAGGCCCAGGCACTCTCTGTTCCAGAAGACTTGGACAAACAATAATAGCACTTGACTAACAATGTGTGTCACCACGTCTCCTACTCAATTGCACGGCACCAAACAATGAGTGCCACTAAAGTTCACGTCCTCTCCTTAGAAAGAAACTATTTTGTTTTTCAGCCTAGCCCCGGCCCCCTACAAGAAGGAAGGTCGCTTTAACTTAAGAACCATTCAATATTCAAGTGGCATGGAAATGGTGAGACTAAGACTCAGCAGAAACATAAAACGTTTGATTATATTGGGGTCAACTGCAGCAACGGTTGGGATCAATCAATGGGTTCTCCGTAACTTGTGGGCAAAAGCAAAGCTCATTGAAGAGCTCAAAAAAGAAACATGTCGTGGGCCATCACTAAGCAGGAGTTGAACACTACAAATTTTAAACGCCTAAAATTGATTGTGAGAATGGCTTCTCTCACGTTTTCTTACTACCTTTTCTTCTTTCTTTAGTTTTTCTCTTCCACGGTGGCCTACAGCTTCATTAGACGTGCAATCCTTAGTGGTTCGTCCCTACTCGCTCTTCTTCTTCTTCTTCTTCTTCTTCTTTAGCTTCCTTCCCTCTCTCTCCATCTCGTCTCCTGCCCACTTAGTGTTGTCGTTTTCTGTTGTTTCGTCAAAACTCTATCCCCCCAACTTCTAAAGTGGAGGTGGTCTCTTTCTGTAAATTTTAGCAATTTGTTTCTTTTTCCCACCTTTGTACCCGGTTTTCCCAATTGTGGGTGTATATATTTCAATTTGTTCGTTGTCCTAACCTGCAGTGCCATTCCCATTGGAGGTTTGGGTCTTCAAAGAGAATCAGGTTAGCCCTCTTCATTTCATTTACAATACCCAGTTTTTGTAACTTTTGGCGCTCTGTTGTTGCCTCTTCAAGTCCAGTTTCTTCCGTTTTCTTCTTTATCAACCACAAGGAAGGATTGACAATTTTCGAGCTTGTGATGTTCTTACGGATATACTCTTTTGTCGTGTATGTGTGTAATAGTTAGTAAAGTGAAGAGTGTAGATGGATATTCTGATAAACTGGGGTTTCTTGCAACCGGTTTCTCTTCATGGTCTGCTTTACAATTAGTTGACTCTCTGCCTTCTAGCTGCTTACTGTTTCTTTGTTTTCTTTTCTCGTTATCGAAAAAGATAAATTTGTTTTCTTTCCTTGTTTCGTTTTCGATTGAATACCAACTTCTCCAATATTGGCCTACTTGTTCCTTTCTGGGATTTCAGCTTACATTTTTCAAGATGCAGTGGGCACATTCTCTAGGCCCTAGGATACCTTCCTTATCTCTTACATTTTAGGATTTGCAGAATAAATGTTTGATGGCGGACTGGCACTGATCCTGATATCTTCTGCATAATAAGGATCATGCGAGCCTCATTTTCTTGTGATTTGTTTCATTTTTAGGTTTATTCTCTTTTTGCAGGATAAGCGAGTGTATGAATAGTCCCAATGGGTACAATGGCTGCACCTTCAGTGTCTAGAGAAGCATCAACCTACGATGAGGTCTCTATGCAGCAGAGTTTGCTCTTCTCCGATAGTCTCAAGGTTTGGATTCTGAAAATTTATTATCACCATTCCTTAGATCTGCTCTTGAGTATCATTTTAAGCGCACATCAGTTGAAATTACCATTTATGAGATCTTTGATAAGAAACTGTACACAAGAGTATCTGCAACATTTTGTGGTGGAAACATCAACCTAAGCTTTAGTATGGGAGTGACTTCAATATGGAGCTTTAAGTCGATTCTCAAGTTTCTTCATTAACTTCATAGTATGATGATATATGCATTTTGTCATCATGCTATTGAAATTTGTTTCATTATACCATTTTCTTTTACCATGTACATGTTTCAGGATTTGAAGAATCTGAGATTGCAGTTGTACTCAGCAGCGGAGTATTTTGAGCTTTCCTACACAAATGATGACCAAAAACAGCTGTGAGTTGCTGCTTTTATATGTGACTGCAATGTTTTATTTTGACTATGTCAATTGTCATTTTCTTAGACTGCTACATACCTCCTAAGTTGAGAATATCCTGTTTGAGACAGAGTGGTAGAGACATTGAAAGATTATGCAATCAAAGCTCTGGTTAATACGGTGGATCATTTGGGCTCCGTGACATATAAGGTTAATGATCTCTTGGATGAGAAGGTAGATGAAGTTTCTGGAACAGAGTTTCGCGTCTCTTGTATTGAACAGGTATGCCTTGGATTTTCTCTCTTTTATAATGTATTAGCTAGTCCAGGTTCTGTAATGATTGGCATCCTATGCTAGAAGTGCACCTTATAGTCAATCTGCTTTCAGTAGGTGAGAAGCTGAAGCCTTGAAAAGGCTTGAGATTAGGTATTCCAAAGGTTATAAAAATTCTTGCGAGTACACTGTTGTTGAAGTAAGTGAAAATAGTGAAGACTGGTAGGATTGTGCAAACAAAGTTGCTCTCTGCGCTTTGTCAACATACATCTTGAGATAGATAACTTCATGATACACAGCTAAAGAAAACTTGATGCTGAAAGCAGTACTGTTGTAACTTTTTTGTTCATCTCTGCTCCTATCTTTTTTCAAAACAGATGCATTTTGTGTGAGAATGATCAAATCGCTGTAGATAAAACACATTTTGCTTCCAAGTATCCTTTCTGGACTAAGATGCCAAAGATATCCGCTCTTTGACTTTCCCTAATTCTTTTCCAATTCAATTTGTTAGAGACTGCGGACATGCCAAGAGTATATTGATCATGAGGGCATCTCACAACAGTCACTGGTAATAAATACTCCAAAGTACAATAAGCGTTACATATTGCCAGGTAATTATAGTAATCTATTCAAGTTCTATCCTTTGGGGTCTACTAGTTTCAATTATAGCATTTCCTTTTGTTTTTTTTTTGGGCTTCTTTTCATTTACTTTTAAGAAAGAAAATGAGGTGAGAGTTGGAAAAACACAATTCTGCTATGTTATGTAAAATGTTCTTAACTCTGAAAAGTTTCTTCGTGAATATATTTTCAGTTGGGGAGACAATGCAAGGTGCCATTCGAACTAAATCAAAGTACCTTGGTTGCAGCTTAGATGATGAAGATGATTGGCACCAATTTAGGAATGGTATGGTTCTTTATCTGCAGTTTGTATTTTATATTGTGTATTGGGAAAATTAGCAAATTGATTCTTCAACTGACTGATTTGATGCAAAGCTGTTCGAGCTACAATTAGAGAGACGCCAACATCCTCGGTCAGCGGAACCCCGAGATCTATCAAAGAAACCCCAAAATCTTCAGTCAAAGAAGCTCCAAAATCCTCTGTCAGGTGTGGAACATGATTTCTTTGATGTTATCATTGAAAGTGGCTGTTAATAAAGAGAATGATTGAATTTAACCTTTTGCATGCAGGAGAGGGCATTCTCCATCTCCTTCTCCACGAGTGCCACAGCGATCTGCAACATTTTCCTTTACTGCCACAATGCCCAAAAAGGAATTAGGTTGATGCCTCTGTTACTTTATCATAGCCTAAGCCTCAATCTTTGGGCTCATTTGTTTTATACTTTTAGGTCTGCTTCTCATTTCTTTTTCTTTTGATTTACATTCTCTAAACTTATATCTGGTAGTGCTTTCATGATCAGAAAAGCGAACAGTTTCACCCCATCGTTTTCCACTCCTGCGTTCTGGTTCTGTGTCAAATAGGCCAACAACTCCAAACTCATACACTACTAACACTAGCAGTCGGCCTACCACTCCAACTTCTGCAAGACGACGAGTAAGCATACGTTAACTTTATCATTCATATAGGTGCAGAAGTTGCATTATGACCTGTATTAAAGCAGTTCTGCATTAATCTTATAGAATTTATCATATATTTTTCTTTGTTTTACATGGCGGTTGTCCTGTTGACTTAAAGAATAGGTTGTGACCTGAATATTTGGAATTTGTTTTCCATTGTCAGTACCCTTCAGAACCGCGAAAATCAGCCTCAATGCGTCTCCAACCAGACACAGAAAATTCCAAGGATGTTGAACAGTACCCCAGCAAAAGTAAACGTCTTCTCAAGGCGTTACTTAGCCGACGAAAGTCAAAGAAAGATGAGATGCTATATACTTACCTGGATGAATACTGATGAAAAGAAAATGATCATAGGGTTAGCATAAACAAATCAAGGAGGCAGATTAGGTCCTCTTTTTCTTTTGTTGTTCATATGGATTCCATAGTTTTATGTCTTCATCTTCTCCAAAGCAGTAGAAAAGTTATAATGACCCTGTAATTTTATTTTCAAGTGCTATGTATTTAATGTAATACGGCAAATCGGCCAGCAATTATGAACATTATTGTCTGAAATTTTCATTGAAGGAATGTTTTGTTTGCTTCTTGATTCTGTCTATATCTGTGTCGGGTCCTGATTCCACTTGAGATTGCATTAAAATGATTTTATTGTTTTTCTTGTACGTTTTAGACGGGGGTCCTTTTACTGGGCTGGAGGACGTTTAGGAGCAAGATGTGATGAAAACCAGATAGCTAAGTCGGGAAAAGGGTGACGATAGAGGGCGGACCAACTGGCAGTTATCTCTTGAATCAGCTCTGTTAACAAGATATGCAACAAAAATAACCCAACCTTCAAAAGGGTTAACAAATGCTTTCCTTAAAAAGCTAGTCAGTTTCTGGTTCAAATTCCTAATTTGTAATCCCAGTATTCATCGACGCTTATTCTGGGTTTGTTTTTCCTTTTTTTGTTTCACCATCGTCTCTTATCAAATGAAGGTATCATCTCTTCTTTGTTTCACCATCAAACTGTTTAATTTGGCTTTGTTTATATGTTTCTTTCTTTTGGGTTCAAGAGGGTGATTTAGGAATGATTATGCTTGCTGGTTTTGTGTGTGGGGTTAACTGTATTTGTCATAGAGCAACTTATGGAATTTATCTAATTTACATCGTCTTTCTGCATTGAAACTTATGAAGCACTGGACTATCTGTGTTTAAGTTGATAAGAGACTAAGATAACATGTACAAAGGAATTTCATGGTGAATTTCATGCTCATAACTATCATGGGGATGAAGTTCTTATTCACTAGATCGGTTAAAATGTTGATGAATCCAGTATAGTCAATGGAAAGCATAACCTGCACACAGTACCAACGCGAGCCTAGGAGGTGGAGTCAGTCTGTTAATACCCTGCAATTTATGATGATAAAGCCCTGCGAATTTGTAAAATTTAGATATGCTCTAGTGCTAGTAATATGGGATTCTAAACAAAATGAATAACCTTAACCATTTTATTCTAACCTTCTCCACTAAGACGTTATCACATAAATGTGTGAATGAAATAAATTAGAACAGCGTTAGAATAACAAAAGTCATATAAATATGTGAATAAGATGAATTAGAAAAGCAATGAAACAATAAAAATGGAACAGGTGATCTAAGGTGCTATCCATCACCTAAGAAGATGTTGTCGCTCAAGTCGTCGTCACCAATGGCTATAGCGCCCTTAATTATTACGTTGCCACTAGCTAATGCGAACCTTGAGACATCACATGCTGCCAACTTCTGTAATAGTTGCACCACCGTAGTCTCACTTGATATCACTGGTCTCCAGTGTTCGCCAACATCTCACCTCCAGTCACTGCCATTGTATGAGAAGTCTATGCTACCTTTCATCTCTAGCTAACCTCCTGTGCAACCATCGTGTTCCAATTGTTGCCTTATGGTGGCCAGAGAAACTTTATTAACGTCATTCTCGACATCATTATGTTGGCAAGGATTGTGCATTTAATATGATAGTTATGGCAAAATAACCCAGCCTAATCTGACGCGTGGCTCGAATTAAAGTCAATAGATTTAACTATAATTTAGATCGAGTTTCTAACTTTTATGCATAAACTATTATTAGGTAGATGTCCCAAACATAGGGACTCACCCAATTGAAATAAGAAATGAAAATAAAAAAATGATAAAGGTTTTGTTTAGTCAACAAATGGGGGTTGCACCAAAAGAAAAAAAGGAAATTTGAAAAGTGAGGCAGGAGGCATATGTTTTTCCAATATGCAAATTCAAATTAAATTTGTCAAGTTACCGCCAACTTTCAACATGTACCACCGAATCCTATTTTGTTTTTTCTTCCTTCCAAAGTCTATTTAAATGGCCTTTGGTCATTGATAATGTGTACCAGAATAAGAGAGAGCAAGAGAGAGTGGTGTAAGCAAAAATTAAGTAAAGTATTTTTTTGTTTTTTTAAAGAATTTTTGTGGGAAAACTTTTTGGGAATAATTGAGTGTGAGGTGATAGTGTTGTAAACACTAGTAAATTTTCTCCTTAATAAAGATCTGCAGCAGCTCTTAAGACGTAGGCATAATTGGTCGAATTCCATTATCAAATTTTGCGTAATATTTTGCATAATTTTTCCAACAACTGGTATCAGAACTTTTGGTCGTCAATTCTGCCAGTTTTCTGCAAAGTTACTATTCACATGAATAGTGAATTTCGTGAATAGTAAAAATTTTTCGGCAGTTCCGGTTTGTCGACAAAGATGTCTTAGTACACGGTAGTTCGCAGGAATAGTCAGAAGCGATCCAAAGGAGTCCAGATTCGAGTGGGAGCAATGGCTGCAGACGAAGAAAAGGTGAAAATTGAGAAGTTTGATGATGCGGACTTTGGCATTTAGAAGATGCAGATTGAAGATCATCTGTACCAGAAAAATTTGTATCTACCTCTCTCAGGAATAAAGTCAGAGGGCATTAAGGATGAAGATTGAAATCTTCTCGACAGGCAAGCCCTTGGAGTTATTCGATTGACATTATCCCGCAATGTTTCTTTCAACATAGTAACAGAAAAGACCACGGCGGGACTTATGGCGGCTCTCTCCAGTACGTATGAGAAGCCATCGGCCTCAAACAAAGTTCACTTGATGAGACTGTTATTCAATTTACAGATGGCGGAAGGGGCATCAATGGCCTATCATTTGAATGAACTCATCACAATAACAATCCAGTTGAGTTCTGTAGAAATTGAATTTGATGATGAAGTTCGAGCTTTGATTCTCTTATCATCTCTACCAGACAGTTGGAATGCTACCGTTATAGCAGTCAGTAGCTCGTCGGGAAACACTAAATTGAAATTCGACGATGTTTGGAATCTGGTATTGAGTGAAGAAATTCGGCAGAGAGAATCAGGTGAAGCATCAACTTCTTTAGCTTTATACACAGAATCTAAAGGAAGAACTTCGGATATAAACTCAAATCGTGGCAGAGCAAAATCTAGAAGCGGCAAATCTAGATCGGGAAAGAAAGATTCTAAATGTTATAATTGCAGAAAGAAGAGTCATTTTAAGAAGGATTGTCGAGTACCGAAGAAAGATACCGGTGCATAGGAATCTACAAATGTGATCGAGGAAGCAGGTGATGCTATGATTATAAGCATCAATAGTCCGATTGAATCATGGATCTTGGATTCAAGAGCGTCTTTTCATGCCACCCCATGCCAAGAAATCATGGAAAACTATGTCAGTGGTAATTTCAGGAGGGTTCATCTAGCTGATGATGAAATTTTGAAGATCGTGGGAAAAGGATACATTCGATTAAAGTTGCCAAACCGGACTACTTGGAAGCTACAAGAAGGGGGACATATTCCTGGCCTAAAAAAAAAACTTAATTTCGGTAGGACAGCTTGATGGAGCAGGATATTGTACAACCTTTTCAGACTGTGAATGGAAGATTACTAAAGGAGCACTCGTCATTGCCCGTGGAAAAAAACTAGTACTCTCTGTGTAACCTCAAACTTAGAAAACATGATTGCAGCAGTAGATGCTGATAGAAAATCAAACCTATAGCACCAAAGGCTTGGCCATATGAGTGAGAAAGGGATAAAGATACTTTTGTCAAAGGGGAAGCTGTCGGATTTGAAAAATGTAGATGTCGGCCTATATGAGGATTGTATCCTTGGGAAACAGAAAAAGGTCAGTTTTGTAAAGATTGACAAGACACCTAAGGCAGAAAAGTTAGAGCTGGTTTATATCGATGTATGGGGACTATCTCTAGTTCCATCTTTTACAGGCTCATTGTATTATGTCACCTTCATCAATGATTCTACAAGGAATGAGTGGGTTTATTTTTTGAAGAAGAAATCAGAAGTCTTTGATACCTTCAGAAAATGGAAGGTCATGGTAGAAAATGAAATTGGTTTGAAAGTCAAGCGGTTGAGGTCTGATAATGGAGGAGAGTACAAAGATAGTAGATTCAGAGAATTTTGTGCAAACAATGGGATCAAGATGGAGAAAACAGTTCCCATGACACTGCAACAAAATGGCATAGCGGAGCACATAAACAGAACTCTGAAAAACGTGCCAGAAGTATGAGGATATATGCCGGCTTACCTAAAATGCTATGGGTTGAAGTCGTTAATACCACAGCCTGCCTGATCAATCGTGGACCCTCAGTTCCCTTGAATGGTGGAATACCAGAGGAAGTTTGGAGCGAAAAAGAGGTAAATCTTTTGCACTTAAGAGTGTTTGGATGTATTTCTTACGTACATATAGATTCTGCTGAAAGAAGTAAACTTGATGCTAAGTCTAACAAATGTGTCTTTGTTGGAAATGGTGGTGATGAGTTCGGTTACCGGTTTTAGGATTATAAAAATCAAAAGATCATCAAAATTCGGGATGTCATATTAAATGAAAATGTGATGTACAAAGACAGGTCAACAGTAGAACCAAGCAGCTCCAATATAGATGCTAAAACGAAGGAATTTGCTGAGTTCGAGGAGATTTCGGGAAATGATGTTCAGAATAATCCTGAAGCAGTTTAAGAAGAACCAGGCACGCCAGAACTGAGACGCTCCTCCAGAATTCCTAAACCAACCTAGTTTTATTCACCTTTTTTGCACTACTTGTTGTTGACTGATAGTGGAGAACCAAAGTGTTATGATGAAGCTATGCAAGTGGAGAATTCTGTCAAGTGGGAGTCTGTCAGAAAAGAAGTCTATCACTCATGTCAAATCAGATGTGGGAGTTAGCTAAACTATCACCGGGCAAGAAAGCACTCCATAACAGGTGGATTTTCAGGATCAAAGAAGAGAACAATGAAAGCAAACGCTACAAAGCGAGATTGGTTGTCAAAGGCTTTCAACAAAAAGAAGGTGTTGACTATAATGAAATTTTCT
>JANZXP010000007.1:8887872-8899972 GCA_027576715.1 Erythroxylum flavicans | reverse complement strand
CATAGAGGATAGAACGTAGAGGAATGGATGAGTAGAGAATAGAAGTATCGTCTGTGATGACGTCAGAACACAGAGGACACGTCATCACATAGAAGATAGAACATAGAGGAAAGGATGAGTAGAGTGTAGAAGTATCGTCTGTGATGACGTCAGAACACAGAGGACACGTCATCACATAGAAGATAGAACATAGAGGATAGACCACAGACGATAAATGGTCAACACAGAAGATAAAAGTCAACCACAGAGGATAGAACACAGAGGATAGATCATAGGTCAAGGATTATAAGAAGGTGTTAAGAAGTAATATGAGTTGAAGAATATCCTCTATGTTACTGTTCACAGACTTCCTCTGTGTCACTGTTCACAGACTTCCTCTGTATTACTGTTCATAGAGTATCGTCTGTGTTACTGTTCATGCTATCATCTGGGTTACTGTTTATGGTTATCTTCTGCCCCATTTTTGACCCTTCAGAAGATAAAATTGGCCTTCGAGGTCTTCATGAAAATTGTAGCTCTTGAAGTCCTTTTTCAATCTATCTAAAGAAACCCTAGTTTCGATGCCTATAGGAAAAGTTATACTAATAGTCCCGAAGTAGGTATATGTGTAAAGTGTGGAGTCACCAACGCTGATCCTTGAGGAATTCAGGTTGAAAGGGATAAATGGACTAGTCGACTACTATCGTAGTATTCGACTGTTCAAAGAGCTGAGCTGAGCCTCGAAAAGGGGAGTTTTGAGAAGATGACCCGATAATGATGAGTCTTATGATTTTCTGAAGGTTAAACTCCAGAAATGGGGCCTAACAAATAATTATCTAATTGATATAATCACTCATCTTTCGAACATATTTTTGAATCCTTGGAACATTAAAAAAATCAATCAATTGGACTATAAATTAGTTTAATACAAATTAAATATACAAAGTCAACAAATAGTTGCACTCATTTTCTTAATAGCACAATTCTTATTTTTCACTTTCTTAGTAGCATAACTCCTACATTTTCTACTGTCTGAAATAGAGCTTCAATTTTGAAAGAAAAAAAATAGCAGAACTCCTACTTTCGAATTACAGACACATACACATTCTAAATTTAAATAAAAACTCTTCCAAGGACTTTCATCAAACAACTTCCAAGCATTAACATACAACAAACGTTCAACCAACCATTCATAACTTTTGTTCCCTTTCATCACCATCTCCAACATTATTACATAGAAACCCAAAGATATAAAGGTTCAATCAACACAAATAACTCAAGAAATCTATTCAACCACAAAAATTTTCGATTCGGCATATATAAGACATTAAAAAACCCAAAAGAAATGTCAGAAAACTTATATGCTTGAGCTCAAAGCCACAAAATGATAGTTGGGGGGAAGCTAAAAAGACAAAATAGAGAAGAACAGGAGAAGAATGATTGAAGAAAGAGGAAGAGAATTGTTTTCGTACGAGAGAAAATGTAGAAGACTAATGAAGGAGAGGGAGGGGGAAGACGTAGCTATGATTTTGTATAAGGTACGATGACATCGTTTGTGCTGAAACAAATGGTGCCGTCCCACTTAAATTTTTGTTTTTATCGTTGAAACATTTTGCGAAGAAATCTTTCCAAATGTATTAGCGATGTTTTTCACACATTTCGTCATACATTGCCCACATTTAGCGACCTTATTTGGAAAACGTCGCCAATACATTTGGAAAAATGCGACGACTCTGTATTTCGTTGCAAAATGTTATACTTAATATTTAATTATTAATTAAATATTAATATTTAAAATTAAAAAAAGCATTATAGTGCACGCCCGTGCATTTTTTAATTTAATAAAAAATAAATTAAATTATTAATTTAATAAAAAATTAAATTATAATTATAATTGTAATTATAATTATATTATTATTAATTTTATAAAAATTAAAATTAAAAAGAAAAATAAAAAAGGCTGAAAGGTATAGGAGTGCACGATCGTGCTCTATTTTATCGTGCTAGTGCACGATCGTGCACTCATAATATATCACTCAATAAAAGTCATATCTCTCAATTCTGATGTGTAAAAATTACAAACTTTAAACCATTAGAAAGGTAAGAGGATAAGCTACAACTTTTATGAAGACAATTTTGTTTGATTTGGCCTACATCAATACAGTTTAAAGCTTTTGGGCTTTAATAAATAATAATAATAATAATATAAATATAATAAATTAAAAAATTTAAATTAATAATAATAACAATAATAGTTCGAAATAGTTTTATAATTATATTATAATGTCTTATCGCATTATTATTATTTATTTTAAATTAAAAAAAGTAAAATGTTTAATTTTTAAAATAAGTTTTTGGAAATTATAATAATGAAAATGTATAATTTTGTGAAAATTGTAAGTCGAGTTTAATTATTTTAACGGTTAACAAATTAACTTCCAAATAGAAATTAAATGAATAATTTAATTTATTTTTCAAATTATGTTTTATTTGGAATAGGAAAATAAATATATTAAAAATTATTAATGAGCCGATGGGCTTTAGTGACGAACCATGTATTAGTCGCTACATCTGACGATTGTCGACTAAATACAATAAATCGTAGCAAATTAATTAATACTACTTTCAAACAACTACAGCAAATAATAAACGACATCATTTACCTAAACTAAAAAAACGACGTCATTTTGTATTAGGTTTTTAAAGAAAAAAATATAAAAGCGTACTCCATTCTCGTTCAAGCCATCAACACCAATCCAAAATCCTCTCGTAGATAATTTGTTTGGGTTTTGTGTTCTGCTCATCAACCTCGAAGAATGATTTTTCACTAAATCGGTATTATTCTTTTGTTCTATTGTGAGTTATTGTGATTATTCTTTTGTTCTATTGTGATTATTCACTAAAACCCTTTAGGTGTTTATTGTGAGTTCTTAATTATGCATTTGATTCATGTTTTGAAGATGATTTATTGTCTATTTTTTTTATTTCTTTATGTTTGTCTTCCCACTTACGTTTAACGCTTTATCTCATCAAAACTTTGTTTCTGCATTGATGAAATTATTTCAAGAATATTTTACTTTTATTCAATTCCATTAATAGTAATATAGAGACATATAGATAATACTATATTTATGTACATCAAGAACATAGTCATGTTTATTCTACTTTAAATTCTAAATTTTGCATGTGATACAAATTACACAATAAATTTTTGAAATTTTAGTAAGGGTGACTTTCATATTATTAGGCACATTGAAGATGTATAAGTGCTAAACTGGACTAGTTTCATTTGTCATCGAAATTGGAGTTAAACATATCATCATTTTATTCTAAATCAACTTTTACAGAATATACCTATTAACATTATTAATCAAGGAATGTCAACATGGAGACTAGTTTCGGATGGCCCTAATTCATTCTGTTGGGAGGAATGTGGCAAAATTGTCCCTACTGAAAAAATCAACAATGTAAAAAAGATCTTCACTTCATACACTAATCATCGTTTGCCTTCCATGGTCGATCTTCTGCTTCAAGGTGTTTAGTATCATCCGAACAACGTCACTTTCCTTATTATGTTCATCTCATTTCCTTTTATGAAGCTATTATATATATTCAAATTTGATGGTTTATACTACATGTTTTAAGCTTTCTTGAGTCTCGAAGATGACATGTATGGCTATGGAAGTAGGAGCGATGTCACAATAGTCTGTAAAAGATTAAGGAAATCGGTTGTTTTGGAAAATTCGTCAATTCCAGATACTTCATTTGCTCATTCACGTATGCATGTCACTCTAATTTCAGTTCATTTAATGGTTTACTAATATGACAATATCTAAGTTCTATACTGATTGTGTTTTAGGTGCTAAATCTAGCGACTCATTCACTGTATCCTCTACAAGTTTAGCTATAGTGGAAAAGCTATTGCAAGAGGGTGTGAAAACCCCTACACTTGAGAGAACAACTGTTATTGTTCCAATTGGTGTGTTCGAATGTGCCAGGACTCTTCTCGAGAATCCAGACATTAGGGACTCAGTTACCTTTACCGACTCTCATGTTACTTGGAATCCAAATAAATAATTATACCATTATCATTTAGCGAGTCAATCAAATGAACTCAGCTTAATTGTTAATTTATTGTTGTATCTATAATCATTTGTCAAACAACATATCTACCACTTAGGGATCAAGTTGAACTTCTAATTCAAAGTTCGTACTACTCCATATATGATATTATTATATTAAAAAATTATTTAAAATTTTTATAACTAATTTTTGCAATGTTAGTAAATACTAATGATTAATTATACTACTGTTTAACACTTAAAATTATGTTGTGAGTTTTTTTTAATAATATGTTGTAAACATTCAAAACAAATCTCCAATAAAATATATCTTAACTATGATAGATTATAAAAATGTAAGTTTAATAATTTTAAAGTCATACATTTATTGACGATTTCTAGAAATCGTCGTTGAATGCTTGATATTTAGTGACGATTTTAAAAAATTGTCACTAAATGTTTAACCTTTTGCGACCAAATAAAAAGTTCATCACCAAATATTAACCTTTTGGTCACGCTTCGAAATATTGTCGCCAAATATAGACCCTTTGGTGACGATTTCTAGGATTTGTCACCAAATGTTTGATAAGTTATAGTGACGTTTTTCAAACCCAATGTTCATGAGTGTTCACTTCTCTTCTAAATCCAAGTTACCCACTTGGTTCATAGATAGTTCGAAATAAAAGGCGTTAAATACAAGAAGCCTAAAATTAAGTTCGTTAATTCTACATATCCTCACATAAGATCCTAAGGTTGGTCTACACTTTAGTCTCAAGTATGTCGCTTGATTAATTTTCTGACAAATTAAATCCCATTGGTTGTGGCATTTAATCATCTAAAGTCTTAATCTAGGTGAACAAGCTAAATTAGGACTAAATATGCATTTAATCAAGCAAAATCAATACCACAAAAATTGTCCTAATCTAATATCAATCTTAACCTTAACCGAAAGAAAAACTTACTCACACTTATTCATCAATGCAACATAAATCACGATCATAACATATATTTGCATTGATTAAATCCGCGCAATTAAAATAAATAAGGGATAACATAAAGAAAACAAATTAAAAACACCCCCTTTTCCACAACTGTATTTTCTCGCACCACTAAGTTCACGTTATTTCTCTATGCCTCCACCAGCTTTAACGTTGTAGTGACATGAGTGAAGGTTGCGCAAGTAGAGCCAGCTGGTTAGTTTTTCATGCCACAAACTTCTTCAACTCCACCATCTGCCAACGTGAAAGTCTCTACCCACCAGCTGCTATGCGTCTTCTCTCTAAGGCTAATAGCTGTCTTCAATGTGTCAGGAGTGTTGAGTGGTGAGTAGTTTTTTAGTTGGAACTTTTTGCGTGAGTTGCTCTCCTTCCTAGCTAACGTCTTTCTCTTCAACGCCACTCCTTATTCAAGCTGTCTACCCTCTACAGTTACTATTCACGCTCTTTGTTTTGTCCCTTCTTCACGTTGTTTCATGCCCCCAGTGTTTTTTTTTCCAACGTCACTCTAGCCTCTCTTCACTCACAATCACCTTCTTTTTCTTCACTTTCTGCGCCAGCTGCCTTCCTCTTTTAGCTGCCACCTATATTCTTTTGTTTAATGTCCACTAGTAGCTGTTTTCTTGCGTAATTCTAGGAGAGTTTTTGTCCACCTTTTACGCACCTTCACGCCCAACAGCCTTTCTTCTTTTCTTTTGATGTGACAAATAAAGCCATTTATTTCTTGGTCCACTAGTACTGTTCATTCTTCTTAAAAACTCACATGCATTCTCTACGTCCTGGCCAAATATTCTTGCATACAAACACGATAACATTTTTTAGAGCTTTTCTTGGTTTATTCTTTTGAACATTCCAAATCCAATATGTGCCTAATTAAAAAAAATAACTCTTAATTAGTGCAATTCAAACATTAAATGGACAAGAGTCTAGCAATTTATGTATTAAAAATTAATACAAAATGTCCATTAACAAGGTCTTAAGATAACAAACTTGCTCCATTTATTGACATTATACATCGAATAAAAGGACCTCCAAGGGACTTTGAAGACAATCTTGAGGGACCCAAACCAAAAGATCAATAGATAGGTGAAAGGTAGCCAGTAATGAAGGAGTATGCTAGACTGGTAATCAGCACCGCCATTTCATGCATTTGTCTAAGGAGGCAGCCAGAAACTATAAATTGAAGAGCACCCATTACAACATGTTGCCATCTTTATATGGAGTTCCTAATAAAGACCCTTTAAACTTCATTCGGGAGTTCTATACCACTCTTCAGACATTCTCGTTAGATGGCCTAAATGAAGATCAACTTAGGATGAGGTGCCTCCCATATACATTGAAGGATTGGGCCAAGGCATGGCTGATGACCCTTCCACCCAGTTCATTGACTTCATGGGAGGAGTTATAAAACAAATTCATGGGAAAGTTTAATTCCCATCAGAAAACTTCTGAGTTGCAGATGAAGATAGCAACCTTCACTTAGAAGGAGGGAGAGCCACCCCATAAGGTATGGGAACACTTCAAACTCTTTCTCATTCAGTGTCCATAACATCATTTTCCACTCCATATGCAGAACTAGTTCTTTTATGATGGATTGACACAACAATGTCAGTACACGGTGGACAATACAAGAGGAGGGGTTGTGGGAGAGAAAATGACCGAAGAAACGTGTGAGGGGAACAAGAGTGTGAAGTGTTGGTGGCCAATTCTCAACAAAAGAGTGTGAGGGGAAGAAGAGTTGGAGTTCCTAAAGTGAGCTCGAATTAGAAACTAGCTATGCAGTTAGCTGAGTTAACAAGGCATGTAAAGATGCTAACCACAAGATTACCCCAAAAAGTTCCAAATCAAGAGGTATATGGTATATGTGGAACTTGTAGTCATAAAGCTAACATTTGTTCATATTCTTGTGCGCTTTTTGCATATGGGGAAGAACAAGAGAACTCACTCAACGGTTTTCAACCAAGTGAAAGAAATGATCTATACTCAAACACCTACAACCTTGGTTGGAGAAACCACCCCAATTTTTTTATGGAAGACAAACAATCCACTAGCATAGCCCCAACCATAATTCCAACATTTTCAGAGGCCAAATTATTACAAAGGGCAATCCTTACTTCAGAACCCACCAAGCAAGCCTTCTTTGGAAGAAAGCCTGAATGCGTTTGTTCAGGTCATAACTAAAAATCAAGAGACGAACAATAAGAGGTTTGATTCTTTGGAGGCATTTATGAAGAGGATTGAGATCTAAGTAGGGCAACTCGTTGCTCAAATGCACAACAATCAGAAAGAGAAGTTACCCAGTCAACCTGAGCAAGCCCAAGTAGTCACTATTATGAGAAGTGGTAAGGTAATTGATAATCATATTGAGATCCCTTCTAATCTATCTAGTGAAGGTAATCAAGAGAAGGAGAGCCTCACTAATGAAAAAGGTGAGCATAATGAAAAAAGAAATTGGCACTACAACTTTTTAAGTCACATGCAAAAAGGTGAAGAACTGGAGCATTCAACCCACTGTAATGAAGAACCAAGATAAGGCGGCTAATCCTTATAGATCATCAATCCCATATCCAAGCTGCCTTAAGGAATTAAAACAAGATAAGCAATTTTCTTATCTGCATAACATGTTTTCCAAAGTTACTATTAACCTGCCTTTGTTAGGTGTGATCAGAAACATTCCAGCTTATGTTAAGTTCTTCAAGGAACTAAGCACCAAGAAACGGAAGTTTGAGTCAAATGAGAAGGTGATAGTTTCAAAAGTTGCAAGTGCTGTGCTAGAACAACAAATACCCCTTAAATTGAAAGACCCAGAGAGTTTTCTTATGCAAGTATCAATGGGTAATGATTAACCTTAGGGCGAGTATAAACCTGATGCCTCAATCTATTTATGAGAAATTAGATTTAGGACAATTAAGACCTATAAACATGTGTTTACAATTAGCTGATAGGTCAATATGTTATCCAACAGAAATAATGGAGGATGTGTTAGTAAAAGTTGGAGGATTAATTGTTCCTGCAAACTTTTTCGTCTTAGACATAGGGGAAGTTAAACAGGAAGGGAAGGAGCACACCATACATCTAGGGAGGCCTTTTATGGTCACTACCAATACCTTGTTTGATGTGAAGAACGAAAAAGTGAGCATGATTGTTTTGGGTGAAATAGTAGAATTTTCAATCTTTATTATGGAAGCTATTTCTACTACTACTGTTTCTGAAGACTGTTCTTTTGTTGATCAAATTAATGATGCACATTTTGAGTTTGCCTCGCAAGAAGAAGAAGAAAACAAGCCAAGAAAGAAATTGATAAGTGTTGTCAATTACTGGTAGATGCAATTGAGGGAGAGATTGGAAAACTCTTGGAGAAAAATCCCAATAAAGAGAAGTAAGCAGTGGAGTCGGTCACTTTGAGCGATCCACCTTGAGCATAACGGTCAAAATGTCCAGTTAAAAGACATTAAAGAAGCGCTAAATAGGAGGCAACATATACAATTTCTGTTTTATTTTCCAATTATTTGTTTGTTATTTCTATTTAGTGAAACTCAAATTAATCTGTTTGCTTTGTGCGCACAGACCTACTTTTCAATATCTTCTATTTGTCGTCCTTGCAGTTACCAAAGGCAATCCTTACTTCAGAACCCACCAAGCAAGCCTTCTTTGGAGGAAAGCCTGAATGCGTTTATTCAAGTCATAACTCAAAATCAAGAGACGAATAATAAGAGGTTTGATTCTTTGGAGGCATTTGTGAAGAGGATTGAGATCTAAGTAAGGCAACCCGCTGCTCAAATGCACAACAATCAGAAAGAGAAGTTACCCAGTCAACCCGAGCAAGCCCAAGTAGTCACTATTCTGAGAAGTGGTAAGGTAATTGATAATCATGTTGAGATCCCTTCTAATCTATCTAGTGAAGGTAATAAAGAGAAGGAGAGCCTCACCAATGAAAAAGTTGAGCATAATGAAAAAAGAAATGGGCACTACGACTTTTTAAGTCACGTGCAAAAAGGTGAAGAACTGGAGCATGCAACCGACTGCAATGAAGAATTAAGACAGAATAAGGCGGCTAATCCTTATAAATCATCAATCCCATATCCAAACAGCCTTAAGGAATCGAAACAAGATAAGCAATTTTCTTATCTATATAACATGTTTTCCAAAGTTACTATTAACCTACCTTTGTTAGGTGTGATCAGAAACATTCCAGCTTATGTTCAGTTCTTCAAGGAACTAAGCACCAAGAAACGAAAGTTTGAGTCAAATGAGAAGGTGATAGTTTCAAAGGTTGCAAGTGCTGTGCTACAACAACAAATACCCCCTAAATTGAAAGAACCAGGGAGTTTTCTTATGCAAGTATCAATGGGTAATGATGTTGCGGTTAAAGGTATGCTTGACCTTAGGGCAAGCATAAACCTGATGCCTCAATCTATTTATGAGAAATTGGATCTAGGACAATTAAGACCTACAAACATGTGTTTGCAATTAGCTGATAGGTCAATACGTTATCCAACAGAAATAATGGAGGATGAGTTAGTGAAAGTTGGAGGATTAATTGTTCCTACAAACTTTGTGGTCTTAGATATGGGAGAAGTTAAAGCGGAAGGGAAGGAGCACACCATACATCTAGGGAGGCCTTTAATGGTCACTACCAATACCTTGATTAATGTGAAGAACGAAAAATTGAGCATTACTGTTTTAGGTGAAAAGTAGAATTTTCAATCTTTATTATGGAAGCTATTTCCACTACTGCTGTTTCTAAAGACTGTTCTTTTGTTGATCAAATTAATGATGAACATTTTGATTTCGCCTCGCAAGAAGAAGATGAAAACAAGCCAAGAAAGAAATTGATAAGTGTTGTCAATTACTGGTAGATGCAACTAATGGAGAGATTGGAAAACTCTTGGAGAAAAATCCCAATGAAGAGAAGTAAGCAGTGGAGCCGGTCACTTTGAGAGATCCACCTTGAGCATAACAGTTAAAGTGTCTAGTTAAAAGACATTAAAGAAGCGCTAAATGGGAGGCAACCTATACAATTTCTATTTTGTTTTTCAATTAGTTGTTCGTTATTTCTATTTAGTGAAACTCGACTTAATCTATTTGCTTTGTGTGCACAGATCTACTTTTCAATATCTTTTATTTGTCTTCCTCGCAGCTATTCTTCATTCCTCGACACAGTACACCACGTTCCACACTATATCAACATAGTGATCACCCCTACATTCGTATCATATTTCTATCATTTTCTTTGCTACTTGTCAGTTTAATGTCTTTTAGTTTTTAATGCTTGTCCTTGTTCATGTTAATTTTTGTCTTTTGTTTTGGACTCCTCTTTTACCTTTTTATATCACATTTAGAATAGTGTGATATTTATGTGTGTGTGGGGGGGGGGGGGTTGTTATTAAAAAAAATTATTTGTTATGTGTGCTCTTTGACTTTTAATAGTTAGAGATGCTTGGTCATTAAATAAACTCGATAGGGATTAGAAATGCTTAATATGAGTGAATGAGTATAACTGCATACTTAGACTAATGGACTTAGATTTCGATTAAAAGGATATTAGCCTGCTGAGATAGATGAATGTCACTTTTCTTTGGTAAGGATTTGAGCCTTTTTAAGTTATTAAACACCAAATTCAAGTATTCTGTACTCATGATCACCTTCACCTTATCTATGATGATCTCCTCTCAAGATAGTTTCCTCATCATTACTAGAATCATTAACTCTTATAAAAGGTACTAAAACTTGAGGTCGTGTAGGAGTAGCTTCCATATAGGGTATTTCCCTGAATATTTGGTTATTTTCGCCTCACAATAATGTCTGCAGTCATCTAGGTATCATAGTTAACTACTGTCTAAAATTATGAATAGTTATGTCGTGTTCTTCAATTCTTCTCCAAACATTGGGTAATCCTTGAATGTGTTAATTAAGATTATTTTCCATTTTTAGGAAGAATAAGTTTTGTGAGATCTAAAGCTCTGTTACCACCTAACGCAGTGGAAAAGACAAATAAATACAATTCCATTTTAAACATTGTAGGATAAAAATTCTCAGAGAGATAAATTCTATTGATGGAGATTTATGTCAATCTCTCTCAAAAGTTGTTTAAATATATTTACATAATCCCTAATTCATCTTAAGAAGAGCTCTAGAAAATAAGAAAGTATAATTTATTTTAGGAAGGGCTCTAGATAAAGTAGGAAACTTTTAACTTAATATAGATAAAATAGGAAAGAAATCAAAGAGATTAAGTAAAATAGGAAAAAAGAAAAATAAAATAAAATAGAAAAATGTTCAAATCTAGAAAAGAAAGATTTGGTTAAGGCGTGATCATGTGCAAGTCAATAACTCATTATGCCTAAAGAGAAAAAAATGTAGAGAGGAATGTTGTATAAGGTGTGATCACATGCTAGTCAATATCTTATTTTTGCCCAAAAAGAAAAAAATGTAGAGAAGAATGTTGGATAATATATGATTACATACTCATGAATGTCTCAAGTTGTCTAAGAATTCAAATGCCTCATTACCAACCATTACCCTTAATCGTAACTTGATTCTCCATAAAATACAAAAGTGTTATGTTAGTGTTCATATCTTGATTTTGGTTATAAATCCTTGTGTTTTAATCCAAATGTGAGATAAATTAAGTGGAAATGGTGTGACTATTGCATGAATGTTAATTGGATTATTTTGTGAAGTTTGCATGAAGGTTGAAGGGAAAGTTGACGTAAATTTGCATGAAAGGAAAAGAAGAAAATGAAGAATGGTGGTGACTAACGGTGTTACCATCGTGATAAAGCTTGTTGTGGTGTTAACGAACTTATCACCATCGTGACAAGCTTAGTCTTAGTCATGGTGGTGATTAGGCATGTCATCACCATGACATGTTAAGTCACGGTGGTGACTTAACTTGTCACCACTGTGACAAATTAGTCACAGGGTAACAATGAGTGGCACTCGTGATAGCCATATTCACCTCTGTGCAAATTCTTATGCACTCCTTTTGTAACATCCCCTCACTTATGGGAAGGGCATTTTGGTCATTTTGGATTGGGTTAGGATTATTGAAAGTATTTTTGA
>JANZXP010000007.1:8840700-8876608 GCA_027576715.1 Erythroxylum flavicans | reverse complement strand
TCATGGGTGTGACCCACTGTCAGTGTGACAGTGGGTCACACCCATAACCACCATGTAATTCATGAGTGTGACAATGGGTCACACTCCATTCCTTTGCGGTCTAAGGTGTAATGCATGTATGGCTTTGACGGCGTAGATAAAACCTGCCGTAAACCTATACTTGACCTATAAATAGAAAAGGGAAAGGTTGGACAAAAAAGAAAAGGGGGATTGAGGGTTAGAGGGGTAGGCTGGGAGAAAGAACAGATAGAGAGGCGGAAGGCTAAGAAACAGAGCTTCGGCTGAGAGATGAAACAATAGAAACATGGGTGAGGAAGAAAGAAACATAGCAGAGAGGTGGAAGTTTGGGACAGAGGCAAAAATCGAGAGCTGAAGTTGAATCTCAGTTAACTTGAGCAACCATTCGACTGGGTGAGAAGAGAGCAGCAGTAAAAGGCCAGAACCAACATCAGAGAGCTTGAGTTTGGCCGGATATTCACCACCAACTTCTGCATTCGAGAGTCTTCATTTTATTTGCTCATCTTTATTTCTTCTACTAATATTGTTGAACTTATTTATCTTTTTCTTGTTAGACTTTTTTTCTTTATTATTGCTTTGCTGCTTGGGTAGTTCATCTTTAGTATTCATTATGTTCATCACTTTTACATTTTTCTGTTTACAATAACATAAGATTGAAGTGTATGGAGATGATAAACTATGTTTATATTATGATATGATGATTTCTTTTTCTTGAGAATTAATGTAGCTATTTTAGCAAGAAAAGATAATAAAACCCAAGGGGGCTTATCAAAAGGAAAAATAAAATCAATAGATAGATTATTTGGCTAATGTATCTTGTGAAACAAAAATGCCTATATCATTTCTATGTTATCACGTGTGATAAAAATGTAATCTTAAATAGAAAATCAAATTAAAGTTAAGATGTACATGTCATGAATGTCACGTATAAACAAAAGATAATAAGACTTATATGAATGTGTCAATTTATAAAGGCTAAAAATTTCTTGACTTGTGTCTACCGTTAATAACTACTCTTGTAAATATAATGTATATTGACTAATTACAAAAGTAAAGGTACATATTCAAGTTGCCTTAAATTTTTCTAGCCAATTTATTCTCTAATTATGACTATATCGTCTTAAAAATAGTATAAAAAAAGAAAATGTTATTTGTTTGTTTGATTTTTAAAAGAAAATGTTGTTTGTTGATGATGTGGCAGATTTTGCTGTTTGACGACATTTCAGTCCCACCCTCGCAGTCGGAATCCTGTTGCTCGACAACATCAACAATTGTCTTTCCCAGCAAATAAATAGTAAATTTCTTTGTGAGGAAGGTAAGAGAAAGTCCACGACTTAGGAAGTTTTTGGCAGCTGGTGACGTAGTTATCTTTGATGGCTGCTCCGATCACATGTTGTTCCTTCTGCTGCTCCATTGCATCAAAAACATTTAGCAATTCAACATCAGCCACTCACTCTGCCTTATCTTTTTCGCACCCAAAATTCAATGGCTTCATTTGGAGTTCACAAGACAGAACCTTTACCAGCTCTAGACTCTTTGCGAAGTTTGAGAAATTCCAAGGTGACCCTCCTCAAGATAGTCCAGAATACGCCACCTCGCAGTTTCAAACACAGCAACAAACAAATCCAGAAGATGACAGGTTCACAATCGTTTTCTGTCGGCAATGCTGTGAAATTAGTTGGGAAATGACGTATACTTGACTCTCATTAGATATCGGTTAATTCCAGTACCGAGTCTCGTGATTTTTCATGGAATTATCATTTCATTCAAATAAATGTCCTCGACTTTATTCCTTGTAGATTAACCACCTTATTTTCTGAATAAGATTATTTTGGTCATGTGGTCATGATTCCATTTATAAGAAATCACTCGTTCAACTTGATTAGTCCATTGAAGGCAGTCAAAAGTTTTCTGTGTATGCTATGTATGTCTTTTTAACATGTCTAAAAAACCCGAGTTGTAGAAATGATTTTGATTCTTGATATCATGTTACTTCGCCTATTATGGACGATGAGTACGGAAGAAAAGATTTTAATGGTATACATTTATGTCTATTTCAGCTGCCTGCCTTCTGACCTGGAGGGTGCAGTCAGGCAATCTAGCGAATCAAGTGGATTGTTTGTGTCTTCAGGAGGAATGAGAGCCATAGTAGGTGAAAATGGGAAAGGAGAAAAAAAAAGTTTTTGTATACACAAAATAAACTGCATTGTAATCCTCAAATTTATCTTTTGTAGGTCGAGCTCTTGATTCCTCAACTGCAGTTTCTAGATGATGAAGGTGCCCAAGCTGAACTGTGGAAACTGTCAAGGATTTTCTTAGACACACTTATTGAAGAAACAGGATGTCAGGTTTACTCTCACTCCAACTTTATATCGTAGTTTGCTAAGATCTAATTAACAGAACCAAGGTCCTTAATGTAAGTGAATCCAAGCTTTGCGAGTTGATTTCTAAACAATGGTAAGCCCGGACAAAATGAAAAGGAAAGAGTATTTAGAGACTATATGTTGGATAAATAGCTCCCTCCTTTACTTGTTTACTAAATGTGTTGTAGTCTTGTCCCACATTGGTGGGTGTAAACAATTTTTAGTCTTTATATTGAAATGATTGTTTTTCAAGACTTGAATAGTTTATTCCTTAGTACTTTGGTAAGAGGTTGGGACCCTTTAGAGAAGTATAGGGCAGATGATCCTAGAAAAAAAAAATGTAGTGGGTAAATGGTTGCAATTTCAAATGTTGGAGGACAAGCCAGTGATGAAGCAAGTTACAAATATAAGAACCTCATGGATGATGTGGTAATTGAGGGCATGAATATGTGTGAGACATTACAAGCAAATGTGTTGTTAAAGAAGTTTCCACCATCTTAGAGCAATTACAGAAATCAATTGAAGTACAAGAAGAAAGACATGGATCTCTAGGAGCTCATTAGTAATATGAGAACTGAGGAGGCTAATCGCCTTAAAGATTAGCTCAATTTTGTTTCTTCTATTTCTGTTAAAGCTAACTTAGTTGAGTCTTCTGCTAGTACTTCTAAGGATAGGTTCAAAGTCAACGGCTAGAAGAATTAAAAGAATGGGAAACAAAAAATGCAAAATCAATTCAGGAAAGGTGATGGAGGAATTTAGAAGAAGAAGCTGACTTGCTATGTCTATGGCAAACTAGGCCATAAGTCATATCAGTGCCATCTTTGCAAAGGCTAGCAAAATCAAGATCAAAAGTCTATTGCTCAGTCTATGTTCTAAGTTAGTCTTGTTGAAAAGGACGAAATTATAGCTCCTGTAGTTGTGGAGGCTAACTTGGTAGAGAACAAAACTACCTAGGTGTTGGATACTGGTGCTTTGAAGCATCTTTGCGCTAATAAGGAGTTGCTCTACCAGTTTGAGGAACAGATGGAGCATGCGTCTTCATTGGAAACTCTATAAGTATTGGAGTACTTGGTAAAGGAAAGATCTTCCTTAAACTTACTTCTGGAAAAACTCTACCTTTGAATGATGTCTTGTGTGTCTTCTCCTAGCGTAGGAACTTAGTTTCTATTAGCTTGCTTAACAAGGATGGATTGAAAATTGTTTTTGAGGCTGATAAGGTCGTAATTGCTAGAAATGGGGACTTTGTGGGAAAGGAGTACTTAGCGGATGGACTCTTCGTACTGAACATTGTTTCTCCTGCTTTCAATGCTAACTCTTATACTATGTTTGCTTATATTGCTAAATCTATTAATTTATAGCATGTTAAGCTGGGACATTTAATGTTGTTTCTATTAAGAGGCTTAGAAACATGAATTTGGTAAATGTTGTTGATGATGACTTTTCTAAGTGCTCTGTGTGTGTAGAAGTAAAGTTTGCTAAAAACTATTTAAATATGTAACAACTAGATGCACGGAGTTGCTTAAGTTGATACATACAAATTTAGCTTATTTTAAGAACTATGTTATTAAAGGGAATAAAAAATATTATTAACTTTTATTGATGATTATTCGAGATACATCAAGGTTTACCTCCTAACTAAGTTTTTAAAGGATTTTTGTGAAAAGAATTGTATAATACATGAATCTAATGCTCCTTATGCACCCTAACAAAACGACGTAGTTGCACTTAAGGAAATGATGAATGCTGTGATCTTAAGTTTTGGTATGTTTGACAATATGTGGGAGGAAGCGATAATTTCTGCTTGTCATATTCTTAATAGAATTTCTCGCAAAAAAGTTAGTCAAAACCCCATATGAGCTATGGAAAGGATTTGCTCCTAACCTTAATTACTTGAAGGTATGGGGTGGTAGCCAAAGTTAGCTTACTAGGATTTAGAAAGAAAAATATTAGGCCTAAGACTATTGATCGTGTTTGCTGGTTATGCTCAAAATAGTGCCACAAATAGATTCATTTCTTTGAGTGATAATTCTATTTGTGAATCTAAAGATGTACAATTTTTTGAAGAAAAATGATGATAGTGATGTTGTTGGTCCTTCTAATGCTATTTATATGTATTTATCTTTGCCTGCTTCTACTTTTGTTTCAAATAAATATATAAATGAACGTAGGAAGAGTAAGAGGCTAATTGAAAGAAGTTTTGGATCGGATTTTGTTACTGCTTTCTTAGTTGAAAATTATTATCTTGATAGAATAAATGAGGAAATCGTTTCTGTCTTTTTAATTGAGGCAGATCGTAAGACATATGAAGCGTCTAACTTCCATAGATGCTAGCTTTTGGAAAAAAGCCATTAAAGTGAGCTTGATTCAATAATGACAAACCATACTTGGAACTCAGTTGATTTGCCTAAGGTTTGTAAACCAATTAGATGAAATGGATCTTCAGAAAGAAAATGAGGCTTGATGGAACTATAGAAAAATTTAAAGCTAGATTGGTGGTTATAGGTTATAATCAAAAGAAAGGCATCTACTATTTTGAGACCTACTCTCCTGTGACCAAAACTGCTACTATTAAAAAATGATTGGATCAAATTGTGTGATTATATGCCATTATGTTGTGCTCATTTTTGGTACTAATGTGGGTGTGGTCAATAAGACCAAAATGTTTTTATCTTCTCAATTTGATGTGAAAGATTTAGGAGAAGCTGATGTGATTCTTGGTATTAAAATGAGGAAACCGAAAATGACTTCTTTTTATGCCAATCCCATTATATTAAAAATTGTTAAAAAAGTTTGGTTGCTTTGTTGTTGTGACTGGGAGAACTCCCTATGATTCTAGTATACCTCTCAAGAAGAACAAAGGTTCTAGTATTTCATAAGCCGAGTATGCTAAAATTATAGGAAGTGTTATGTTCCTCTTAAATTATACTAAGACTTGTCATAGAGCTTATGTTGTTAGTAGATTAAGTCGTTATACTCATAATTTGAGTAGTAAGCCTTGAAATGCACTTTATCTCTTGTTAAAATATCTTATAGGAACTATGAACTGATATTTGTATTTTAGCAAATTTCCTGCTATGTTAGAAAGATTTTGTGTTGCAAATTGGGTATCTGACAATGATGAAGTTTGCTCTACTAGTGGTTATGTCTTTACTTTGAGTGGAGCAGATATATCATGGAAATCTACAAAACAAACATGTATAACACGCTCCACTATGAAATTTGAATTTATTGCTCTTAAGTTGGTAAGTGAATAAATTGAATGGTTGAGGAACTTGCTAGCAGATATGCTATTGTGGGGAAACCAAATGCACCTGTTTTCCTACATTGTGATTCACAAGCAACCATTGGGATAGCAAAAAATAGCATGTACAATAACAAGAGAAGACACATCTGCATTAGACAGTGCAATCAAACAAATCATAAAAAAAGAAGTAATTTTCTCAAAGTATATGAGATATGAGAGGAACATGACAGACCTTTTCACTAAAGGATTAACAAGGAAAGTAATTTTTGAATCGTCGAGGGGTATAAGGCCAAGTCCATGGATTGAGAGAGTATGGTGGATATCACATTATGGTCAAACAAAGCCATATGAGTCCTCAATGTGCACAACATTCTCATCCTTATGGCGTCTAGTTATTTTTGAAGTGAGGTTGAGCCTCAAGCTCTTAATGATTTCATAGCCCTGTTGTTTAGATGGTCCTGGAGAGACAAATTTGATAGGTTCACCGCTTGATTTTTTTAAGATTCATAGCCCATTGTGATGGTCATAATATGATGGACTTGATGGATACAATTTTGCAGAGGTTGAGTCATATTGGCTCTTAATGGTTTCATAACCCTTAATGGGGAGTCTGTAGGGTGATAGACTTGGAGAAATCACTTACTTGAGTGTGATGGTGAGGCCTCCTTCTATGAAAGAATTAGGTTGTCTTTCTAAAGCACTCGTGAGTACTTATGGTATGTGCATGGCCATAAAAAGTGCTTGTTGTGATTTATCTTCTTTTTATTGCAGAATTCGCAGAAATTAAGGGTATAATATGAATTGTGAGGGTCTCATCCTAAGTCTATAAAGTTCAAGAGAAATTCACTTTATTAACTAAGTTGTTGCCTCGCATCACTAGGCATGAATTCAATCGAAAGAAATTGATGCTTAAGTATACAACCCTTTTTTTGCCCAGAAAATTCAAAGTTAGCAAGCCATTTAGTAGGGGATTGTTGGATAAATGGCCCTCTCCTTTACTTGTTTATCAAATGTATTGTATTCTTGTCCCACATTGGGGTGTAAACAATTTTTTAGTATTTATATTTAAAGTGTTAAGATTTGAGTAGCTTATCCCTTGGTACTTTGGTAAGAGGTTGGATCTAGGCCAAATTCTGGTGTTATTGATTCGGATTAGGAAATAATTCTGGTGTTATTGATTCGGATTAGGCTATTTCCTATCTTTTATGAGTCGAAATTTTTTATTTTTCTACTGGAGAGTTATTCTTTGATCAAGTCTTTGCACATTTCTATCTCTTTCAGTTTTGAAATGTTGCAAACCCTCTCCAAAAACGTTACTGACGTTTTTCAAATTTTTCTTCACGTTTGTTGCCTCATATACGGATTCTCTTCTAACGTCTGTTTTAGTTCTGTATATTGCATATTTTCTAGCCTTTCTTTGCACTGACAAACTCCTAGAAAACCTGATAACACTCTTTTCTCTGGGCGATTGTATTTTCTGCGAGTTCCAAGTCTTCGACCTCGAGTGCACGAGTTCGTAAACAGTGTTATCAATTGCACCACGGTCATGTCGAATTCTGCTTTCAAGGCAGTAGCTATGCCATGGCACAACTATTCCATATGTTTTATTCTCTGTTTTATATTTAATTTAATACAATATATAACTACAAAATGAACAGTGAAGCTGTTAAAAACCTATGTGCTGCATCACTTTGCTTGTCCACTAATTCAGCTGATGCTTAGAGAGTCAAAGCCATATTCCCTGACGCTGGTGCTGCTGCGCTTCTAAAATACCAGTGGACAGATGCTGCTTTTGGATTCTCCAGGTATTGTCCTTATTGAACAATTTTCCAGTAGATGTTCAATTTCTCTGAACCAATTCTTTTCAAGTTGGATCAGTTACTTCATGTAACACTTTTATGCATTGCAATTCCAAGTGTTATAAAATGTACAAGTGGGTAGCAGTTATATATGCATTCAATTGTATGGCATATCTGTTGTAAGTAGTGAGTGGTATTTTGCATTGAAATATGTATTAAACTTATTTCCTCAATATTGTCACAGTCTAAGTGACCGGAAACCCGTTGAAAGTGAAGATGAGATTGTGGTCATGGTTGTCCCTGATTATCAGATGTTGGAATCTGTAAAGAGGATTGCATCTGATCTCTCAGGTGAACCGGTATCTAACTTACTTCCCGTTCATACTTCATTGCAAGTATTGCTCTTCATGAGGATTGGTGTCATAAACATCTATTTCTTTTAACTTCTGATAATTGCACATGCATGATGATTTCAAGAAGGTTTCTTGGTGTGCAAATCAATTCAAAATCAAGTGAGAATGTTTTGTACGATGACACCATAGTTAATTCTCACTTGTAAATGAGTTGGGAGGACAGCTTTAAAGCTTTCAGTTGCAGGGTCAGTATGAACGTTTAAATTTTAATAAAATGTAAAATTGGAGTCTCGTTTCACTATTGAGTTGGTGGTATTTTTGTTCATCTTTGAGCTGCCTGAAATAACAGCATGAGAAAACTAGGAATTTTCTGTTGTGTGCTTCATGGACTTGTCTATAAAAGGAAACAGATAGATTGGAACATTGCATAATTTCGTCAAGGGAATATATATATGTCACACATTTAGTTTCAACGGAGCTCAGGCTTGCATTACATAAGAACAATGGTCATACAAATTCTTGCCTAACGTGTACAAAGAATCAATGTACTCCAGTTTGCATTTCGAATAATTGTTTAGCTGATGGTACATCCGCCTCGCATATGCGTAGCCGAGGCCTCTCATCATGTGGAATCCACGTCTCATCAGTGAGGATGTCGGAGTTGGGATTAATGTTCGTAATTTGAGGCGCTACTTCCTAAGGTGAAGTGTTATTTCTCTAATTAACTGAAGAACTTTATCATACCACTGACAACTAACCAACTGTGTACTTTAATATGTTCTGAAGCACTTTCACCACAGTTTACTCAATGAGGCCTCTACCAGAAGGAGCTGTCTTTAGGTGTTACCCAGGGTAAATTTTGCTTTTTCTTTTCTCCCTGTGTACTTGAACTGACCGCATTCAAGCATAAATGATCTCAGATAACTTAGCTTTTATACTAAAATATGCTTTGTTCTTTCTGATTCCTCATTTCCCTCCTTGCCAGAGCGTGGAAGGTCTTTTATGATGACAGGGATAGACCTAACAGATACCTGCTTGCGAAAGAATTCAATAGACGTCCTGATGCTGAAGAACTGGAGGTTAGATTTTATCCTCATTCCATTCACTGAAGATAGCATGCGTAACTGAAAGGTTAGCTAGGACTTGACATGAAACTACTGATCCCCGCAGATAATATTTGGAAATGTGCGTGAGAAATCTGAGCAGGAACCAACTTTCTTCAACCAAGCAGCAGGCCTTTTTGCTTCATTGAACAGATTCATTAAAGTCATCTCTAAGTAGTTTTCGAATGCCCACCAAACCTTCTGGATTCTATATTGTATATTTCAAGTTTTATGAGATGATAACGTTTGTACTTCTAATTGTTATGCAAAATGAGGCCAAAGATGCAAGATCGGGATTAGGGATGATAATTGGCCGGTCTTGCTAATTTTTAAAATTAAATATATAAAACAACGTTTTTTTTTAATTGAGTTCAGGCGAGGATTGCTCAAGCTCAGGTTTATTTGAGGCCTAACTCTTCTAAGTAAAATGTTATTATTTTGCTTAAAAATTAAGCCTTGGGTCGATATAAGCCTGATTGGCCCATAGATCAGCTTATTAAAAATACTTAAATTTGAGTCCATGGATGAATTTGCATCAATATTTCAATTTCTATTTAAACATGGGTTTGATTTACACTACATGTTCTGATAAATATTTACCAGCCAAAAAGAGAAAAAACGGAATCTTTGCCTAAAGAAATGTAATGAAATTAGCTCATTGTCTTTTCAAAATTTATTTGTATAATTTATTTTGAAGTGAATTTGCATTAGTTATTATCAAAACTTTAGATCTTAAATTAAGAATTTTTTCTATGTTATGGTTTTAGCATTCTTGAAACAAGTTTATTAATCTAGTTGTTATGCTTCTTAACCTAGACATTGCAGGATAATTATTGGTATTGGTTTGATTAAAATCCCCGCTGACCCAAATCTCTGTTTCAAGTCTCTTCCTCATGGGCCTTACGCTATCTATACTATGATTTCAATTTGACTATTGACTTTTTCTTTTTTTTTCCCGACAAATGTTTGAATAATAATAAAAAAAGAAAAGCTTTCTTATTTTATATTAAACAATCAAATGCAGTAAGTAGTAACGTAAACTGCACGGGAAAGCGTGCCCGTCTTCATAATATTCATAAGTAGTAACGTAACTGCACGGGAAAGCGTGCCCGTCTTCATTTCGAGAAGATCATGGATTCCTCTGCTCACCGGCGCCTCAAAGCCATCCAGTATCATCTCCTCCCCACTGCTGACCGCTCCTCCACTCTCGATCCTAGCCTCACCGCCTCACACTGCAGTAATCCTGTCACATTTTAATTGCTATCTTTTGTAATGTCCTTAGTTTTTTTATTCATTTTTAAGGTGCTGTTTTTGCTGTTGCTGTTTGATTAGGCCAAACCTACAGTGTACTTTTACCAGAGAAATTGCAAAATGGCAAGTGGAATGTCTACAGGTCTGCTCGCTCTCCGTTGAAGCTCATAAGTAGGTTCCCCGATCACCCGGAGATTGATACTTTGCACGATAACTTTGTGTAAGATAACCTCTCGCTCACACTTTCTAAACTAATCACTTGAAATTATTGTTCTTTTCAATTCGTTACATAAATGACGAAACTTTCTACAATACTCTGATTTGTTTTTCATCTTTGCTCCATTGATATTACTTTCGGTTGTTTATCCATAGTCGTGCTGTTGAAACTTTTTCTGATTACAACTATTTGGGCACGCGGGTTCGACCTGATGGAAGGGTTGGAGAGTGAGTTTTTGATTTTACATTTTCATTTTATAATTAATTGAACTTGCGGATTATGTGACTTTTAACTGTTCTTTTTCTTGATGGGTCTAAGATACACATGGATGACATATGGAGAAGCAGGCATTGCCAGGGAAGCAATAGGTTCTGGACTTCAAGTTAATGGCTTGCAAAATGTGTGTTCTGCTTCTTATTTATATGAGCTTGTTCTTATAACCACTTAATACTCTACTTAAGAGTTAAGTGCTTTAGTTAATTTAGTTATTACTCAACAGGGAGCCCGCGTTGGACTGTATTTTATAAATAGACCAGAATGGCTGATTGTGGATCACGCATGTGCTGCATATTCATATATCTCGGTTCCCTTATATGACACTCTTGGTGTGTATTTGACTGTTCAGTTGCAAATTTGCTGGATTCCAGCTAATATTGACAGTACATAATTTGACATGCAGGTCCTGAGGCAGTTAAGTATGTTGTGAATCATGCTGATGTGCAGGCTATATTTTGTGTTCCAGAAACTTTGAACACCGTAAGTTAAGTTCCTCCTTTCACTTTGCCCTACCTTTCATCTATACTTCAATAAAAAATTTTATCTTCAGTGAGCTATATGACTGAAACTGACTGAGCTGCATGAATGAAACTGATATGCCTATTGCATGTTGATTAAGCTTTCAGATGATTTGATTTTTCTATTTTTCCCCCCTCCCTACGCTAGGTCCATATCTCTTTTGTGGTGCAATTTGCTTATAATATTTCTGAAAATCATTTGTTTTATATTTCTGAAATGTTTTTGTTGTATAAAGGTTGATAAAACTGTGTTCTGAAAATGTGAAGTGATACTTATGCTTTTATTGTTGAAAGTGTGTTAGGACTGATATTAGGGGAGGGGATAAAAAGGGGAATAAGCCTAGTGTTTGGAGAGTGTACTCTAGGAGAAAGAAAGAGGGAGAGAGGGAAGTTAGTTAGTATCAGTGAGCTGGCATAACAGAATGGAGAGAGGGGGTGTGAGGTCTGGTTTTTGTGCGGGTGGAGAGAGGAGAGTAGTAGGCAGAAGAAAAGTTTGTCACCTTAGGCAGAGGGAATCGCTATTCTCCCTGAGGAGCAATTCTTGCTCTGGTTTTAGGAAGAGAACTGGGAATCGTCTTGTAATAGCAGTGCTAGGCACTGAATATACTAAATAATATACTACACTCTAGCTGATTAAACTAGAGTTTTCTATCAAAGTGGAAGCTCTTTGCGTGTGCGTTTTTGTTAAGTGAAATGCTGATGATAGTTATTATGGGTTATCCTCTTTATTTTGTATAGTTTTTTTGTCTTTGTGGAATTGTTTCACTTCTACTTACAAGTATGAATAAGACCATCACTTGTGATTTACCATACCTTATATATCCTCCTGAAACTTGCAGCTTTTGAGCTTCATATCTGAGATTCCATCTGCACAGCTGATAGTGGTGCGTGCTTCCATAATTGATTTTGAAAAGTCTCAGCCATGAGTGAACTGAATAATTTTCTATTGTAGCAACAAGTTCTGTTTATATGTGATGGCAGGTTGTGGGGGGTGTGGATGAACACTTGCCATCGCTTCCTTCATCAAGAGTCAAACTTTTATCATATCAAAAATTGTTTGATGAGGTAAGTTTCCTACTAACTTTTCCTTAGACGTCTTGTTGATAAGAAATAACTATGGATATTGTTTTTATATGTCTCCTTGTTCATTTGTACTCAACGCTTTGAAGATGGTAAGTTTAGAATTTTTTTTTTGGCTAATTGATGTGCTCTCGCTTATGAATTAGTAGTTTTTAAGGCCTGAACATTTGAAAATGACTCACCATCAATATGAACTTTAAAAGTTTGCAATTGAACTCTGCCAAATTGGTGGACTATGGAGACATGGGGATTAACAATTTTCTTGTTTTCATCCATTCAAAAAATATTAATTACTTGAAAGGTATGTTTACCCAAAATGAAATTTAGGAATTTATTACTTGGATCATATTTGCAATTTATTGTCAATACTCGAAAAAAAATTTGATTTAACTTTAGGCCACTTTGAACTCATGGGTAGTTGTGACCAAGTAAATGCTTAAGGACGTATCCTTTTGTCACAAACATCTTTTTTTTTTAATAAATTATTACAAATCCAAATTACTAACTTATATAAATTGAGATATAAATTGAGATCCTCCCTTCACTATGATAGAGGATCTCTTTTTTCTTAAAAATAAAATTAAAAAGAAATTTCTCTGCTCTACCAGCTGAGCTATCGAGACTATTTCCAATGAATCATCTTCCTTATTTGAAATATTTGTGTTGACAAGAGTTATTAGAGTTGACTATTTTCATGTATATATTTAGGAATTAATATCTGTAGTGATCTCTTCCTAGAATTGGTAGATGTGATAGCTAGAGATATAAAAATATTCCTAGGCCTCTTGTATATATACCATCTCAATTCCGTGTACATACATCTCAATATAGAAAACGCTTTTGTTTCCTCTCCGATTGTTTTCTTCATGGTATTAGAGCCCTGTCTGATTTAAGGGCCTGTTCCTCTTCTCAAAATTTTTTTCCTCGTTGTTCCTCTCTGCTCAGAATAGTAAACGGCTGAGTGTGTACTCGCCCAAAAACAAGGTGTATTTAATATCACAGCCCACCCAGCTTGCTTAAGAGCTGACTTACGACCCTGTCTGTGACAGACCCGACATCACCAGCTCAGCCACCCTCAGCACACACCGTTACAGACCATCAGCATTTGCCACACGTGAGTTCCATGCGCCACCCGTCGGCCATCTTTTCATCTCGAATCTTAGACTACCAGTGTCGCCAGCTCTTGTTCATCCTCCTTGAGGTGTTTGACCTCTAGTAGCTTGTCGGAAAAGACGTCAAAAGTCTTTGTTTGTTTCTAAACTCTTTCTGTTATATTTTTTTGTTGTCCTGAGTGATTCTAAAGAAGATGAATGTGAAGAAAGTAACTCTTTAGTGTTCTAATAATCCTTCATTTCAAATCAATCCCGTGAAACTTGATAGAACCAATTATCTTGCTTGGTCAAGACTTGTTTGCTATTCATCAAAGCTAGAGGCTTATATGGTTACATTAATGGTGGCAGTTAGAAACTTGATGTCAATAATCTTGATTATAATCAACGGGAGTCCGAGAATTCTCTCGTGATGTTGTGGCTCATTAATTCAATGCAACTGGAGATTGTTCGAACGTATTTGTTACTTGACTTAGCAACAAAGATATGACAAGCTGCTTCTCTGACTTACTATTAAGTAGGTAATAAAGCACAAATTTTTGATATTCGGAATAAATTGCAGAACACGAAGCAGGGAGATATGACTGTATCACAATACTTTGCAGAGCTATGTGGATTACGACAGAACTAGATTGTTATCAAAACCTTCAAGCAGAATGCTCAAAAGATGCTATTAAATTCCAGAAAATGACAGAGGAGGATCGGGTATTTGATTTTTTAGCAGGTCTCATCCCAGAATATGATCATATACGAGTTACTATACTTGTAAAAGAACCTTTCCCTTTATTATAGCTTGTGCATTCTCTCGTTCAGCAAGAAGAAAGTCGAAGAAATGTTATGCTACATACAACCATTGTTGAGAAAGCAGGGTTAGTGGCTAGTTCTACTAAGAAGCCAAAATCTGATAAGGATCACTTGCACTGTGATTATTGTGGAAAATAAAGGCACACCAAAGAAACCTACTAGAAACTGCATGGGAGGCCAAATCAAAGTCGTGGCAAATGCGGTGATTCAATGGTAAGGGGCTATGCCGACTTAGATGAAGGGAATGAAGCATTTGAAGCACCGTTAATTGAAGTTTTATCCAATGATGAATTTTAGACATTTTCTCTCAAAACTGGACTCTCCTTCCATAACTGGTACGTCAAATATTGCAAAATTAGGTAGTGCGTACGCAAATCCTAAGGATAATCCTTGGATTATAGACTCTGGAGTTGACAGACATATGACAGGCTCTCAAAACAAAATTTTAACATATTCTCATGGAAAAAAAGGAGATAATGTTATAATAGCAGATGAGTCTTTCACCTCCGTATCTGGTACAGGTCGGTTAACTGGACTCCTAATATCACTTTACCCTCAGTTCTTCACATGCCTTATTTTTCTATTAATCTTCTCATTACAAAAGATCTTAATTGCAAAGTTGAATTTTTTCCTAATTATTGTGTTCTTCAGAACTTCCACACAAGGTAGAGGATTGGAACTGGTAGATTGCAGGATGACTTATATGTCTTGGAAGAAAATCCCATGACAGTTGCTCATCAACCGTCTCTTGGGAATGATGTGATTAATAAGGAAATTCTACAATGGCATAGGCGGTTAGGGCATCCCTCATTTTTTGCTCTAGAAAAATTATATCCAAGCTTGTTTAAAAGAACTTCTTTTAATTCTTTGTTTTGTGAAACGTGTGAACATGCTAAACGCACGAAAAGTTCTTATTGTTTATTTAATAATAAAAGTTATGTTCCTTTTATAACAATTCACTCCGATGTTTGGGATGCTACTCAAAATCCCTCTCTTTCTGGCTATAGATGGTTTGCGACCTTTATTGATTGTTGCATAAGATTAAATTGGGTTTATTTGATGAAAGCCAAGAATGAAGTGCTTTCATGCTTTCAGTCTTTTAATAAAAGGATTTGTATCCAATATGATGCTAAAGTTAAAATCCTAAGATCTAATAATGGACTGGAGTATATGAATGGAAAATTTCGTGCTTATCTAGATTCCTATGGAATAATACCTTAAACCAGTTGTGCCTATACTAGTGAACAAAATGGAGTTGCAGAAAGGAAAAACAGACATATTCTGGAGGTAGCTTGATCCCTCATGTTCACAATGAATCTTCCAAAGGGATGTTGAGGTGATGCGGTCCTTTCAGCTGCCTATTTTATTAATAGAATGCCATTTCGGATTTTGGATTTTAAAAACCTTGTAGAAATATTGCAAGGTAAAAATTCTTATACTGTACCTCCAAGAGTATTTGGGTGTATTTGCTTTGCTCAGGCTTGGAATGGAGGCAAGTTGGAGCTTAGAGCTTTGAAGTGTGTGTTTGTTGGATATTCTCCCACACAAAAGGGATACAAGTGTTGTCAACCCCCATCTAAGAAATACTTTGTAAGTATGGATGTCACTTTTTTAGAGTGTGATCCTTATTTCACCACACATCAAACTCCTCTTTAGGGGCAGAATGAGAGCGAAGAGGTTTTGCTTGATAATGTGATCTAGGGAGAGAACAATTAGTGTCGTTCAGGCAGATCGTAGTGTGCGCTTAGATAGACTAGATTTGAAGACATACTCAAGATGAGATAAGACAGAAAAAGCCACCATGCAGTCTCTGCCATCCTCTTCTCTCGAAAACACTGGTGAGTTAAAATATGATTTTATCTGATGATTTATTTAAGCCTATTGCTTTTCGAAAAGGTGTTAGAACTTGCACTAAGCACCTAATTTCTAACTTTGTTTCCTATGACTCACTATCTCCTCCCTATAGAGCTTTTGTCTTATTTGTTTCCTCTGTGTATATTCCATAGGATTGGAGAGAAGCACTAGAAAATGAGACCTGGGAACTTGTCACTGCTTTAGAAGGAAAAAAGACAGTTGGCTGCAAATGGGTATTCACAATGAAGCATAAGCCAGATGGATTTATTGAGAGATACAAGGCGAGATTAGTGGCTAGAGGCTATACTCAAACATATGTGGTCGACTATCAAGAAACCTTTGTTCCTGTTGCTGAGATGAATACAATCAAAATTCTACTCTCTTGTGTAGCTAATTTAGATTGGGACTTGAAACAATTTGATGTTAAAAATGCTTTCCTTCATGGGCATCTAAAAGAGGAGGTGTATATGGAGATTCCTCCCAAGTTTGAAGATGAGAAGACATAAGGGAAGGTTTGTAGGCTAAAAAAGGCCTTATATGGGCTAAAGCAGTCGCCCAGAGCATAGTTTGAAAAGTTCAGTCGGGCTATGATTTCCTTTGGTTATCATCAGAGTAATGCGGATCATACCCTATTTATTAAGCATTCTCAAGGTAAGATCACGCTTCTCATTGTCTATGTTGATGACATTGTGGTAACGGGAAGTGATACAGAAGAGATGATTAGGCTGAAGAAACTCCTTGCTCAAGAATTTGAAATTAAGGATCTAGGGAGGTGGCAATATTTCTTGGGAGTTGAAGTCGCTTGATCAGGAAAAGAAATCTTTATCTCCTAGAGAAAATATGTCCTAGACTTGTTAGAAGAAACCGGTATGATAGGTTGTAAACTAGCTGAATCTCATAACGAGAGCAACCACAAAATTCAAGCGGGAACAGGTACATTAGTAGACATGGGGAGATATCAGAGATTAGTTGGGATACTAATCTATCTCTCTTACACCAGACCAGACATAGCATATGCAGTTGGTCTAGTGAGTCAGTATATGCATGATTCACGAAAACTACACTTACAGGCTATATTCTGTATCCTACGCTATTTGAAGTTTGTGTAAGGAAAAGGCCTACTTTTCACTAACAATGGTCACTTTAAGATAGAAGCATTTACAGATGCTGATTGGGCTGGATCTCTAGATGATAAGAGATCAACCATTGGTTACTGTACGCTTATAGGAGAAAACTTAGTCACTTGGAAAAGTAAGAAATAGAATGTAGTTGCTAGATTCGGTGCGAAAGCTGAATATAGAGCTATGGCGCTAGGTGTGTGTGAACTCTTGTGGGTAAGAAAGCTGATGAATGAGTTATAACTGATGCATGGAGGAAGTTTATCCCTCTACTGTGATAACAGAGCTGCCATTAGCATAGCTTACAATCCTGTTCAACATGATATAACAAAACACATAGAAATTGACCGACAGTTCGTAAAGGAGAAACTTGTGAATGACTCTTTACACTTATCCTATGCGGGGTCTAATGAACAATTGATAGATGTCTTCACCAAAGGACTCTACAACAAACAATTTCATAATCTTGTTTGCAAGTTGGGCATGTGTGATATGACCCATAGGAGTCCAGAAATTAGGTTCACTTACCATAGAAGAAAAACCAAGGCATTGGAGGGGTAGGCTTGGTCATATAGGACAAGGGCAGAGTCGTCATAGGAATGGAAAGTTAGTTAGCTGACAGTGGAATAAAATAGTACAGGAGGAATGAGGGGAATGTCATGCATTTTGTTTTGTCATTTTACGTATAGTTGAGCCTAAGGCTGGAGGAGCTAGAACCTCGAATTCTAGCATAATTACCTTTGTCTTTTTCTGTTCTTGGAGATCAATCAATACAGAGACTATTTCTACCATTCTGGTGTTTATCATTTCTGTGTTCCTATTGTGTGCATTTGCTGTGCGTTGGTGAACATTTGCAGGTTCTATCAAAATCCAGATTTCATTATTGCAGTTAAAGTCATAATTTTCTGATCCTTGTTCCATGTGGAGATGCTTTTATCTTTCCTCCTGATGCCTGTTGTATTAGATACTTCCTACCATGAAAAAATTTCTTACCATCTAGTTTGACTGTTCAATATGGCCATCTTAATCCATAATTTGCAATCTAGAGCAGCAATTTTCAATTGGAAATACATTTATACTTGTAATGTTTCTGTTCAAGTAAAAGATTGACCTATGTCAAATGGTTCTCTTTTAGGGCCGCAGCAGTTTGCAGCCTTTTTTGCCGCCTAAGCCAAAGGATGTTGCAACAATATGCTACACCAGTGGTACTACTGGAACACCAAAGGTATGACTGAGGGTGCTCAAGCTGCTCTTTTGAGTTTCTACAGTTAAAGATTTCATTGCATAATAGTTACCCTTTGGTTTCTGTGGAAAGGGAGTTGTATTGACGCATGAAAACCTAATAGCAAATGTTGCTGGTTTCACTTTGGCAGTCAAATTCATCCCCTCTGATATGTGAGTTATGAGTTTTTTGTGAATTAGTTGGGACGATACTTTTAAGTTTTGAGTTGTACTTTCATTCAAACAAAATATTTTTACCATGATGATGTGATATAAATTATGTTGGTGCAGTTATATATCCTATCTACCTTTGGCACACATTTATGAACGAACTAATCAGATTGCAACAGTTTACTATGGCGTTGCTGTTGGCTTCTACCAGGGGGTATGTGGCTCAACTTTCACGTCTAGCGACTGCAAGCTTTTTGGTTATGTTAGTTGCAATGATGAATTGTGGCTGAAACTGAGGATTTTGTCCTCTTTTTGCTCCAATTACATTGATCCAGTCCAGCCATGTGACATTTACATTGCAATCCGAGTGATGTATTTTAACTGTTTCCAATAAAGCATGTGACTTATGGTATTGAACTTCACCCTTTATAATATTGCATAAAAGTCAACTTATTCGTATTCTAGTCCTCTTTGAGATTACCCAATATCCGCATACTAATTAATATACCTGACCGGTCTTATCATACTTGAATATATAGAACTTTGCTGAGATTAGTTGGTGCATGCGTCAAAAGAATCATTTACTAGTTGATCTGATGCATATCATGTAGAACATATATTTCCAGTGCCTCGTTTGCTAAGCTTCTAGAAAATAAACTGACTTCTTTAGTTTTGCACACTGAAGATATTAATGGCGTTTTGAATACATGCATCACAAGCAAGTTAGATGGTTAAACTTCTGTGCGGTTCCCAGTAGGCGGTGCTTGTTTGCTTACATATGTGGGAAAAGACTGAACAAGAATTTGCAGAAGCTATTTGACTGAATTATCATATTTTAATTGTTAAAAAATCACTTGCTGGGTTCACTTAGGTCTCCTTACTTTTAGCCCTTCTTATTTGCAGGACAATCTGAAATTGATAGATGATTTGGCTGCTCTAAGGCCAACTATATTTTGCAGTGTTCCTCGGTTGTATAACCGAATATATGATGGGTAATTTTATGGATGTAACTCATTATAGCTCGTAGTCATTTGGGCATGCTAACTTAAGTGCATTGTTGTAGAATTATAAATGCTGTGAAGACATCTGGACCTCTAAGAGAGAGACTTTTTAGAGCAGCCTACAACTCAAAGAAGCAAGCAATATCCAGTGGTATGTGTGCCAATGAATGCAATTTAACATAAGAGCAGCCTTCCAATAGATCAACCACTATTGGAATGCCAAAAACATGTAATAATATTATAGAGCAGAATATGCTTTCTAATGACATGATATTGAAGTTAGAAAACCTGCATTTTAGAAATCCTTGAATTTTGTATGTTGGAAGCTGCAGATGCTTGTTTTTACTTTTTATTGTCAATTGAACTGCTTCAGGTCGGAATCCATCTCCTATGTGGGACAGATTGGTATTTAACAAGATAAGGGCGAAGCTTGGGGGTCGAGTTCGCTTTATGGGTTCTGGTGCTTCACCTCTTTCTCCTGATGTAATGGAGTTTCTAAGGGTGTAAGTTGATCTCTCTCTTTCTCTCTCTCATGCTTGTGGGTCTAAGAGGGAATGTGAGGGTAGGGTTGCTTATTCAAGCAATCCACTCATGTACTTATTCATTGTGAATACTGCAGGTGCTTTGGCTGTCAGGTGCTTGAGGGATATGGAATGACTGAGACCTCTTGTGTCATAACCGTTATGGATGAGGGTGACAATTTAGTTGGCCATGTTGGGTCTCCTAATGCTTCCTGTGGTTAGTAGTTGGATTTTCAGTTCACTATTTGTTTGCCTGTGTACTGCATATACTTATTGGCTGCATGTGCTTACGATTATAATATGTTTTATCTTATACATTACATTGTAGTCATGGTGGCATCTAGAATCATATAGTGGCTGTTTTAGAAAACTGTTTCTTTGATGGTTATTCATGACGGTAAGGGGTAAACAAATTGGGCATTCTTCAGAGAAAGGATGGTTAGAAGGAAAATAACTTAATGGTAACCCGCTTAGGATACTACTATTGAGTGAAATGTATAATTTATCTCCTTACAGGCTTCTGCTTGTCTCTAATTTCTACATTTAACATTCTCTGTTTTAGAGGTCAAACTAGTGGATGTTCCTGAAATGAATTACTCATCTGAAGATCAGCCACATCCCCGTGGTGAAATCTGTGTCAGAGGTCCTACAATCTTCCAAGGCTACTACAAAGATGAAATCCATACGTACTTAATCTGCAGGATATTGAATTATGTTCTTCTTATACTTAATATTTGGAGTACCTAGATGACATTTTAAATGGGCAGGAGAGAAGTAATTGATGATGATTGTTGGCTGCATACTGGAGACATTGGCTTGTGGTTGCCTGGAGGACGCCTAAAGATCATTGATAGGTTAGGTTACCTTGATATTTCTTCTATTCTTGTAATCAAGAAAATAAATTTTCAATACTTCGTATACAAAAAAGAATAACTGAAGGATTCATTTTTGAATCCCGATACTTTTCCACTGCATGATAGTGAGATTGTTAAGTAATGAGATAACATATTCAAAAGTTTATAATTTTTTGGGATTTTTACAATTTAGTGCCAAATTTTTTAAAGTTTTCAATTTAGCTGCTAAATTTTCAAAATTTGTATAAATCAAATCGAAATGTTGTTTTTTTGATGTGACTAATTGATAGATATCCACGTGGCATTTAGTGCACACGCCACATCATCAAAAACAACCTTTTGACTTGATTTATACAAGTTCTAAAAAGATTAGTCACTAAATTGAAAATTTTAAAAAGTTTGGTACTAAATTTAAAAAATCCCAAAAGATTAAACACTTAAATTTGTTATCCCATTAGTTAGTGGTGAACCATCAGGTTTACTACATCTCATACAATGTCAAGACTTTTGATTTTGTTATTGACTTATTTTATTTTATTTTATTTGTTTTCCCCTTACTTTGAACTAAATTCTGATGTAAAGTATCCTTTAAGATACCTTTTCTGTTGTATGGCTTATAGAATACAGTTTTTTATTGTTGTATTCCTCACCCCCTATTTTATTTCATTCTGTTTGTGTGTGAAAGATTAACGCCTTCCTGAAATTCTGCCATCAACTTTTTACAGGAAGAAGAATATTTTCAAGTTGGCTCAGGGAGAATATGTTGCACCGGAGAAGGTTGAGAATGTATATACAAAGTCCAGATTTGTCTCTCAGTGTTTTATATATGGTAAGATTAAGTCGATGGTATGCTGCACTCAATGTCTCTGTTTGTAGTATTTACTAACTGCTTAAGCTTTTGCAGGTGATAGCTTCAATTCCTCTTTGGTGGCCATAGTTGCAGTAGATCCAGATGTGTTGAGGGATCAGGCTGCATCTCAGGGGATCAGGGTGAGTGGTTATCTGTACTTCTGATGGATGATAAAAAATTTCTTTTATTTAATTTCTGAGTACGGATGATTATAGGTCTTAGGCCTTTAGATTCTTTCCTTTGGTAGCATTCATTTCTGTCAAACAGATGAAGCCAGATCAAGTCTGTTTTGTTGTCAAAAGGATAACAAAGAGTGAAATGAGCAGTCTGTAGGCCCCATTGCTGGAAATGCTCGGCTTCAAAACCATATGAACAATTTATAGGTTTATAGAATAAACTGATTGAAATTTATATCAAACTTTTACAATTTGATCACAGTTCTGAAAATCCTCTCCGTGGATGATAACTGATTCTTTTACCAAACTTCTAAATGGATTTATGCTTCTCAAGCATCGGATGTTGGATATATCAATAACATTTTCCTTTTTCTGCCATCATTTCTATAGTTGCCCTCAACCAGTGCAATTTTCTCAACCAAGTTGTCAACAACCTATGCATATCAGGCATCTCTGAGAGCTAATCATAACCAGACCTTTCCCGGATGATTTTGTCCAACATGTGGGGGATAATTGGGGACCTCATTAAATACCTAAGTATAGCCACTATAGGAGACTGGTTTCCATGATATTCATTTGCTAAAGTGAGCAGTGAGTACGCCATATCATTGCCTATTAGTCACCCTCCAAAAACATTTTGAATTAATTTCCTTTGGTTTTCTTGGATCTCTTAACAGGCTTCTATCATTTCTTCCATAAATTGAATTAATAAATAGCCATGAAATGTCATTTCATTGTTTTTTGATGATCCAAATTTCCTTTGTGCAGTATAATAGTTTAGGACAACTCTGCCGTGATCCAAGAGCAAGAGCTGCAGTTCTTGCTGATATGGATGTAATTGGAAGGGAAGCACAGGTAACTTTAGTCCTAATAATGCGCTGGAACTCTTCAGCGTCTATGTTAAAACAATATATAATCCATCTTTGGGTCTCACCCGTCATCTTAAGCTGTTGGGTAGAGTGGTTTATTGACAATGTAAGTAAATCATTAATTTTAATATTGATGATCCATGCAGCTGAGAGGTTTTGAATTTGCAAAAGCTGTAACACTGGTGCCCGAGCCATTTACTGTGGAGAATGGCTTACTGACTCCAACATTTAAGGTGAAGTTGTACGCATTTTTCTTTTGGTAAATTCAAAGAAATATTGGAGTGCATTCTTCATAAATTAAAAGAGAACCTTTTCTCTTTGCCAACCAAAAGAAATAAATAAAAAGAATAAAAGAGAATAAAAAGTTATGAATGTCAAATTTCCCAAGGGCATTCAATTCTGAAATCAAAATGCCATATCAGGGTAAGGTAAAAAGTTCTCTCTCGATTCTGATTTGAACATCTTGCAGATTAAGAGGCCCCAAGCAAAGGCATACTTTGCTGATGCAATATCAACTATGTATAGCGAGCTTTCAGCCTTTGATTCAACTCAAAGGAAGATGCGATAAGCTATACGCCCCTGATTAAGAGAAGTGATTTGTCAATTTGATTAACTAGGCGCAGGAATTCAATAAAAACCAATAAAACACCAGAGCTAAAGATTGTTTAGAGAATAGGTTCATGGCTGTGGATGTAACATCTCCACATTCACGTAGATTTCCTTGTATCTTAATTTTACTGAACACCTCAGGAAGTATACAGCATTCAACTCTACTGTCTGTATGGTTCCTAGGTTTTGCTGTTTTCTGAGCTTGAAAACGCTTCTTATACTTACGCTTGTTGTACAAGGGGAGGTATGATTCCCCTAGCCCTGGGGACAGGACTAGAATTTAGTTTCCATTTTGATCAATCTTAATTCTCTTTTCTACGGAATTGATCCTTTATAGTTTATTTCAGTAAATTGCTTCGAATTGACTTTGATTTGGTAAAATAGTGGAACCACCTATAATTGCTTTGGTGCAATTAATCTTGGTAAAAGCTTCCCGTTTAAGCTACTTACTGTTGCTGGTGAGCATTTTGTACCAGTGAATGTCAATGAATTGAACAATCAAAATTCTCAATGCAGATACCAATGGAACTTAATAGAAGGAAAGGGAGCGGAAGATGTTTTAGAGCAAAAATGAGTAATAATAGCTATAGAAAAACAAAAAGCAGAAATGACGGTAAGCCATGAAACTTGCGTGTCTTATGTTTAAAATACATGAAACAGAGAATGTGCGTAACTCGACATGTTTGAAATATAAATTTTCCATCTTTGTACATGATGAAAATTGAAAAGGTTCCCGATAACGATTCCATGAAATGGAAATGAAAAAGCATGATTAATTACTGCTTGGTTGCTCGTGTGTTGTTCCATAGCCATTGCCTGGCGGAGCCATCCAGTAATGGTGAAACCTGTCAAAAGTTCACAAGTCAATGCCTAAAACGGAAGGTGCATTTTAAGCTTGCACTAACAATTACAATGGTAATGTGGCAATGTACTTCCTCCATTTCCATTGCCGGCAAAATGAAAGAAAAGAAAACCAAATATCAGCATTACATTTCCATGCCCAGTGCATTCATATCTTACGTCATTTTAATCACTCCGAAGTTAACAATTGAGAACCAGGGCAACTACAAGCTCAAGAGTATTTTACCTTTTCCCACACTTGTGAATGGTAATCATTGAGCCAATCCGTCTCTTTTGCAGAGAGTAAAGATTGCTCAATCAACTTAATCTGCAGTAGAAGCATTGATAGGTTCCAAAACATTCTTTAATTAGAACAAATTTCAAAGGAAAGAAGCAAAAAAGAAAGAGCAAATAACCCAAGTGTTGGAAATTAATCCCACACAAATAATAACTGAGAACATCCAATTTCTCATCAACCAAATTTCAGTCCACGACCTAGGAACTGTGTGATTTGCTAATTATTTCCTGGATTTATTAGTACAAACATAGACTGCATGAGCTTTGGATCTTAAGTTTCAACCTAGTATTAGAATACCTGAATGGGCACAAATGTCAACTTTTCAAAACCCAGATATTCCATTCCACCAAAGCGGTTTGGAGTGTCGACCTCTTTCACAATAAGGAGATTCTGCAACAAGAGTTGACTAATTTTTATAACAAACAATTGGAAACCAGTAATAGGCAAGCAAGGTAAAATTGTATACACCAGCAAACAATTAACACAAAGCCTACCCTCCATGCAATCCAAGTTATTTTCGATTGGGAACAGGGAAGCTTAAAAAAAAGGTATATAGAATAAACACCCTGTCACAGGGGAAAAGAGCAGCAACATTTTGCCTTTTGTTATATTTTTTCTGGGGAGACGGTATTTAGAGTTGGATATATTCACGTTGGTACGATAATGACACAGTTCAACGAAAACTAATCCTTAAAATTTGTTTATCAAGTGAGCAAGCTGCAAGATTCTTGAGAAAACTAAGGCTAGTTACTTTGGACCATTTCATTCTCCACCAGGCCCTATTGTTAGCAATCATCATAATAAATAACAGAAAAAAGCTTATCCCAAAATCCAATATTCATCTAGGGAGCATGCCACAACAGGAACAGGTCCAAAAAACTACAAATACTGAGTTGAAAATCAAAGAGAACTTGCTTTCCAATGTAGCAACAGAAAAATCAAATAGAGTTGTGTCCTTAAAATGTCAGAAAAGTGCATTCATATTCTTCTATATCGCCACATTTTTCAGATCAAAAGGTAGAAACAACAAGCTGTAATTAGTTAAATAGATTCAGAATAATAAGTTACGCAATATGATTATATTGACCCAAGGTTGAAACTTTAATAGACCGTAGTAAATAACTGCATAGCCATGGTACCTCAATCCGAATGCCAAAGGCATGGTCTTCGTAATACCCAGGTTCATTGCTCACTATCATCCCTTTCAGCAAGGGTGTCATATTTCCAAACCGGAAACTAATACTTTGAGGACCTTCATGAACATTCAGTGCAGCTCCTACACCATGTCCAGTCCCTAACAGATTAAAGGAAAAGGAGAAAATGACATGAAGCTATATCTTCTCAAGCCATAAACTTATAACCTGTTAAGACTTTTTAGCCAACAGATTGGCAGGACCAGTACCATGTCGATAATCAAGTCCTATCTTCCAAAGAGAAGAGCGTGCAAATGCATCCAACACAAAACCAGGAGTATTTCCAGGGAACACTGCTTGATCTAGAGCTATGTGACCCTGTAATTCAACATTTCATCGAATCAAGTGAAAAATCAAAATTATCAGCTTTGAAATTGCTCTAAGTTTAACATATCACCGAAATTAATTGCATAGACCGCATTGGTAAAGGCTAAAAATTATCTCCTACACAGTAGTTTTTCTTTCAACGATATGAAGGAAGCCTGAACCTGCAAAACTCGAGTAAAGCATTCCTTTTCTCTTGCAGTAGGTTCACCAAAGTGCACTGTCCTGGTTATGTCAGTAGTTCCATCAACATATTGTGCTCCACTATCCAACAGGAAAAATTTTCCTGGATCTACAACACTACAGGTCTCTGGTTCAGGTTTGTAGTGTATAATGGCACCATTAGCACCAGAACCTGTGATTTCATCCCAAACAGTGAGACCTAAGGTGAGGGAAACCATCTGAATTAACTGTTGTTGCAACAGAAAAGAGATGTACATACCACTTATTGTATCAAAGCTAGTATCAACAAAACCAGCTTGATCTGAACGGAATTCAAGAAGTTTGTCTGCAACATCTACCTCTGTTAATTTAACGCCGTTGTTAATCTCCTGTTCAAGCCAGTCCCAAAACCTTGCTAAAGCCGCCGCATCCCTTAACATTAATACAATAAGTATGCATGATATTAGAGAGTTCTTAGGATACATCAACATTTAGTTCACACGAGGGACAATTTTAAGATAGTCTCCACACAAGTAGCCAAGGTCAGAAAACTTTCTAACTTCAAAAAAAAAAAAAAGACTTGCATGTCTATATGGACCATTATTTTATGCTTGCTTACTTTTCTCATAAATCTCATGGAAGAACTGTTGTCATTCACAACAGGACACTCAGAGATAGCTTTACATGATTTCTTACAGTCGAGCTCCCCCACAGCATAAGATATTCCACCATTTAAACCCTAACGAAAGATTTCCAAGCACCTTTCGCTTTAGAACAACAAGTGATAAAGATTACGAAAGAGGATGAAAGGAGATCCAGAAATAGATGTTAGAAATCAGAAAATTTCCTACAACATTTAGATACTATGAACCAAAATGATCATATATTAGCGGCAACAATTTATTGGGTAAATTCTAAAGTCAGGGGCACCTTGCAACTATTGCAAGTTACAACAAGATCATGTTCTGAGGACAAGAGGTAATTACCTCAAGTGACAATTGCGCATGCCTTCTAACTCGGAAGAGTTTTTCACTGCTTTTGCCAGAGAGACAGGTGATGGTTTAAAGACACCAGTAGGTCCCCATGATTTACCATCGAATGTGTTAGAACCATTAGTCTTTCCCACACTGTTACTTCCAAGGTTCTCTAGACGTTTACTGCAAGCAGATTTGTAGGTATTGACTATAGCAGCATTAACAGACGATGTGTCCAACCAAAGTTCGGCTCCTTCTTCAGCCAAACTGAAAGAAAAAGACTATGTCTCAAAAAGTATATAGGATGTGTAAAATGTTTGTCAAGTTCACACACTGGTTTATATATGTTAACAAGAAAGTGTATGCAGAACATTTAATATAGCAAGGCATATTTTCATCCTAATGGTACACAACAGTTTTACAAAGAATTTAGCCAGTGATAAACCATAAGGCTATATGAAACTTACCTTTCTATCTCAGAAAGGATTGCATCATATGGTCTTAACTCAACACAAGCATTCTTCAAATGATTGAACACTGCGGGTGGGATTTTCGAGTTATCAACAAAAAGTTTTGCTCCATTGATCTCGACAATAAGATATGCATAAACAACAGGTGAATGTGGAACATCACGCCCTCTCTGCACCAGAAACATATATATCAAGTTTGCTAATAAGAAGTAGGAAAGTAATTTTGAATTGCTTGCAAGTTAGATTCTCCAAATGGGAATATGAAGTAAAAATCCAGATTAGAGAAGTGCTATTAAAATTTATTAAAAAGTCCAATCAAAATTCAAGTAAATCGGTCTAGTATTACCAAGTTCAGCAGCCAGGCAATTTCATCAAGCGTAGAGATAACAATTGCACATGAACCAGCATTAAGAAGCTCAGACTTCAGTGAAGACAATTTTGATGCTGCATCTAGGCCTGCATACTTTAGGCTATGAACCCTAATTGGATTGTTTGGAGGCTTTGGCCTGGATTTCTTCCATATCTCATCCACGAGATTTGGATTGTACAAGTAAACCAACTCCAAATTGTTCTTGGCTATACATTCCTTCAACTCTTCAGCCGCATCAAAAGAAAAAAGGAACTGCTCCCTTCATATGTCAGAGACAAAGTGGCATCAGGCAACGCAAAGTTGAAAAATGATTAAGTATAAGCTCACATGAAACTGATGCTTCAAGACACAGGGATAATAACACTAAAACAGAAAAACAAAAAGAAAACAGGAAAACAAAATGAATCAAAGTAGCACAGATAGGAAAAGAGAAAAACTAAAAATTCGATGAACTGAAGATGTAAAAGAAAAGAGACTTAAACTGCAAAATTCGAAGGAAAACACAAGGATGAAGCTTCTGAGAAAACATCAAGATTGAATGAATGAAAATTTTGGTGCACGTTTGCAAAAATTAGTACTGATACATGTAGAAATGTTAAATGTGCTAAGCTAGTCAAGGTCACCAATAAAGACACAAAAATCTTCTCTACATCAGTAGACCAACAAGAATTAAGGTTCATTCAACTTAAGGAATCCAGAATTTTCTCACAGGATCGATGCCAACTTTGGCTCCAGAAGGTAAAACATCATTTAGCCATTCACTTGTTGTAGGAACTCCAGCGTTGCCAGCTCGCATGAGATTCCAATTAGAATTCAACTGCTTTTCAGCCTAAGCACAAGAGAAAAGATAAATGACTACCATCTTTTACCTCCAATTTTATGGTGTCAAACCTTAAACTCCCTTACAAATTACAATTCAAATAAAAGTTAAAAAAACTTTGATCCTGCTAAATAGATTTGACAATGCAGGCACCACTAGCTTGACTAAAGCATGAAATAATGAACTTGCAGCATTTGCTTTCCCAACCTGGAGAAAATATCGACCGTCTGTCCAGAGAGCTGCTTTCTCCTTTGTGACAACAGCAGTTCCAGCACTGCCAGTAAAGCCCGAAATGTATGCCCTCCGCATATAGCATTCAGCAATAAATTCACTCTGAAGCCACAAAGAAGAGATTAATGATAAATGGTTCAGGGAAATGAATTTTGTTAGTAGTATAATGTTAGGTCAGACTATTTGCAGACTCCAAACCCTTTTCCATGCTCTGAGTTAAAAACAGCAAAATGGCGAGCTGTCCATTTTGTTCAAACAACATTAGAGCAATTTGAACTTCCAAAAGTTCATAAACCACATCAGAAATGCTATACGGAATAACCAATACAGACCATCAAAACCCGGTGGAGGTCAAGCATAAGAAAACATAAACCATATCAGAAATGCTATGTGGGATAACCAATATAGACCATCAAGTGGAGCTCAAGCAGAAGAAAACATAGAACATCAAAAGAACAAAGTAAAAGACCATCAGTATCATGCATAAAACTCAGGAACTGAACCTGGTGAGAATCCTGAGAGGGCACGATATAGGCGTCGATGCCAATTCCAGGACGGGAGAAGAGCTCACGCAAAGCACGAAGCTTCTCGTCTGGTTCCGAACTGGCCGTGAGATTTCTACGAAGCTGGGAAGATGGTTTGGCGGATATAGAACTACAGCTTCTAATAAAAAGATGGGTTCTTGGAGAATTGACATAAAACTTGGGGCTGACTCTTAAATTTGGTAAAAGACAGCCATAGAGTGATAAAGAGAGATGACGAGAGTAAAATAAGGCGGAGGACTCTATTAGAGACGCTGACAGAGAGAGTGGACGCATCAGAGGTGATGGGCTTGAGTGCATAGACATAGTGAGGGAGAGGCAAACACAAACGCAAAACAGAACAGGAGATAAGGTTTTGTGCTTGCTTGTGTTGTGCGGTTTTTTTTTTTTTTCGCAGTTATTATTTTAATATAAAATTAATATAAAAAAAAGGGTTTTACTCTCGTCTCATTTCATTGTCATCAGTCTTAGTTACATTTCTTCTTCATTTCAACTATATTCCATAGAATTTTGCGGAAAGCGGCATGGCAGTCATCACTGACGAGCCAGAACCTCAATCTACACCAAAGAAACCAACTTCACCACCTGAAGTCTCAGACACACAAAAGAAGAACCCATTCATTTTCTGGTTTTACTTCACACTTTTGGTGTCTTTCATCACTCTCTTAACCGTCACTCTCTCCTCTCTCACCTCATCTTCTCAAGACCCCAAGTCCTTCTTTCTCTCCCTTTCTGCTCCTCTTCGTCAGCACTACTCTAGGGGACGTATTATAAAGGTCCAGATTGCCAAGAACCAACAACACACTGAGATTTTTGCTCTGGAGAGCGGTAACAAACCTTCTGTGACTGAGAAGGTGCTGATCGTGCATGGGTTGGGTCTAAGTTCGTTTTCTTTTAGGAAAGTTATTGACTTTCTGGGTTCTAGAGGGGTCCATGGGGTTGTTTTTGATTTGCCTGGAAATGGCTTCTCTGACAAAACAATGGAAGTGGTTGAAGAGAGAGGCAGTGGGGTTTTTGAGAAGTTGTTGGATGTATACCGTCTTATTAAGGAAAAAGGAATCTTCTGGGCTTTTGACAATGTCATTGAAACTGGACAAATTCCTTATGAAGAGATCCATTCTCATTTTGATCGCGGAAAGAATGTTGTTAAATCTATTGCTTTGGGGGGTGAAGAGATGGGAAGAATTTTAGGTCAAGTGATTAGTGCAATGGGGTTAGCCCCTGTACACCTTGTTTTGCACGATTCTAGTTTGGGAATGGTGTCAAATTGGATTTTGGAGAACTCAGAATCTGTTAGGAGCGTGAGTCTGGTTGATACTAGTATGAAACCAGCTTTAACTTTGTGGGTTTTGGAGATTCCACTAGTCAGAGAGATTGTCTTGGGGTCAACTCTGGCATTTAAAAGATTAATAAGCTTGTGCTGTTCAAAGGGGATCAGTGGCATGGATTTGGATGCTCATAGAGTAATTCTGAAAGGAAAAAATGGGAGGGAAGCTGTTGTGAGGACATTAAAGAAGTTGAATTCTAGCTTCAATTTGGTAGAATGGGGTAGGTCAGATGTTATTAGGAAGCTGCCGATGCAAGTGATTTGGTCCAGTGGTTGGTCTAAAGAGTGGAGCAAAGAAGGGCTTAAGGTCGTTGAGGCACTACAAAGGGGTAAACTTGTAACACACTCTGGTGGGCGGTGGCCTCAGGTGAGAACCTTTATCCTCCGGATGTTTCTTGTATTTTCATTTTTAATGTGTGTATGATTATAAGCAGGTTTGCAAATTATTAGTGAATGAGTCATTTTCTGTGATTGATGCTTGGTGAATCATTGTTGAAAACTTTAAACAATCGAAGTCTTTTCGTCTAGATGTTTAATTTTTATATCAGAAACATTCACAAATATGCTTACAAGATATTGTGACCAGTGTTACCAGCCAGGTCTACTGGAAGGTGATAATTTGTTTAGTTCTATGTGGTATCTATTAGAGATTCCTCTCAACTATACCAAAATATTGGAGTTTCATTGCTTCTTACTTCAAAGAGAACTGACATGATAACTTTATGCGGCACATTTGTTGCTTTTTTAACTATTTAAAATAGTGATATGCTTGTATGAGTGAGTTTGCATTCAGGTTCCAACTCTTTTCATAGGGTTATTTATCTTTAATCATATCCTCCCAATTGGATGGCGTGAGCACACTGTAATTTTACCTCTATATTTGCTGCATTTTAATGGAAGAAATAGGGTAAGGATGATAAAAACAAAAGGATACGGGCTTGATCTCTGCTTCTGTATTATTGTGGACTTTTTCAGCCAAAATCTTTGGTCTGGATTACAAGTGCAGAGTAAGGCTTCTTCGTTTTCTTTTTTCTTTATTTTTTTTCAGTTAGAGATCATTATTGGTATAGGGAGTTTTGTGTTTGTCAATGATGGTTTTATCAGTATTTGAAACCTTATATGATATTGGGATCTATCATTTACTTTCTTTCCGACATGTTTTCTTAAATGTTCCTTTGGTCTTCTGAGCCATCGGTTTAAAGGTTTTGCTTTTGCTTTATCGATCAGTTCCTCAATCTTTTAATTTCATCTAGAGAATGTAGCAGTGGTAACTTCCTCTCCTGAAGTCAGCAGAGGGAGCAGAGAAGGGACCAATCTGCATCACTTATTTTTATCAAATCCATCTTCTTTCAGATTGAAATCAGTTGTGACTTCTGATAGAACAATGTTACCATAAAGACTGGCTCGAAATATAGTTTGCTTGCGGCCGGTAAAACTTTCTTATCTCTAGACCATGGACACAGAAGTCCCTGAGTGTCATTGTTCTTGTTCCTATTTTCCCTCCTCTTGTTCACTGCATAATGTGAAACTTAGGCAAAAAATCCCTTCCATATCTCCATTATACATGGAACACTTCCTAGTATATTGTTGGTTGAAACATTTAGGGGGAAAAAAAGAAGAAGAAGAGAATAGAATGACTTGTTATTGATTAAGTTTTAACCCCTCAGTTTATATTACTAGGCAATACATGTTAACCCTAATATTTCAGAATAGTATTATTCTAATATAAGGTACTTCTAACATAGAATCCTTAACATAATTATTCTGAATATAAAAGTTGATTCCGTGCAATTTTTTTCTGTTGACTACATGTCATTTTGCAGTGCTTGTGATAACTTTATTTGGTGATTGCAGGAAGATGCTGCAGATGAGCTAGCAGAGAGAATTTCTAGTTTTGTATCCTCTTTGCCAAAGTCTGTTAGGCAAGTTGATGAAGAATCTATACCAGAGCAAATCCAGAAAATTCTTGATGAAACTAATGAGAATATGAATGTCAATCATCACCATGACCATCACCACCACCACCATGGTCATTCACATGGTCACACAGCTGACTACATGAATGCATATGGCCTGGGCCCTGGTTGGGGCAGTTGAACTTGAACCTGCACCTCTTTTGAAAACTTGGGTTGATACTGATAGTCAATGTGGCGTTTTGAACATGAATGTGATAATAGACTTGTTTTGATGTATCATTATTGTGAAATTTGAATGGATTATAGAAAAAGCTTGCAAAACTGTTCCTCCATATCACTTGGAACTAGTCAAATTATCTGTAATCCTATTGTTATTTTAAACCAACTTGCATTATCTCATTGGCTTTCCAGTTGTTCTTTAATGAGAAAAGAACACACAAAATTAGGAGACAGGGCAGCAACTGTGGAGCTACGGCCCCTGGGGCAGTAGAATTGTGTTAATAAGGACTCTTTTTGTATTATATATTTGGACAAAATCATTCTTCACTTGTTTACATTTGCTGCCCTAGTGTATTTGTGTATTGTCAAATGCCAAAGATGTGATGAATAATAAAACTATAACTATGTGCGTAAAATATTGTAAAACTACCGATATGTTAGTCTAAAAAACAGAACAGATACGATCACCGATTCTGATTGTCTTGCTCCTTTCTCCTTCATGTTTTCCCAGTAACGCAGACTTTATTAAGAATTGATGAAGGCAGATAACTAATTACGGATATTTAGAGTCACAACAGGCGATCCAGTGATTTGGTGCGAGAGACCTTTTAAGTAGTGGTTAATTTTCTAGGTGGAATCACCATGCTCTTCTAAGGTAAAGATGAGACTGTTTTTGGTATACATTCTATGTTGCAAAAGATGACCAAGAAAAATTAGTAAGAAGGACAGATCAAAATGCAAGTTTCAGTTAACCAAGAAAAATTAGTAAGAAGGACAGATCAAAATGCAAGTTTCAGTAAGTATCAGAATTTCCATGTTCGCTTCATGTCAGGAGTAAGGAACCTGTATGCATCTTTGGCAAAAATGCCGGCTCGAATAAGGTTGATAGTTTTGTCGGCTAGTTGGTGTTTCTCTTCCTTTGCGTCAGTAAATCTACGTCCATTCCTTTCTTTCCAAATGCAGTATAAGGACATTTCGAAAGCAACAGAAAAGAGAGTTGTGTTTGGAGTTCCTCTCCTTGATTTGGCAATTATCCACTGCAACACAAACTCCCAATTGTGCCAGTAACAAGTGCATAATATGAATCCAAATAGTTTCAGAATAATTACAATGAAAGAAAAGATGATCTCGATCTTCAGAAGCCAAGTTACAAAGAATACATAAGTCATCAACATTACGGTGCCAATGATTCATTGTTAGGAGGCGGTTCTCGATAGCTAACCATGTTATGAAAGCTACTTTGGGGCTGATGGTATTATGCCATAAAAGGAAGTACCAAGGGACTACCTTTGCATTATTAGTAAAGAGACTATGGCACGATTTGTTAGAGAAACCACCATCCGTTGTAAGCTTCCAAGTAATATGATCCTTCTTAGCTATATTAGAGAGGTTCGGGAAGTGGGCCATAAGTGTTGTGGATCCTCGAAAATTAACTTTCTATTCACCGTTGTTCAACCAAGAAGATACTTTGAGATGTAGGGGTAGTCTGTTACGCAATCTCCAAAATTCTGGAGAGGAAATAAGTGGGTTGATGTCCATCCAACTATCAAACCACACATACGTTTTTTCTCCATTGTCCATTTTGTGTTGGATATGCAGATAAATGGTATGACGTAGCTACATCATCTGTTGCAGTATCAAGGAGCCCTGAGGATAGAAATCTACCTGCCAAAAGTTGGAGTTGTGCAAATATATTTCATGGATCCACTTTGTCCACAAGGCGGTACGATCAACGTATAACTTCCATATCTTTTACACATTGCAACTTTCTGTATATTAGAGATTGGAATAGTCCCAAGACCACCTTGTTGTTTTGGCATCCTAACCTCTTGCCAATTCACTCTCACTTTTCTAAAGTTTCCTACCTATCCCGTCCAAAGAAAGGTTTTCATGATTTTTTCCATCTCCTTGATGACTTTTTGAGGTAAGGCAATATGAGCAGCCCAATGAGTATGCAGACTATTAAGGACTAAAATGATTAATGAAAGTCGAGTTGCATAAGAGAGGAAGTGGTTTTGCCAAGCCGTAAACTGGGACTTCATTCTTTCTATAACCGAAAGACAGTCCTTGAACTAGGCTTAGAAGCCATGATAAGAACTCCCAAATATTTGAAAGGCATTGAACTATTACTGAGCCCAGAGATTCTACTGATGTTCGCTTGTATCCTTACATCTTTTGAGACCAAAAAACAGCTTTTCTTAGGGTTATATTTTAATCCTGACCAGTCCGCGAGCAATCTGAGTGCTTACATCATGATATTAAGAGAGTGAGGCTCAGCACCACATAAGAGAACCAGGTCATCTGCATATAGCAAGTGTGTAAGCCTTAGCTCCTTGCATTTATACTGAAATTGGAAATCACCATTGCAATAAGTGAGTCTGCTTAATAATCTAGATAGCCCCTCCATAATAAGTGTGAATAGATAAGGCGATCGAGCTTCATCTTATCGAATCCCTTTTGCCGGTTTAATCGGAGTAGGAGTATCGTTAATAAGCACATTGAGACAGGAAGTGCTAACACACACCATGATCCATTGCACAAATATATTAGGAAGATGAAGTGCTTCGAGGCATAGTTGTATAAACTACCAACTAACTCTATAAAAGGCTTTAAAAAAGTCAATCTTAATCAAGCAACTATTAAGTTTTCTACCCGAGGGATATTCCTTCAATAGTTCCTGCAATATCAGAATGTTGTCCTCAATGTGTCATTCAGGAATAAAATGTAACACCCCATTACCCTAGGATACGTACCGGAACGCCCGTGGGTCATTCCGACACATATCCCAAGATAACGGAGCGCTACGTGAAAATACTATCGAACTCCACATGGCATCACATACA
>JANZXP010000007.1:8799470-8832116 GCA_027576715.1 Erythroxylum flavicans | reverse complement strand
TCATAAAATTGGCTAAAGATTAGATAAAACTAATGAATTTAAAATATAATTGAAACAAATTGTCATTACCTTTTGAAAAATTTAAAGTTTAATTAAAAAAAATTATTAAATGAAAATTAATTAATTAATTTTAGTTTATAAGAATTTATTAATTTATAAAAATTGACCAGTTAATTATTAAATTGATCAGTTTTTAACAACAATAATTATTAAAGTAAATTAAACTATAAAATTAAAAATAAAAAAGTTGGACTATTCAGAATTTTTTTAACCATTCGAGTTTTTTAATCAAAGGATATATCACGTTATAAAAAATAATAATTTCATGTATACAATTTTTTTAAAAAATAGATATTAAATTAAAAAAATTGAAAAATTAGACGTCCGTACCGTCCAAAAGTGACCAAACTTTCAACAGACGAATTTCAATTGGTGAGCGATTTATCTTCTTCGACAATTGCCACCTTATATGTCTGATTCTTGCAAGCAAATGTTTGGTGGCAAACGAGCGTTGTTGATTGGATTGGACGGTTGGTGATTGAGGGGACCCAATATCGATGGCTAGAATTGCTCGGGCGAATTCGATGGATCTGTGTCAAAAGTTCCCAATCCTGCGATTTCGTCTAACCTTGTACTTTATCTCGAGAACGAAACGGGGCATCGAAGTTACATCAATGTCCAAAACCCGTAGATTGGTGACAGAATTCTTGGTTCAGTTTTATAATGTCTTATTTTATTCTATAAATTTCAGGTATTTATTTATGTGAGTTATATATTTATTTATACGGAATCTACGTAAGATCCATATAAATAAATAGTTGAGATTTATGTGAGAGAATAAGACATTATAAAATTAAACAGAGGATTCTGACTCGTAGATTAACATTCCCACTTTTATGGTACATAAGTTTTCAAAAGATGTCTTTAGGGCAAGTTTAAGTGAAGTTGGATTTTAATGAATTTTAATAAGTTCTTCTACAAATTATTCGTTAATGTTGTTAAGAATCTTTTTGATATAATCACTGATGTTTTAAAAGCTAAATTGAAAGTTAAATTAATAAAATAAAAAATTTAAGGTTTAAAAAATTATCAGTATTAGACGGTTATAAAGTTGGCTAAAAATTGAATGAAATTAAAAAATTTAAAATATGATTGAAAGAGAATGTTCTTTCTTATTAAAAATTTTAAAGTTTAATAAAAAAAATTTATCGACTTATTTTAGCTTGTAAAAATTTATTAATTTATAAAAATTGATCAATTTAATTAGTTTTTAACAATAAGAATTGATAAATAAATATAACTAAAAAGTTGAAAATTAAACTAAAAATTAATCAATTTAAGATTTTATAGTTGAACAGATTGAATTGATTGAAATTTTCAATCATTAATAATCACAATCACATTTAAAAACAATAAATGATTGACATAATTTTTTGTATTGGAAATTAGTTTAAACTTTTAACGATTTTAAGAACTTGAAATTTGATTGTTCAGAAGTTAAAACCATACTATTTTATCAATTAATTTTTTACCTTTAAAAAAAGTCATTTATATAAACAATTCATATTATTCAATCGAATATAAATTATGTTCTTCGATCACATAAATAGATATTTAAATAAATAAGTAAACCAGATTAAATTTTATTTAACAAAAATTTCAATTGAATTTTAAATTATTTGATAGATAAGAACAATCTTTTTTAATCATATTTCAAATTCTTTAATTCTATTCAATCTTTACTCATTTTTATAATAGTCTAATATTATTAAACCTTTTAAACCTTAAATCTCTTATTTTACTAGTTTAACTTTCAATTCAATTCAAATTTGTAGTAAAACAACTTTTTTATTTGAACAAATGTTACTTAAGAATGTCAATAGCCCGGGCCTGAGTTGTTCCTGGCTCGACCCAACCTAACCTTTAATTGAATGACCTGGTCAGCTCACGAATTGATCGGCTCGTCCTTATTTTTTTTTTTTCAAATTACAAAATAATGTTGTTTTGTTATTCTGACCGACCTGTGGCTCGATCAGGTCGAACCATTTTGGCTCGTGATTTGACCAACTTAGGTGAGAATCGACATCCCTAATGTTATCAACTCAAGATCATCTAGTCTAAACCAATCGAGTACCGCCCAACCATAAAATCAGTACATCATTTAATTCTTGCAAGACTCCACCTACTCCAACCAATCCTAATTGAAAAATTATAATCAATGAACATTTTCAACTTATTTTCTCCTTAGACTCAACAGCGACACTTATGCTTATTGCATTTAAAAGTCTACAAGCGTGGACTCGTAAGCCACCAGTAGACTACAAGCCACTGGCTTCATTGATTCATTCCATTGTAATTCTCAGACTTCTCGATACCACATTCCTTATTCGTGGTACTGTATGCTCCTGATTGGGTTTGATAAGGACCCAATGAATTTGGCTATTTTAAAATAATATTATTGTATATTTATATTATTTAAATTTATAAATAAAAAAAACATAGTTTTAAAGAAAAATTCTATTCAATCTAAAATTGAAGTTGAGTTTATTATGAAACTAATGATTAAAAATTTTAATTGATTTGATCAGTTCAATCGTAAAAATTTTGAATAGTCTAATTTTTCAGCTTGATTTTTAATTTTTTAAAATTTTTACTAAATAATAAGTTCTTATAAATTAAAAAAATTCAATTAATTCTTATTTAATAATAAATTTTCAATTAAACTTCAAATTCTTCGATAGGTAAAAATAATCTCTTTTAATCATGTTTTAAATTCTTTAATTTTAGTCAATTTTATATCGGTTTAACAACTATCGAACATTTTAAACCTTAAACTTTTTGTCTTACTAGTTTAATTTTCGTTCTTGTTTTAAAAACATTGCCTGAAACTCAATTAACTAAGTTCTAATTTATTGAATTCATACCAAATCATATCAAATTGAATTGAGTTTAGTGAAGTATAATTTGTCAAGTCTACTCCTATCTAGCTTCCACACACACATAGATATTTAGATATATGCAGTTGAACGGAAAAGTTCGTTAGAGGCCAAGTCTTCCTCTCCATGAAAGAAATAGTGAAGTTGGCTTTGGAAGAAAGACATTTTTAAAAGGGGTTTAGGGTTTAAATCATAGAAGAAACCCCAAAATTTATATAACCCTTCTTATTTTGAGATTCTTAAGAATTTATTCTTCAGAGTTCTGAGTTCCAATTTCTTATGAAGTTGTGATAAATTATATTAAATGTTCTTAATTGTAAAAATATCAAATATGTATTAACTTTTATTTTATAATATAGCATATCATGATATATAAAATATAAATCAATTTTTTGGAATAAAATAGTAAAATCCATTTGAACATCAATAAGTTATCGACATTATTAATACCCAGTTGAAATTTCGTTAAAGTGTGATATGGTGAGGATAAGTATTTATTTATCGCAATTTTAAAATGCAGTCACATATTTAAATATGTGGATGAACAATAAAAAGTTGGAAAAAATTACAATATTACTGTAGAAATCAATAAATGAAAACATCGTAATAAATTAACTAGATTACACATATTTCTCTTGCAAATTTCAACTACGAGAGTATACGAGAACATGGGTATTTACGTCTTTTCACTTATGACTGAACGATCATTTATTCATTTATGTGAGGCTCGCATAAATGTGTGGGCCATGGTCTTAGGAGGGCAAAATCGTAACTTAGTTCTCATTCCCCGACAAATCATAGCTGTAATATTAAATAAGTCCTCCTGGCGAATTAACTTCTCCCACGTGGCGTGGCCTCCCCTCACAAAAATTAAAATTCCCTATTACGAAGGTTATTAATTTTAATATACAATAATTTTAAAAAATAAACAAATTATAAGTCAACGACATGGATACATGTGCTATTATGGTTGCAACAACTCAAACCAAGACAGTAACGATGTTTCGGTCTTATAGATTAGAATATGGACACGATATGATATGACATTTTTCTTCTGAGCGGCCATCAAACTTTCATCCAATCTCCTACGTTGGTGGAGCCACTACAGCTCAGGCATATTTATGTTAAAGTTGCTTTATGCACAATACACATTTTAGCATAGACGGGAAGGAGTTAATAATATTTTGATTAAATCTGACTTAAAATTAAATAATTAAATTAAAATTAATTTTAGATTAGTTTGGATTTAAAAGAGTTAATTAGTTTAATTTTAATTGAATTAATTAATTAAAATAATATTATTTAAATTTAAAATTTGATTAAATCGAGTTTAAATTGAAAAGGTATAAATTCAATTTAAACAATTATTATTTCTATTTTAAATATGTATTGAACTAATTTTCATTATTATGTAATAATTTATTAATTACATGATTCAATTAATTCATTTAACAAATTAATAAGTTCCAACAAAGTCTAAATTTAAGAAAAAATTATAAATTGAAACAATTCAAAGTGTAACCACCTACACCCACCAACACGTGTGTGCACACAAACGTACACAAACACACTCACATATACAATATTTTAGAAAATTTAAAATTCAGGATTAAAATTTTTAAGTTAAGAACTAATGTTTTAAACAACAACAACAACACTTAACAGAATTTTTGCTGAAACGCACGATTTTAAGAGGTCCAATAATACATAACCTTATTCTTAACTAGTAAAGATGTTGTTTCTAAATAACCCATAGAAATAAATTAGTGTTTTAAAAATTATATAATTTAGGTCAAATTGTTGTTTTTACTTATATATAACGTGTCTATTAAATATCACGTGGATGCTCGTTATTTTTTTCTCATTTATAAAAATTTAAGAATTTGAGTTGGTTAACGAGTTAAATTTAAATTTGAGAAATTTTGTTTAAATTAATTTGAGATAAATTAAATTAAATTAAATAATATTTGTATTCAATAATTAAATAATTGGTTAATAAAAATTACTTTGTTTTATTTAAATTTTGATCTATTTTTGAATTATTCTACAGTAAATATATAATTTAATCAGTTATCTAACTTTATTAGTAATAATGATTAATATTGTCTACAATATTATTTTTAATTATGATTTATTTTTAATGTAGGAAAAAAAGGTGTTAAAAGAGAGTGTGAAAACTATAAAAAGTATCGAGTTCATATTGTAACTTACTAACAAAGAAAATTTTGGTGGAAGATGCAAACCTTCCCGACAACTATTATCAATTCCAGTTAAATGCACAATTCTTCTCACCTAAATCCTCCTTTTCAAGTGGGTGCATTGAATTGTTTAACCATCAATGACACAAAAACAGTTGAGCAGATTAAGTCTACCCAATTCCCTCTAATTATACAAAGATAAGGCTAACTTTCCCTTTCAAGTTTCACAACTTTCTTAAATACACAACTACCAACAAATTGAGTCACTATTGATATTTTTTAAAAATAATTTTATTTTTATTGTCCACTTTCTTTAATAAAAATTTATAATTATTATGTAAATTTAGTGAATTTTAAAATATTAAAAATTTTCTTTATATAAATTGCTACAATTCTTTATTAGTTTCTAATATGAAATTTATATTAAGTCTTTTAATATTATTCGTGTTATATATATATATTAAAAGCTTTTTCTTCAGAAGCAACTTCTCTACTTATACTAATTAGGGATAAAGTTGACAAGTAGGAGTTGCCTAATTGATTTTAACTCCTCATACTCTTCTTTATAAGAAGTCTTGAGTTCGACTCACCAAAAAAGAGGAGAGAGGAAGAATGTTCCTTATTGATAATCCTCCAGTCCTTTGGGTATGCTCCTTAGTCAGATCAATTACAGACGTCTCGTTTTCAGCGGCAATGTGAGAGTTACAACTACTAGAAAATTTAGGACTGCTAAGAACCTAATACTGAGTAGGGTCAATGATCAATCAACAGCTGACCAATCAATATATGACGACTCCTTGTGCGCAGAAATATACATGCTACGTAAGAACACGAGAGACCTTAAAATTTCAAATTTATCTCCTCTAAAACTCTCATGATAAGATCTTAAAAATTTAAGGTTAGTCTGATAAAACTAAAATACTAAATATATATACATAAAAAAAGGGGGGATAAAGTTATATATTATTGCACTTTCTTAGTTCTTACATCCTGCAGAATTTAACCGGCTCAAGAAGCTTTCTTCCATTTCAGGAAAACTAGTGAGGCCCTTTTTGGTAATTTCGTATTGTGACTCTTCATTTAAAAGCGATACGTTTCCCTCTCCTAGCTTCCTACTCATTCGATACCCAGAAGAGACACACACACACACCACATGGCACCACCGAAATTGTCTCGAAAGTTCCCGCCGATAAAGAACTGCGGTGGCTCCGCCTACAAGTCTATAGCCGCAGACCTCGATGGGACACTTCTGCTGTCGAGCAGCTCCTTTCCCTACTTCATGCTGGTGGCCATCGAAGCCGGTAGCTTCCTGAGAGGACTCGTCTTGCTTCTCTCGCTGCCACTGGTGATCGTCTCCTACTTCTTTATCTCTGAAGCCATTGGGATCCAGATCCTCATCTTCGTCTCTTACGCTGGCCTCAAGGTCCGCGACATCGAGCTCGTCTCGCGAGCTGTTCTGCCCAGGTAATTGTTCGTCTAGCTGTTTCGTGGTAATTTATTAGGTTAAAACAAGCTTATGATTAACGACAATCAAATCTATCTACGGCGGTGGCAGGTTTTATGCGGCGGATGTGCGATCGGACAGCTTCGATGTGTTTGACAGGTGCAAGAGAAAGGTGGTGGTGACAGCGAATCCTACCATAATGGTCGAACCGTTTGTGAAGGATTTTCTAGGCGGAGACAAGGTTTTGGGAACTGAGATTGAAGTGAACCCAAAGACTAAGAGAGCCACCGGTTTTGTGAAGAAACCCGGCGTTTTGGTCGGAAAATGGAAGAGGTTGGCGATCTTGAAGGAGTTCGGAGAAGAGTCTCCGGATCTTGGAATCGGAGACCGTGAGACCGATCATGACTTCATGTCGATTTGCAAGGTTTGCGTTCTGCTTTTCCCAACTTATCAACAGTGAAACAGTAACAGTAAAAAGCGATGATGTAATTAAAATAGCAGGTCTAAGTAGATGGTGGTTGGTTAATGTTTTCAATTCTACGGGACCCACAGTCTTTAACTATCTCCAACTGTCTTTCATATGCCACCTGGAAATTAGGTTGGTCAATTTACATATTATTAATAACCTCTTAAATTTAAAAATATATTTATGAATTAAATTATGAAAATTCAAACACAAACATTTTAGTAAATAAATTAAAATTAATATTTATAATTAAATTGGAAATTAAATTAACTTTTTTCTTTTTTCTAACTATGAACAGGAGGGCTACATGGTACAACGCCGTACGGCAGCGGCTACAGTACCTGTCGATCGTTTGAAGAGCCGCATCATCTTCCACGATGGACGGCTAGTAAAACGCCCGGACCCACTCAACGCTTTCATGACGTTTATATGGTTGCCATTTGGCTTCATCCTATCCCTAGTTCGGGTATACTTCAACCTTCCACTTCCGGAACGCATCGTACGGTACACATACGAGATGCTGGGCATCCACTTAGTGATACGCGGGAGCCCACCTCCAGCTCCATCACCGGGGACCCCGGGAAACCTCTACGTGTGTAATCACCGTACAGCACTGGACCCCATCGTGATCGCCATAGCACTGGGACGCAAAGTGTCGTGTGTTACATACAGCGTAAGCCGGCTCTCGAGATTCCTCTCTCCAATCCCAGCCATTGCTTTGACGCGTGATCGTGCGGCTGACGCTGCGAGAATCTCAGAGTTGCTCCAGAAGGGCGATCTAGTGGTGTGCCCAGAAGGGACCACGTGTCGCGAACCCTTCTTGCTAAGATTCAGTGCTTTGTTCGCAGAGATGAGCGATAGGATCGTGCCGGTGGCCATCAATTGTAAGCAGAACATGTTTTATGGGACTACCGTACGAGGAGTCAAATTCTGGGACCCGTACTACTTCTTCATGAATCCGAGGCCAACGTACGAGATCACGTTCCTGGACAGGTTGCCGGAGGAAATAACGGTGAAAGCAGGAGGGAAGTCGGCGATCGAGGTGGCCAATTACGTGCAGAAAGTGCTCGGCGACACGTTGGGTTTCGAGTGTACTTCTTTGACTAGGAAGGACAAGTACATGTTGCTTGGAGGGAACGACGGGAAGGTTGAGTCCATCCACAATGGGAAGAAAGCGTAGAGATAGCAGGAAAAGAACATGTCTTTAGTACTTATGCTACTTTCAATTTCGATTTGGTCTTCTAATTCATCGTCGGAAGGAACAAATTCAGGTTGCAATGTCTTGTTTTAAGATCTTAGTTTTATTAGGTAAGTCCATAATCACTTTCAGGTGTTAGAATTTTGAAGACAGACTATGGATGATAAGTGTCATTGATTATTGGCATGTCTGTATGTTTAATGAACAAATCCTCTCATGTTCAATATCTCAATTATTATTGTTTTTTTCGTTAACCAAAAATAATGATTATTTTAAAAATTAAGAAGAATGATAACAATAACAACTTAATAAAAAATTCGTTAAATCTAAACCCAATAGCAAGGCTCAGGCTTGGATAGGCCCAATCTCAATCCTGCAAATTAAAATTTCTATATAATTCTACCAAATTTTCTGTTACATTTATTCTGTTTTAATTTTATTTTATTAAATATTAACTATATATTTATGTAAAGTCTATATAAATATATAAATATAATTTAATAAAATATGATAAGAACGTTTCGTGGGATACAAAAAATTTGTATATGGTACCCTAGACTAGTTCAACAAAGAAAACGAAAGCAGCTTATCCTTGTAAAGAATGGAAAAGAATATGCGAACAATAGGAAATTTGGATACAATAAAGACAAATTAAAAAAACCCAAGACGCAACATAAATCGATTTTGTCCTAATCCGTAACAATAACAAAAGCTACTCTTATCAACTCCGGTTCTAAGTTCTAACACGTTACGACCTTCTAGATTTATCAATGTACTTAAACAACCCAACGACCATACACCCGTCTGCTTATTACGTTCTCCTCCAAACCTCATAAAACGCACCAGCATCCGCTAAACGACATAACGGCAGTATAGGCATTAAGCGAGTCACCAATAAGATCGAAATAGACGTCCTTTATCCAATTGTTGATCTGTCTCTTGCAGTATCGTTCTCGTCGGTTCACCGTAGCCATCAATTTTCAAGGTCGGAACCACCGACTCGGAGCCCCGAGAGAACCGTTGCACTTTGTCGACTGGTCCGATTTTGCCGGGAGTTTGTTTTTTTGATATGTTTTTCCACTCTCTTATTCGAATGATTGTTTTAACGTTGGTTTCTTGCTGCAGAGGATGCGGCGGAGAAGGTGGATGATTGTGGAAGTTATTGCGTTTCTGCTTGTCCTGTCTTGTGGGAGAGGTAAGTAATCTATCAGAGCGCAGCTTAGATTCCAAAGTTGAAGATTGCCTTTGTCTTGGAATGTATTAATGCTACATATGTGTAGTTTTGGAACCTTGGACTAGTGTCATTATATACAAGTTTGTGTAGATTGTACTCTTGTTGTTTGTGTGTGTTGTACTCATGTTTGGTATAGTGGGAAATGAAACATGATTGTGTGGCTTCGTGCAGAGCTAAGTATTAAAGAAAAGTACAGGAACAAGCACGTAGATCATCTAGCTGTTTACAATCATACCCTTGCCACAATTTTAGTGGAGTATGCTTCTGCGGTAAGTTGTAGGAAAAACGCTGAGGTAGATTCCTATTTGAATCATAGTGTGTTGTGCAAGATTCCTATTTGAATTCATAGTGTCTTGTGCATTGTATTGTTCTTGAGAGCATAGAATTTCCCATTTGGTGTATGAAAGAAGATTTGTGCATGCAGGTGTACATGTCAGATTTAACTGAATTGTTTACTTGGAGTTGCTCGAGATGTGATGGTTTGACCAAGGTACGATTGTTCGTGTTTGTGTTCAGTTTTGGATTTGATTTTAATTAGGTTGCTGTTGTTAATCGAATGGTTCAATCTTTTGTGGATTGAAACAGGGGTTTGAGATTATAGATCTGATTGTTGATGTCCAACATTGCTTACAGGTGAATTCTTAGTACTATCACTGATGTATTGGTGGAATAGATCCCATTTTCTTTTCCACTTGTATGATGTATAATAATTTCTTGTAATATTCGTTCAATTCACTTTCGTGGCTATTTACTTATAGGGATTTGTTGGGGTGGCAAAAGATCTTAATGCTATCGTTATTGCCTTCCGAGGAACTCAAGAACACAGGTAATAATCTGTTCTTTTGCTTCGTATTGGCTTCAAAATAGTGATTTGTGATTTGTGTCTTGGCATGTGAGAAAGTTAAGTTACTGGTACTGGTCCAAAGTACAGTAGGACACCCATGCTTAATTCGTGACTAAGATAAACTTGTGTGATTCCATGTCCAGAAAGCCTGAACTACCAATTGGGGGTTCTTTGATGATCTTTTAACCCTTTTGATGCTCACTTCTCAAGTATACTATAGCTCCACTATATCCATTTCTGTTCTTGTGCCAGCTTTTGATATTCTGCATAAGTTTACAAATGTTTTATTGGATTTTAGCTTTATTTTTAAAGCGATCAATTTTACAGCATTCAGAATTGGGTCGAAGACTTGTATTGGAAACAACTTGACCTAAATTATCCCGGCATGCCTGATGCCATGGTATGTATTGCATAAAAGGTTAATCTTACCATTGACCAAAGTGTATGACGGAGTTTATGGTCTTGCTTTCTCTCTCTTGCTCTGCAATTCATCTTGTATTCCGTTGCTATAGGTGCACCATGGATTTTATTCTGCTTATCACAACACAACGGTACGCCCTGCAGTTCTTAGTGCTATCAAAAGGGCAAAAGTTTATTATGGAGAACTCGACATCATGGTGACAGGGCATTCAATGGGAGGGGCTATGGCTGCCTTTTGTGGGATTGATTTAGTTGTAAGATTGCTCAACCTTTCTTGACCGACATGATTGAGTATTGATACATATGCCGAATTCTGAGTCTTCTTTGTTTATATATGTTTGTTGAGCTTCACGTAGAATGTTCGGTTATATGTGCCCATTATTCAAATATCGGTCTGAAGACATATCTGCTTATTTCAGGTGAATCGTGAAGCAAACAATGTTCAGGTTATTACGTTTGGACAGCCTCGTATCGGCAATGCAATATTTGCATCTTATTACAGTGAACTGGTTCCAAATGCAATCAGGGTTACCAATGATCATGACATTGTGCCTCATTTGCCTCCTTACTTTTCTCATTTTCCTCAAAAGACATATCACCACTTTCCGAGAGAGGTAAATTTCCTTTGCTAATTTGCTGCTAATGAATACTAGTTCCGTTATTTAATCCTTTTCATTCATTTGCAGGTGTGGTTGTATAACATTGGATTCGGAAGTCTAGTTTACAAAGTTGAGAAGATATGTGACAGTTCCGGTGAAGACCCAAACTGTAGTAGGTAATTCTTCCTCTTTTCTGCGGTAGCATTTGACTTGGTTGTAGTGGGAAGTCTAGTTTACAATTATTCTTTGTAGGTCCGTGCTAGGCGACAGCATTTCGGACCATTTAGTCTACTTCGGAGCTGAAATGATGGGAGAGACATGGAGATCTTGTGGAATTGTTATGAATTCTTGAAAATGGCACAACAGATGTACAAGGAATATTGTGTTCTCCAAGCACCTTACCTCCCCTGTTCTGAAGTTAAACACAGAAGTTGGTAGTTGGGAGCAACCAAGCTTAGAATGTTATACAAGCGGGACATGATTCGTCCCTTGGAGTTAGTCACACGGCCAACCAAACAAGTTGTGGGTTTGTATTGTCCTTTTAGAGGATTTCTGGTTTAGGTTAAGGTCTATCCGATGAGCGTTCTTGTGGTCCTGGTCGATGGCAAATTGTACACATGTACAGAAACCTGTAAATCTCCGACCTTGTAAGTGTAAAAGTGAAACACATTAATGATTCAAAGAAGTTTCAGTGTTCAATGTTATCATTTATTGTTACTTATTACTTGGTTTGCTAAATGCATCTTTATTAAATGACTTGAGGCTTATTATAGTAAAATATAACTTAACCTTTAATGATTCGAAGCGTTCAAATTGAATCCTACATTTTTAAAACGCTCAAAATCAATCTTAAATAGATAAAAAATTTACGGATTAACTATTCGTTAGGTCTTAGAGCAACTAGTAAAGAGTTGTTCTTTTATCACTAGAAATTTCTTGGTAAAAATATGAGTAAAGTTTCGTAATTCGATAAATCAAGAAGTGTTGTGTATTAAATACGTTAACTTTTAAATAGTAAATTTTACAATCACTCAATGATAACAAGTATTAGAGTTTATTTATTAAAAATAGTCGATCGATTAAATTAATCATCAGCAGCAGCACGCAGTCCGAAATCCCGCAATGAAGCGGGGTCTGAGGAGGTCCGGTAGTACGCAGCCTTACCCTTACATAGTAGAGAGGCTGTTTCCGGTAGACCCACATGCATGTGAGACAATATACGAATGATGCATGTTACAGAAATAAAAACAAAGTGTAGGTCAAAAGATTAAAAACATAAAAAGCTTAGCAAATGTGCTCAGAAAATTTTAGAAAAAAAAAAGATAAATAAAAAAGCGATAAAATAATTAAATACATAATAAATAAATAAATAACTAGGATAAAGTACAAATATATAAGTAAAATAGAATAATACTACTTATAGAAAAGCTACCAAATTTCATTTAAGAAGATGTATGTTTAAAAGACAAAAGTAGTACGAGAAAAGTAAGAACAGAAATACCTGACATGCTGTAAAATTTTGCTTATACCTGATATGTTGCAAAGCTTTTTTTACCCTTCTTGAGATGTGCGTGTCATCTTGAAGCAGGGGTCCTTCTAATTTGCTCTGTAGCATTCTAATTTAATTGGGTGTCCCCCAAAGGAACAACCAGTAATAGATTGTATCTTACTATCTAAAGGCAAATTTTCTACTTTAAGCTAAAAATCATAACAGGTCATTTCATAGTCTCAATTAACACTTCTGCAGTAAAGACATATCAACTGATAGATATAAGATAAGACAGTATAAAAAGAGTATATGAAAACTACATGACTCAATTGCCAAAAGGGCAGCTAGGTCACCATGGCTGTACAGAAGATTATAAGAGGATAACTATACTATTCAACTGCCGAGAGGGTAATGGTAAGCTAACACTCAATGCGGAATGGCTCTGAACTTCTCAAGAAAAAGGAATCTGAAAATAAAAGCTGTAAGATTCTATGTTGTCCATATCAAATATCGCAATGGAAAAGCTTCATGTACAGTGTACCCTTCTCTCTCCATAAACACTTGATCTTGGAAGACAGATATTTTCTAAATGCAACAAAGACGGATGAAGTACATCATTGTAAGACATGGGAAGGCATGGAACCTAAAATCAACTTTATGAAATTGAAATGGAAGTGGATGAATTGCATGAGGTTTTCAGCAACTGACCAATTGAAAACTTAGAGCAAACATCCATGCTTTACTCAAGTCCTCAAAAGCACTCAGAGCGCACAGGCTTCTTTATTTCAAAAAAAAAAAAAGAATTACAGGCTTGCTTAAGAGAGAGAGTGGAGATGACTGCAAAAGAATATTGAATATTAATACCTTTGACAAAAATGCACCGATAGATAGTCCACCCAATGCAGTTTTCTCCGCGGCATCTTTATATGGAGCTTCATCCCAAGGACTGATTATCACAAGTTGAAGATAAAACAGTGGACGAAAGTCAAAAGACAGTAAAGAAAAAAAACCTTCATCCAGGAGATGGAGTAGCACATCCATAGCAAATTCCTTGGATGTGTCTCACACATTAGAATAGCTAAATAAACTAAGAATCCAGATAAGAGATTGAAACAGGATTAGAGAAAACATGACAGTGAACCACACCAAATATACAGAAATCCCATAGAAAAGAGGTATCACTTAATGACTGCTATTGAAAGACTATGCATACCCCATAGGAAACCAAAATACCTCTCTGGTGCAGTTGAAAAAACATCTTCAAGTTCAGCAGGGCGAAGGTTGTTATCCTGTCCAAGAAAAAAGCACATGGCAAAATTCCTTAACTCCAGAATAACGCAGCTGGAAATGTGAGCAATATTCATAGGATGTGATAACACAACAAAAAATCAAAGTGGAAAAGATTTACTTAATGACTACCCCTCATAGCAGATAGACATACATAATCACCATCATATATTTCATAGGTTGCTCGCAAGAACTCAATAGCTTCATTTGCAAGCTCCGTACTCTGCATAAATGGAAACAAATGTTAGAAAATTAAATATCACTTGCTGGGAAAAACAGATGAATAGCAAAATTATACAGGCAAGGTCTTGCAGCCTGTGATGTTTAAATTTTTTTATTTAAAGAAATGGTCTAATTTCAGAACAACCCATTACGACATCGTGGTTTTCCAAAAAAATCGCCAAGAGACACATGTAATTCAATAATTAGTCAAATATGCCCTTTCTCTAATATTTTATTGTTCTGTTCCACAAGTCGTTGATAAGATACTGTAATTCCATAAAAACTATAACCACTTATCAATTCTTCCTTGACATAATTAATTAAATTTACAATTTTATTTTACACAATATTGATAATATACCTATTTGATTAATTAACAAATCACAAGGATCTCTTTGATGTAATTCAAATTATGTAAGTCTTTTTGATACAGTGAAACCAAAAGAGTGCTTGGCATAGTTAACCTAAAAGAAATCAGAAAAGATCTCTATGCATAAAACAAATAGGACAATGATCTAAATCCAGCCAAAGCTATGCTATTTACGGCCCAGAATAAGCAAAATCTGGAATTGGAGGCAAAATCTTGCAAGTTTAAGTAAAGTTTATCACTTCCTAAAAATGTCTTTGTAATGAAATCTTATAAAGGATATTTATCTTTGTGGGATCAAATATGTACATTGAACTGACAATTCTAATAAATCAACAAAGATGGGCACGAACAAAATAGAAGTAAAAACAAGATTGACATTGTCCATTTCTAGTATTCAATGTCATGAACAAAACTTAGATCCAAATGCCAACAATTAGGAAATTATTCCCAACATAAGCCACAAGCAACAATCAACAAGATATTACCTGATCAGGTGCACGTTTGAATATTGGAATTAGTTCATCAGCAAGTTTTATGTCATTGTTGTATCCAAATTTCCTCAAGACAGTCCATGTAGTCTCAAGACGCCCTTTTTCTATGAAAAGTGCATGAAGAAAGAGGAATCCTGTCAATGTGAGGCCACGTTCATTTACTCCTCTATCAGTTTCTCCTCCGCCAGGCAACTTTTCTTCCACCACCCTCTTGACACCCACTATTTCAGAAGGTTGTAGTGGAGAATTAAAACATTTGACCTGATTAATAGAACAATTATCAGATCAACAGAAAACGGCAAGAACAGACATGTAACTTTTTTCCTGGTTGTTGTCCAACGAAAAAACACTACTACATCAAAGTCCTCGACAAAGCCACTTTGTTATGCTAAGGTTATATGTACTCAACTTTTAAGAGAGCTAATACTTGGCTCAACAGAAGATACATATTGCACAGAAAACAAAACCGAAACTGGATAGCAACCACTGGTCTCCAAAAGATCCATGGCACCCAAAAACTGAAAGGCAGACAATAAGAGAGAAGAGGAAGAAAAAGTAATATCAAAATGATTTGGAACAGAAATATAACCTGAAACTCATTTAATTCAGCGTCACTAAGGGCACTATCCCTGTCTAGATCACAAAGAGTAAATATCCGCTTCAATGCCCTCACACACCTAGGCTTCAAAGTTTGAGATTCTTGATCAAACAGTGGACCGGTTGGGTGCAGTACTGCCTTCTGTGCATAATAGAAAACCTCAGGAATCTGCACAGAGAAAACAAATTAAATGATTAAACATTACATAGGACCCTAATACACCGAACCAAAGATCCAAACAAATCATTCACTTTAAGTAATTAAATGGAAAAAAAATGAAAAACCATGAAAAATGACATTTACATGAAACTTGAGAAGATAGATTATATAGCGGTAGCGTGTAAAATGCAGTGAACGCATGGCAAACGTATTTGTTAAGCAAATCACTGAACACTATCAAAACAAGATGTCAATATCAACTTCCCATATCCCTAGATGGTAAATAAAAGAAAAAGAAATACAGTAAGGCATTTCACAAGTGTACCTGAATGTGTCTAAAAGCTGAACACTCTATACAAGTTTCTATCTCACGAAATTGTTGCATTATGGGTGACATCACCTGCTCCAAGTTCACCTGTTGGTTCTCATCTCTTAGATCCAGTTTACAGCCCACAACTATAACCGGCACCTTCACCTGCACATGATTCATACATAGCAGTTAGGATGATACATCTATCGCAATGCGAGTGAAGCCAGTGTGCAACAATTTACCCACAAGATCATTTTATTATTCCATTTTTCACACAAAAATACCACTTCAGAAGGACTATTATGGGAAATATTCACAAGGATAGACAAACCACAAACAATTATATGTTTATTTGTGAAACTAACTAAGGAAGAATTAGCTACATAAGGAATTCTATGAAAAGTAAAACAAACAAGCAAAAGCACAGCCCATATCCCAATCAAATTGATGCTCTCAATCAAGGGGACAGCATAAAAGATCTTTGCAGATAATAAAGACCTCCAGCCGGCGAAGGTCTGGAAGCCAGAATGTACTCAAACGATCAAGTGTCTCGGTTCTGTCACAAGCATATGTAAGAACAACGGCATCAGCTCGCTTTAGTTCTTCAGCTACTCTAACAGCATCCTCCACCCTAAATCACAGGAACAGAACATTCACTTTGTCTATTGCGACACTCCAAAAAGACATCTACCACTTTCTATATCCAAACATCAAAGTTTTGAATCAATTCAAACAGTCGAATGCAGAACTTAAAACTGAATAACAGCTGTTATTATCAAAATTCCTTCAAAAGCTTTAGTATGAATGTACACCTTGAGGGAGTATCGATAATAGTGACAGGCACGCGATCAGGGTAGAAATCCTCAGGCAGTCGGGTAGGAGGTAGCACTGGAGGGACATTCGTTGGGAACGTGTCTGCGGCAGCAGTGACTATCAAGCTCGACTTCCCGGTGCCACGGTCTCCAGCAACCACGATCCGCACCCCGCTTTTACCTCCGGAACTTGCAGCTTTCGCCATCTAAACAGCCACTGATATGCACAAAAGTAGAAAACCCTAACCAATCAATATTTCTTTCTCGATCAGCATTTGTGTATTTGAGGCCAGTGGCATTCAGTGTAGAAACGCTGGTTTGTGGGGGAAAATTAGGAACATAGGAGTGAACCACACTAAATCCCTACTAAAAATAGAGTTGTTAACTCCTCAATTAGAATATAAAAATAAAAAAATAATTTACTTTCTGGCGACACTTTTGGATAACGAATTACATAAAAATACAGAGATTGAGAAGGTGTTAATGATGATGAAGTTTTCAACGGCGGCGAAAAAGATGCAGGAGGAGTTTTAAAGTGAGAGAGAGCACACCAGTAATGAAGAGGATACCGGAGATGGAGGATTATACCTTATGGTTTTGGTCAGGGAGTAAAGGAGGTCACAGGTTGTGGCGGCGGCGGTGGCGACCGCAACGTCGGCTGATGCAAACTACGAGAAGAGATGTAATAATAACTGGAAGAAGTCTCAAGAGAGCGTAAAGAGACTAGACAGTTTTCCTTTTCTTTTTTTGTTTCTCGTTTTTTCCAAGCTCACATATGTGTATCTGCACCAGTTTGTTAAGAAGTTAAACTTGATTAATCTATCAAAAGTAGGTAGTTTCTCTTTTATAGCACTCTATAAAGTTCTAGTTGCTCTAGGAAGATTGCATTTACACCATACCAATTTGTAACTTGAGGCATTCCTGAGATTCTGCTGAAAATGTTTTTTTGCATTATGTATTATTGTATATTCCATTAACAGTAGGACATCATCGATTTTTGTCTTCCACATTTGCCATTAATTCTACATTGGTGATCTCCATTTGCAAATTGCTATCATTTATTCTCTCGTAAGGATCCCATTTTTAACCATCATTGCATTTGATAGGTTTTGATTGTGTGGAATGATGCCTTTCAACACAATCAGCTCAGCCTTATTTTTAAGAGGACCATTAGATATCCAATTGTCATGCCAGAACAATGTGTTCATCTTATTCCTTACCACCTTCCTCATATGAATTCTGATGAAGCTTCTCCATTTGAGAATCTCCTTTAATGTAGCAGATGCATTCTTATATGTAAGATCAATTTCCCAATTGCTCTTATCTTTAATGTAGTATTCATGCAATCGCTTAAACCATAAAGACTTATGATCATTAATCAATCTACATAGTCCCTTTATCATCATATAGTTGTTCAACGGTTTTGAAGGAATGATGTTCAATCCTCCCTGCTTTTTATAGCTACAGACTTCAGACCATTTAATGTCAGCTTTATAACCTCCTTCCTTGGAACCAAACTAGAGATATTTCTTGAGAATTTTATCAACGGTTTTGTTCACATCACTTGGAATAGTCAGGTGTGTTTCCTAATGTGTATCGAGTAAAGATAACACAGTTATAATCAAAACTCTTCCAACTAGATATAAAGTTTTCATTCTCTAACTTGTGATTTTTGCATGTATTTTGTCCACCAAAGCTTTAAAACTTCCATAGCTCAACCTGGAAGTAGTTATTGGAATTCCAAGATAGGTGAAAGGTAAAGACATTTCTCTAAAACCAGTGATATGATCAACTATGTTTCTCTAATCCTCTGCACTTCTAGAAATGTGAAAATAGCATTTTTCAGCATTAACACGGAGATCCAGATACCTTAGTGAATATTCTGATAACCTTCATAAGAGCTAGGAGTGAAATTTTGTCCACCTTTGTTAAGATAACCAAGTCTTCTGCAAAGATGAGGTTGGAAATTCCCATTTTCCTACATTTAGAATGATATTTGAAATGTTTGTTCTCTCTATAATTCTTCGCAAAAGCCTATTGAATACTCCACAACAATGGCAAATAAGTATGGTGAAGAAAGGTCTCCTTGTCTAATGCCTTTGGAACTTGTAAAGAATTTTGTTGGCTATCCATTGATGAGGATGCTAAAAGATGGAGTGGTGAACCATAATGAAATCAATTCAATGAAACATTTTGGAAATTCCAAAGCCTTCTTGATGTTGCTTAAAAATCTCCTATAAACATTGTTATAAGCTTTCCTTAGATCAATCTTATATAGATTTTACCTCTTTTCCTTTTGGAATAACCCTTTTTAAATTCTTGCAACATGAAAGTATTATCACTCCTCTCTTTACTAGGAATATAAGCCCTTTGAGCACTATCTATATGGTTTGTCAAGATAATCTTTAATCTATTAGCTAAGATTTTAGAAATGATCTTGTAGATTGAGTTGAAATAAGTTATAGGCCTGAAATCTCCAAAATTTTATTGTTCACCTCCTTTAGGAATGAGTGTTATGAAATTGCCATTGATCACTTTAAGCATCCTTTTCTTCTAAAAAATTACAGCACTTCATCTAGGACCATGTCCTGGATGATAAGCCAGGATTTAGTGAAGAACATCATGTTAAACCCATCTAGTCCTAGAGCTTTATGAGGATCCAAACCTTTGATAATTAGCTCAATTTCCACTCTGATCATAGGTTTGGAGAGTATTTTAGCTTCTAGAGAAGACTTTTCAAAACTTTCACTGAGGATTGAGCAATGGTAAGAACATTCGTTACATTGGAGAAGTAATTAACGGCCTTTGACTTCAGCAAGTCTTGATTGGAAATGATGTGATTATTTCACATTAGACTGTTGATCCTATTTACAGCTTTCCTAGTGATTACAAACATGTTAAAGAAAGTTGATCCTTTGTCTCCTCCTTTTAACCAAGAAATTCTAAATTTATCCCTCATCAAGGACTGATCAATGGAAAACGGTTTAGAAAGGTTATATAATGCTTACTTTTCCTTATCAATGAGCACTCTGCATTAAGGCTTGCTATGTAACTCATTCTGACCTAAGATTAAAGTACTTCTAACAATGGCAACAAGATGGAGTAAATTTCCTACATTCTCTTATGCAAAAGTTTAAGATTTTGCTTGATTAAATGCATTTTCTGATTGTATTTATAATGTTTAAAACCATTCGCTTAAGCTTTGATTCCTTTCCCCAAAGCATCATCAAAACCTAGAACATCAATTAGAAAGTTGTTAAACCTAAAAGAGTGCCTGATTCTCTTATATGTTGAAGTAATGGCAAGTGAATGTTTTGATATAAAGGAGTTATAAAAAAAGGCGAAGTTATTAGGGAATTGTTGAAACCAATCAATATTTGCAAAAGATCTATCTAGTTTCTTCTCGATAAGATCATTTCCATTCTTATTATTACTCCATGTGAAGAAATTTCCACTTGAGTCTATATCAATTACTTTTGCATCTGATAAGCATAGCATTAAATCCTAACAAGGAATCTTATTGTCATGTACCCGTTCTGCTTTTTCAGATGTAATAATTGTATTGAAGAGACTTAACCAGGGCTTATTAATGTGACTAGATATCATTCTAATATCATTCCAGAGTTGATTCCTTTGATAACCATTATTGTGAGCATATATAAAGGAGATTTGAAAATCAATCTTAGAGGATTTGCATATAACATCAATATGAATTATCTTATATGTGATGCATGATGGAGAAGCTTCAACATTGTTAGTGTTATAAAGAACTAGAATTCTATCATGAGGATGCTGATCAAAGTTGGCTATTTCTACCACTTACTGCTTAGTAGCTTCAAATTGTCACATTTACTAACTCTAAATCTGGTTTCCAAAATAGCTAGAAGATCAAGTTTATTTTCACTAATGAAGTCTTTGATAAGTAACTTCTTAGAAGGACCATTAGTTCCTTTAATGTTCTAGGTTGTAATCTTCATGTTTTGTAGTTATGAATAGGTGGTTTCTTTTTCCTACTCAATTTCCTCTTCTATATTATTTCAAAATCTTTCTTAGAGGCAATCTTCACAATCTCCTGTTTCAAAGTCTGTAGCTTATTATTCTTTAAGATTAGAGTTTTCAGTAATCCTTCTTCTCCATTTAGTCCTTTATATTATTCTAAATTTTTGTTGAATCACTAGGAATCGATGTTACAAATTCTTTTATTCCTTTTGAAGGACTGTTTTGTATTTCCTCCCTTGAATGTTTTTTTATTATTATGCTCAATATCTTCTGATATATTAGTTTCCTCCAATTCATCATAGAACCTTATTTTAAACCTCTCTCTAGTAGAGACCCACTTCTTTCTAGGTCCTTTAAAATAACGTTTCCAAGCATAAGAGACCCTCAAGTTGTATTCCATAGTTTCAAGTTTCTCATTCAGTCTTATGTTGAGTAAGTTTTACTTATATAAAACCCTCAATATCCACAAGTATACGGATCGTAAACTTGTAGTTATTAAGGTATCGATCCCACAAGAAATTAGCTAAAACTAAATGAACCTAATTTTGTCTAAGGTTATGAAATATGATTTGAGAGAAAATGAAATTCAGAAATTAAACATTCTAATAAAATTGAGCACTAAACTAGTTAACAATTGAGCTGTCACAATAAAACAAGGATGATCAAGTATGAAAGTATAGGATTCATTTTATCGTCATTTTGCTCCCTTAACCATTTTTTATTCAATTTGGTGTTGATCCTAGATTTCTGAAGGGTTTGATTCTCTCTCAAAACCTAATCAATTAAACCCAATTAATTATCCTTAATTGATTCTAAAATTCTAGATTTGTAATATCTTGATTTACAAAAATAGCCTAACGTTTTCAACTAGTTCTTACGCAATCTATTGAATAATCGAGTTCTCACATAAGATCTCTTTTCGTATGATTATCAATTTGATATTTGCATGAATTATTAGGTCATTTACTTTTATTACCCAACCTAATCTGATAACTATCGACTCACTCTCTTGATTTATTATCGAATTATAAGCAAACACAAATATCATAACACCTAAAATGTTGCATTGCAATAAAAAATGATCATGTCACAAAATGAGCTAAGAACAAATCCTAATATGAAATTAAAACGTCATCAAGGTGTATGAAAACTTCCAATCTAGTTTACACATCAAGTTTAATGGAAATAAAAAAAGGAAAAGAAAGAAAAACTTGATTTGGAGCTGAATCTACAAATTTGGAAAATGTTGGACAGTTAATGCTCCTCTTGCACTTCTTTGGATTAATCTCAATTTGGTAAGATGGTGGCTCCGTTTTTTGGGTCTCTTAATGTTCATTTATGTAAATAAGTGACTTGTGGTTAAGTTTAGGACTTACCCAAATCATTTTCTCCCAAAAATGCTCTCCAAACATCAAAACAGATGGAAAACTTGTGTCTAGTGAGTGTTTGTTACGATCGTGACAGTGTCATAATCATGACATAGTATGAAAACCTTCTGTCATGATGTAACACTTTTTATGATTGTAACATCAGGGAGGAACCTTCTGTCACGACCGTGACACTCACGTTATGATTATGACCCTTCTTTTTAGCACAAGCATGCTCCAATTTCCTTTAGTCATTCATTAACAAACATATCAAAACACCTCAAGAACATAATATTTCAAAGTCATGTCCTAAACCACATAACACTTAAAACATAAACAAACAATCACATTCACATAATTCTAAACCTAATCATGCAATAACCATCTAATCAACCCCTATAAACACACTAAAACACCTACCAAAACATAATATAAACTTTAACTATCATCTTACAGTCGGTATAGAATTAAGTAAGATAGATAATGAGCTAATCAATATAGAAAATCTTGCCCAATCGATTCTTGAAACCTCAACAGTTGCTTGATCCATGCAAATTGGCTTTCCAATGTAGCTCGCAAGATAGGTTAATCCATTTGTTGTCCAATATTCTAAAGGTACCTCATGAATGTTGATCCATAAAGGCACATTGTCTTATTTAATCTCTTCAATTTTCATTCTAGGTTCCAAAATTGCAATACAATAGGTTTACCTTGGACATGTCATGGATTAGTTTACAGTACCTTAGTGGTAGCATCCTTGTAAAATTTAAAATGGATGTATTGTCACTGTTGAAAAGTATATCCACTAACCCATATTGCTTCCAGTTGCTAAATGTCCACTATTTCATGATAGTAAAATCTATCCTTTTACTAATGAAGGATCCTATTAGTGTAGAACACTAATTTTGTGCTCCAGCTATAAAGACTTTATTGGGGGCTGACACCACCTGTTGATCTTCAACTTTACTTGAAGGAAAGTAGCTCAACTTTGCTTTTAGAGTGTTGTCACTGGTTACCTAAACCTAAATCTTCCTAACATTGAAGGAGTTACCATTGTTGCTAATAGGTTGAGGAGCAGCTTAAAGAGATGTTTGAACTGGTGTAGATGTTGTAAAAGTTGAACCAAGAGGCCAGAAGTCATTTGGAAGCTCCATTACCTAGAAGATAAAGAGAAGAACTAATAGACAAAGACCAATAATACAGCTAAATGAGAGCACTCTTGAAGAATAACAACTAGTAAGGAAACACAGAAGATGTGTACAAGGAGTATTTGAAGTATTCTCAAAGAGTAAAACCAGAAAACAGTTAATGTGTAAAGTTATTGTTCGAGTGAACAGTAATAGGAGAAGATAGTAGATGGAAGCGGTAAAGATAATAAGAAAACAGTAGGAAGATAAGACAATAAGCAAGTAGGAGAAATAAGAAAGCAGTATTCAAACAGGAAAAAGAATGTTAGAATTCAAGTATGAATAGGTGACAATTCGAAGAATTTCTGCTCCAAGCTCCATATGTGAGTTTTAACTAAACTTGAAGGTCGTTTCTAATTTTTTGTTTTTTCGAATAAAGGTCATTTTTTATTTTAAGTTATACTATAATATAATCTAAGAAATTTTTTAATTTTTAAAAATTATCAAAAAATAATTTTTTGAAAAAATTCTGCTCTTAAATTTTGAAGAAAATAACAAAAAATATACACAGTATAAATATCAAACTTATACTAATCAAATGTTGCTTAAATGATCAATCCTAACTCTTAAACTCGTACCAAACTAATTAAATTTGATATAAACTAATAATTTATTATAATTAATTTAAATTATTAAGTAAAAATGAGTTTAATTAGTTTGGGAAGGATTTACTAGTTGAGTTGAGTTATCAAATTAGTGACATTTGATTAATTCATATATGATATTCAAACCATATCCGATATTATTTTTTTAATCGAAGGCTGAAAGAAAGAGTTCTAGGAATTGAAAACTAGAAAGAGAATTTTTGAAAAATTTAAAGATCAAGGGTTTTTTTAAAGTTTCATAAATTATAAAAGAGATCTATATCTTTCGCTCTTCCTATAATAAGCATGATTCAAAGTTAACAGTTAAAGAAAAAGTGGTCGTTGATAAGCTAGTCTAGGAAAGAAAGTTTTAAAAAACACAATTAAAACAATGAGTTAACTGGCTCCAATCTGGTGATCAGAATTATACTTTCTTTTATGTATCTTTAATTGGTAGAAGGAAATTTAGGAATATGTACATGTTATTAGATTATGAAGGTGCCAAAATTATAGAAGAAGGAAAGATCATAGAATATATAATTTGATAATATAAGGAATTGTTTAGTACCACTCACTCAAAAGATGGCAACTAGGTTGGAAGTGATGCCAAAAGGTAATATACTGTAGAAGAACATGGTAACAATCTTGTAGCTCTAGTTACATATGATGAAATCAAGATTACTATATAGTGATATAATAGTGACTACTATTACAAAATTTTTTAGAATGAAAGAATGCTACTATAGATCAATTCCACATTGATGACTCTCATTTCAAAAGTTGATAATCTAAAGAGGATAAAAGAGTACAAGTCAATTTCCTACTTTAATATCATTTATAAGGTAATTACAAAATTTATTATAGATGGATTACAAACTACTTTAGGATTTCAGATAAGTGAAGCACAAAGGGATTTTATCCAAGGTAAGTTTATATATCACAATAACATTCTTTGTCAAGAGTTACTATAATGTTATAATAGAAAGCTTATATCTCACAAATGTACATTAAAGATTGACCTTCATAAAGTTTATGACCCTATGAATTGGGATTTTCTAATTGAGGTTCTCTATAGGTTTAGATTCCTAAATGCTTTTGTGAATTATATTAGAGTATGTGTGATTTCTCTCAAATATTCCATTTTAGTTAATGGTGAAATGGAAGGCTATTTCCTAAGAGCAAAGAGGTTGAGGCAGGGGTACCAAATGTCTTCATACCTTTTTGTATTCATTTTGCAGTATTTGTCAAGACATGCTGCTCTTGCAGTCAAGTATCTAGACTACAAGTTTTATCCTAAGCTAGCTTTTTATAGGAAGGGTTATAATATAGTCAAAAGCTTGAGATAGTTAATGTGGTAGGAGTGGATTTGAGATTATTGACTACAAGATATTTAAGGATTCCCTTAGATTCCAAATCCCTTTAAGTTCAAGATTGTCAAACACTTATTGACAAAATGGTATAAAGAATTTAGTAATGGTCTGCGAGAAAACTAAGTTATGCTAGCAGATGTGAATTGGTTAGTTTTATTTTATTTAACATTGAAATATTTCGGTTTGCAATCTTCCCTATACCACATACATTATTATATAAAGTACAGGCAATATATAGGAATTTTTTATGGTCAGCTATATATAAAGGAAATAGGAAGAATCTGGTAGCATGAAAAATCATAAATCTTCCAAAAGAATAAGGATGTTTAAATTGCAAAGGACTCCTATCTTGGATTAAAACTATATTAACAAAGTTCTTGTTTATACTATATCAACCTAATGCATCCTCCTTATGGATTAGATAGACTAGAAATCATAAATTGAAGGATTAGAACATTAGGAAATTAGAGCCAAACCCATTGATTGTTTTTAACGAAAGAGGATACTAGATGTTTGAGATGAGTTATTGGCTAAAAGAGAGATGTCACTAAGAACATAACTAACACCAATGATAAAGTGAATACAAGAAAAAATCCATTGTTTTCTGGCGTGAAAGACCATTGGTTACCTAAAGTTTGATAGCTTAACATCGATTTATTATGCCAAAAGTAGCCCTTTTTACCTTGAGGGTTTTCCATTAGAGGATTTGATTTATAAACTAGGCAAACCAATTGAACTTGCGAGAATAAAAGTAAAGGATGCTAGTAGGTTAATTTGAAAGAATGGAAAAAAAATTGAAAAATCCAAGGGAAAAACAAGAGAACACAACAACAGTTGATAAAGCCAAGCACCATAATTGTTGATAAAGCTCTCAAGGTTGTCACTAATCGTACAAGCATAAAGACCAACACAAAACGAAGGAATCAACTTCAAATTTATGAAGAAAAAGTTTACACTTTTATTTTTGAATCACAAAAAAAAAACACCTTGTAACCCTTATTTATAGTAGAAAACTCCTAATCCTATTAGGAAATAACCTAGACTGTATGGAATCATACTAAAGATTTGAAAGAAAACTCCTAATACTATTAGGAAACAATCTAGACAATATTTAATCATACTAAAGATCTGAAAGAATAAGGAAACTAAATTTGGAAAGGCAATAATGTGTCATATGCAATGTTTCCAACTATTAAACTTGACGTCTAAGTAAACGACTAAAACTAATTGTAGAAAATTCCAAAAATTATGAAAATTAATAGAAGACTAATTTTATGTGTCCTTTGCATGCTCCTAAAATTTTAGGCCCAACGAACAAGGCTTCACTTAGTTTCGGATCCAAAACTGGCAATTACATATGTCCAACCATATATTGCACTGTTTGTAAAACTCTGAAGCCCATTACCTCCGTGTACAAAATTATCACGTAAAATTAAATATAATGGCTTGGAGATAAAAGTCTATTTGTGCTCTGGCATCATTTTACCCCTTTTGAAAAGCATTTTCCCTCAAATCTTCTTCGTTCAAGTAAGGAGACAAATCACCAACATTGAATGTACTAGAAACTTCATAATCTTCTAAATGATCAATCTTGTATGCACTCTCTCTAATTCGTTCAAGCACTCTGAAGGGCCCATTAGCACAGGGCATAAGCTTATTCTTCCTTTTACTTAGAATCTTTCCTTGTGAAGATGAATCCAAACTAGATCACTAGCTCAAAGCTCGGTTACTTGTGAAAATGATTAGCACGGACCTTGTAACGAATCTGCTCATAAAGCATCTTCATTGTCTCTGCCTTAGCCTTTTCATATATGCTCACCAAGTCTTTCTTTGAAATAAGAAGTAAATCCACAGGGACGTAAGGATTCATTCCATAAATAGCTTCAAAAGGGGATAATATAGTAACACGAGTTAGAGATCTATTATAGACAAATTTAGTATGGGCAAGTTTTAAATCCCAATCTTTGTTAGTTTTACTCACCAATCCATGAATCAAGGCACCAAGAGTGTAATTTGTAACTTCAATTTGATCGGTTTGTGGATGGTGAGCAGTGCTAAATAACATCTTTGTTTTAAGTAATTTCCACAACATTCACTAAAAATGACTCAAAAACTTTGAATCTTGATCAAAAACAATGCTTCATGGTACCTTATGAAGACGAATAATCTTTTTAAAGTATAAATTAGTAATATTAGAGGCATTATCAATCTAATAACAGGCAACAAAGTGAGCTATTTTTTAGAAATGATCTACAACCACTATAATTGTATCTTTACCATGCTGTATGCAAGGTAATCTAACAATGAAATCCATACTAATATCCTCCTATGGTTGTTCTACAACAAGAAGAGGTATATAAAGTCCTTGGTGAAAAGTATAATTTGCTCTTTAGCAAGTACCACACTGATTAACAATATATTGCATATCACCAAGCATACGAGGCCAGTAAAAGTGTTCTTAAAGAATTTCATAAGTCTTCTAAATACCAAAATGACTAATAAGACTACCACCATAAGCTTCGTAAATTAATAAATCACAAAAAGAGCCTTTGGGAACTCACAATTTATTCCTTTTTGAAGAGAAAATTATCCTGAATTACAAACTAATCATACGCACATTTTTTGCAAAGTTTAAATAATTCAGCAAATTCTTCATCCCCTACATAAGAATTCTTAATGATTTTAAGGCCAATAAGCCTTGAATTAAGTATTGCAAGCATAAAATACCTCCTAAATAATGCATCAGCTATGACATTAGAGTGTCCATCCTTGTACTTCGATGAGAAAGTAAAGGATTATAGAAACTTGACCCCATTTAGCATGACTAGAATTAAGTTTTTATTGCCCATTAATATGCCTTAATGCTTTATGGTCACTTTATAACACGAAAGGCTTAGGTCACTAATATTGACTCCAATGACTAATAACCCGAACGATTGCATAGAACTCTTTATCATAAGTAGAGTAATTTAGTTTAGATCCACTAAGCTTCTCACTAAAATAAGCTATAAGATGTTTTTGTTAAACAAGTATAACCCCAATTCCTACTCCACTAACATCACATTCTACTTCAAATAGCTCGTTAAAAATAGGAAGAGCTAATATAGGAGCAAAACACAACTTCCCATTAACCAATTCAAATGCCTTTTATGCAGAATCAATCCATTCAAATTTCCCTTTCTTCAAACTTTCTATAATCGGTGCCCTAATATAACTAAGGTTCTTCACAAATCTCCAATAAAATGAAGCCAATTCATGAAAGCTATGCACTTCACTAACAGATTTAGGAGTTGGCCATGATTTAATAACATCAATTTTTAAGTTATCAATAGAAATGTCATCCTTAAACATAACTTACCCAAGGAATACGACGCTATCTACCATGAAAGTGCACTTCTCAATCTTCCCATGTATCCTTTCTCAACAAGTCAAAAAGGATTCTTAAGTGTAGAATATGCTCCTCATTACTCGTACTATAAACCAGAATATCATCCAATTACACAACAATAAATTTGCGAAGGAAAGGGCGTAATACCTCATTCATAAGTCGCATAAATGTGCTCGGAGCATTATTTTTCAATTATCTTGACTTTTTTAACAATATTTAATTGAAAAATTTTTCAACAAATTATGTTTCTTACTTATTATAATTTAGAAAAACCCCTTTTTCAAAATTCAACATTTGAGAAAATTCTAATCCTATTATGAAACTATTTCTAATCTAATTAGAAATTATTTTTCCTTAATTAGAAAACTATTTTCTAATATTTAAAGGAAACCACTTTCAAAATTAATTAAAACAATTTTAATTAATTAAGAAAGTCTTTTCATTGTTTATTTAAAGACTAACTTCTTGATTTATTAGAAATCTTTTCTTAATAAATTAGAAAATAAAATTTCAAAATTATTAGAGAAAGCTCATTTTTCTCAATTAATAAAAAAACGCTTTTCAAAATATAATCAACAAAAATATTTTTTCTAATAAATCAAGAAACTGATTATTCATAAATAAAGAAACAATTTCTAAATAAATAGAATAATTATTCTCTAAATAAATAAAATCAATAAATTTAGTTTATCTCAATAAAATTAAAATAAATAAATTTAATTAGGAAACACCTTTTTTAATTACTTAAGAAAACACTTTTCTTAATTTTAAGGAGTCTAATTAATTAATTTTACTCTAATTAAAACTAATTAATTTTAATTTTATAAACCACTTTTTAAAAATTAAACTAGAAATCAATATAATTATTAATCTTAATCATATTAAGAAAGATAGTTACTTTAATTTTAGAATTGAATTTTGATTTTAAAACAATTTTAAAATTTTGTTTGGAATATGTTTTGAAATACTCTATTTTAAACCAAGGATTGAATCACTTTAATTCAATAGCCAAACAAGTCTTATTCAAATACTAGAATAAGTCTATTCTTGTAAGCAAACAAGTTTGTTCTAATCCTAAGATACACTATCCTAACTTCCAAACAATCTTATTTTGACTTACAGTTATAATAACCTTGTTGCCAAACATTATTTAATTGCATCTCTCTCTTACTTCGACTTTCCTCTCCCATCTCTCTATTCTAAGCCATGGACACTTTATATGTTTTGCGACTCTATAAACCCATTGTCCTTCGTTTCTCTGCTTTTATTTGTCTGTTGAGCCAAACCTCCTTCCTTCATCCTTCATTTTTCTTCCTTCATCCTTCATTTTTCTTCTTCATTCCCCGATCTAAACTAGTTTCCTTTCCTTCTTTGGTAGCCCGCCTAAACTCCCCAAAACCTGGGTTGTGACAGTTTATCGTTAGTGGTAATATGGCACTCGAGGTTGCTCCTGTTGTTGCTCCTTCTTCCTCGGACCTACTGTTGAAGAGTGATGAGTTCCCTCCTCTGCCAACGGCCCAGCAATCCCTTAACCCCCAAAAGCCTGGTAAGTTATCTTGGAGTCTTATGGTGGGAGATCTTGACACTTTTGGCAAGTTGTGATATGTTACAAGTATGACGAATGGTTCTCTCGTCCCTTCTTTTTGAAGTATTATTTTAGGTGCAAACAAATGAAAGCCCTTTTTTGTGGGATACTTCCTAGAAAAGAGAATAACTTACCCAATAATTTAACATTGGGTAGACACAAATCGGAAGAAATGGAGAATGCAATCTACATTAATAATTGAAGATGACCTGTACATCTTTTGGTTTTCTTCAAAGGAAATGTTAGCTAATGTAATGGATATGAGGCCATGGTATATACAAGGTAAGCCCATGTTCTTAAGGAAATGGAAGATAGGTTTCAAACTAGACAGGAATGAAATCAAATCGATACCTATCTGGGTAAATATGTATATGATCCCACTTGAATTCTGGTCATAAGAGGGTTTGAGTTATTTGGCAAGTTTCATTGGAACTCCCTTTGCTTTAGATGAAAATACTGCCAACATAAAAAGAGTAGGTTACGCGAGAGTATGCATTAAAGTTGAGCACAAGAAATATCTGCCAGATTGTATTCCTATTATGAGGATTGATGCCGGTGGAGATTTGATTGAAGATAGCATTATGCTGTCTTATCCATGGAGGCCATATTTGAAGTAAGTTACTAAAAGGTGGATTCCAAAGAAAAATAGCACTAAGGATGGTAGTGATTGTAAGCATCTTTTAGATATACCAAAAATCAAAAAAGTTAAAAAAGCAAGTGTTAATGAAGTTATTCTATACCAGCAAGCTACTCCATTAGGTTAAATTGGTAAAACTGACTCTGTGCATTATAAATTAGTAGAGGAAAGAATTGTATTAAATGTTTAAAGAATAGTATAATTAACTAAGTCAAAGGATTTAGCACAATCTGCTTCTACTTCAACCTTTGAACGGTTTGTTGAAATTGAAAGCAATGTAGAAACTCAAGTTCATCAAGAGCTGTTGTCTTAAGGCATACAATAGAACCTAAATTGTCAAGATAATTCAAAAGTTGTAGCAAAGATTGGTGACTCTGTATAAACTTGTGATGATACAGTTGAAACAACTATAGTAGGCAGAATTGGCGCTTCAACTACAGTTACTCATATTCAAGACAATAAGGAAGACAACAGCGAGACTAAATTGGAGAATAAAGAATGGCAGGCAATTGGGACAAAAGTCAAAAATCAAAGAGGAGGACTAAGTCTTTTCACCCCTAATGGTGTTAACTATGTGGAATGTTAGGGGACTTAATTGTTCCAATAAGCACTAACTTTATAAGACTATCTTAGAGCTAGTCATTCTTATTTTGTTGGTTTGGTAGAAACTAAGATTAAAGAAGAAGTGTTTCATAAAGGGTTTAATTTTATACCTACAGATTGGAAAATTTTTAGCAATCAATCTAAAACTCCTAATGGAAGGGTCATTGTTGCAATGGATCCATATTATTTGATTGTTTCCACGTGGTTCTGCACTGACTAGCTAATTCATTATGAACTTGTCCTAAAATCTCTAAACATTATGTTGCAATAACTGTGGTATATGCTGCTAATTGTGAGTGTTAAAGAGCCATCTTATGAAAGGAGTTACAAGAAATTGATTCAAACAATACTTTGCATTGTATGGTGATAGGATATTTCAATTGTTTGCCCTCTTTCTCTAAATTTTTTGGGGAAAGAAGTATAACACATACTGATATAAAAAAGCTGTCTAGTCTCACTTCTATACTAGGACTTATGGATATTCGATATCAAGGTCCTGTTTTCACATGAAGTAGCCACCAGAAAGGCAATAAATCCGTACAAAGAAAGTTGGACAAGTGTTTAGTGAATAATGAGTGGCTTTTATAAATGACAGATGGCTATGCAATTTTTTAGGAGACTTTATTCTCAGATCACAAACCCATGAAAGTCCTTATGAGAGGTAACTATTTCAACAAAAGATCTCCTTTTAGGTTCTTCAACTCACTACTCAAACGCTCTCAGCTTGATTTAATTATTATACATGCTGTTGAAATGAATTTTTAGGGTTCAAAATCATATCAGTGTGTTCAATTCTTAAAATATGTTAGAGTTGAATCTATAAAGCTTCTTAAGCATAGTACAGAGTCT
>JANZXP010000007.1:8762654-8799370 GCA_027576715.1 Erythroxylum flavicans | reverse complement strand
AATCATATCAGTGTGTTCAATTCTTAAAATATGTTAGAGTTGAATCTATAAAGCTTCTTAAGCATAGTACAGAGTCTTTAAAACTCAATAAGGAGCTAGCCTTAAAGAATTTGACCTTGACTTAGAAGGATTTGGCCAATAATCCTAATAATTCTGAACTTATTGAGAAAGGGAAGATAGATCTGTGCCACTACTTGAAGACTATTGAAGAATATAACGATAAGTTGAAACAAAAATCAAGAACCTTATGGTTACAATAAAGAGACAGAAACATTAATTTTTTTTAGTGTAATCCAAGGTAGGAGAAACAAGAACATGATTATTTGTCTTAAGAATGAGTGCGATAAGTTGACAAATGATCAAGAAGAACTAAAAAAGATGGCAAGAAGTCACTTCCAAACAATAAATGGAATTTCTAATCATCCTACAAGTCTTCCCATCAGCTTGGTCAATCGAATGGCAGCGTCTATAAGTTAGAATCAAATATCTGATCTTACCAAGGAAGTTACTAGTGATGAGATAAAAGAGGTCTTATTTCATTTCATCTAGATAAGTCTTCAGGTCTATATGGATTTAACGCTAAGTTTTTTAAGAGAAATGGAACTTAGTGCAAGCACCTGTGGTTAGAGCAATGCAAGAGTTCTTTAGAAGTGGTTGATGGCTCACTAGAATGAACAATACCTACTTTGCACTAGTACTTAAGTCTTTAGTACTGAGAAACTGAATGACTACAAATCAATTGCCTATTGTAATATGGTATATAAGATAATCTTAAAGATCCTTGCTAACAGATGGAGGAATACTCTACCAGACATAATCAATCTTAATCAAGGGACCGATGTTCCAGGTTGAAGTATTGGTGACAACATTATGCTAGCTCAAGAATCGTTCAAAGAATACAATCAGAAAGTACAAGTTAGAAGTTTTGCATTCAAAATAAACTTCACCAAAGCATATGACACACTGGAATGGGATTTCATCATCAATTCACTCTATACTTTTGGATATCCTAGCAAGTTCATTAGCTGGATTCACTCTTGTATATCTTCAATTTCATTTTTAGTGTTAATAAATGTTGAACCTACACAGATATATCAAGCTGCTAGGGGAACAAGATAGGGAGATCCTCTATCTCCCTATCTAGTCACTGTCACTATAGAGGTACTTCAAAGAATGACTCAAATGTGCATTGTTGAAACCACAAATTTCAGATATCATTTTCATTGCAGTGAACTTAATATCACTCAACTTTCTTTTGCTACTGACCTACTTACGCTATGTGCTAATGATACTAATTCAATTGAGAGATTTCAAGAAGTTTTAGGCTTGAAATACAATCCTCATAAAAGTGTTGCTTATCTTTCTAAGCAAAGTAAAGATGATTCATCAAGGTTAATCAGTGAAGCAGGTTCTTCTATTACGTCAGTTGCCTTTCACTTTCTTGGAAATTCCTATTTCCACTAATAAGCTAAAGGAAGTTGAATCTATATCTCTCCTAGATAAAGTGCATGAAAGAATATCTAATTGGAATCCTAGCGTTGCCAACCTTCTCTAAGGTTGTCATCGCCACCATCTCCATGACTGGCCAATGAGGTTACTTCGGTCTCCATTGGCACTACTCCTCTAAGCCATTAGCCATCAGCTTTCTGGTGAACATAAACCATCATGCATCCACTGTAGACATTGCCTCCAATGGCCATGGTGCACGAAGTTGCTGCCAATAGCTTCCAACCATTTCCAAGAGCCTTCTTCGCTTGCCTATTGTCACATGTCTTCTATGGCAGGTCGCAATCCATAAAGATGCTATGCTTAGAGGAGAAGCCCCTAATATGCTTTCGTGGGCATACCTACACCAATTGCTTCCACCATCATTAGCCTTTCATCTGTTGGTTACACCTTTTTTATTCCACTACTGAAAAAACATAAAAAGAAAACACAAAGAACTCATCCACATCTATCACCCATATATGTTAGCTAACACACCAATGCCATTAACCAAACTAACTAGAATATGAGACTAGTTATCCACCACAACAACTTATTTTCCAAGAACTAAATAATAATAGCTTCGGTTTCATCCTTAACGAGAAGAAATAATAAGCATTTTTGTTTTGCTGCAGATTTTAGGTGTTTGGAGACAATTTTTCGATTCGATATTCTAGTTTTTGCAATGAAATTATTCCCAAATTAATCAAACCTGATGTTTCTAATTCAGTGTATAGTTTCTGTAAGTAATTAATTTGAAACCCTTTTCAAATTAAATTTAAATCTAATTTAATGTTAATTTTAGGGTTTTTAATTTTCATTTCCAAATGTTAAAATCTATAACAATCAAATATTTTAATCAATTTATAAAATTAAAGTTGGTTTTGATACTACTGTTGAAAAATTAGGGTGAGATCGAATCCCATAAGCAACGAAAAATTATGAAACATTATCATATTTGATTTCCTGAAACTAAGATCACTTAAAATTATATAAAATGATTAAAAATAAATTATAATAAAATATGAATCATAATTCGTACCTTATTCTAAAACTTGATCATTTTTTTATTGCATTCCCTAAATAGTTTTTGAAATTGGCTCATCTTAACCACTATAGTCGACAACTATTAACGATATTTATAGAACAAGTTAATAGAACTCTGTAACTATTGTAGAGAGAGTTAGGCAAACAGTGCTAGCTCTTTTAAAGTTTAAACCTATTTATAATAAGTTTTTGACAATTTAGTAATTTAATTATAATTAAATTCCTAATTTTGATTAAACTTTAATTAGAATTACAATTAATTCTAACTAAATATCAATTAAATAAGATCTAATGTTCATATTAATCATTATTTATTAAATATATCATATTTAATCATAACGTTTCTCAAACTTTACGATTAAGTCAAACTTGATTTAAATATCTTTTGTCTCTTCAATCCATTCTTTATGTATGGCCTATTAGGTTCTCAAATATGTTAGAAATGGATATCAATTATAATCCTAAATCATATATAGCATTAGATAAATTAAATTCTTTTAATTTATCTTTAATTATCTAATTAAACAATTTATATTCATAGGTTAAAATTGGTGTCTAACAACATATCATGATCATCTAAAAATTAGTTTTGACTAATCTTTTCGTGCATGATTTTTTATATAATTCAATCATTTTATCATACAATGTTATGATTAGACATAGAATATGAAATTAATGTCTACTCTATTTTGAGTCCAATCATGTTAGTTCTGTACCATTAATAATTGATTCAATTAATAACATTTGCAAACTATTTTACAAAATGTCATTCCACTTTGGTTAAGGACTTCTTAAATCAATACTAATTAAGAATAACATAATATTCTCCCTAATTATTTTAAGATCATGAATCTTATATCGATTACTCAACTACCTCCATATAGTTTATGCTACATTCAATAACTATCGACTGAGCCACTCTTAACTAAAATAGATCATTAATAGTATTAAAATATGACAATTTCTATATGAGATAACTTGGGTGATCTCAAGTAAAAGAATTACTTATATAATTATCACAATGAAATTTTCTTTAAACATACAAGTAATATTTAAAATAGATTTCTCATATGGGGTCAGTTTAGTAGACTTGTTCTCTAACAAATACATATACGTTTATTTAAGTATCTCCATATTTTAGTATATAAGATCGACTACTTTCTTCATAAGAAAAACATAACATGTGTTAGCCCCTATTAATGTTTAGTCTTAATAGAACAATGATTACAAAAAATTTATGTATAATACATGAATGCAATACAAATCTTATAATTATTATTTCATTATAATTTCATCGCAATATATATTTATCACATGAGCTATATCATTTACATCTGAATGTGTATAAGATAAATAATGTCTTTAAATTATTATGTTACTATTATAGAACCAATTAATTAGATGTACGACATAAGTTAATAGTTTTTTTTCTATTAATTAAGTTAGGCCTTTAAAAATTTTAAGAAAGCCAAGTTTTTTATTCTAAAATAGTTTCAAATATGAGTATATAGGCTAAATGCCCAATTTTGGGCCAAATGTTTTTGATTTGATTAATTTAGGGCTAAATATTTTAACCTGTTCAATTAAGTTCTAAACTTTATCGAGTCTGCTCAATGTTAGGCTATTTTGGATAGAAACTTGACAGTGTTATACACGCGCCATTATTATTATAGAGGTCTGACATAAAACTCACACGCACTCACTCATCTTCTGGCTTTAACCTTTAAATGAAAAATGAAAAAATGTAGAAAGAGGGAGTTGGGACAATGTGTTTAGGTTTGTGAGCCCTCTCGTGTTCATCTTCTTCCATGTCTCATTGATCAGATAGTGTATCTGTTCATGAATTCTTCTTCAGAAGCTCATATTTCATGCATGTAACATTGGACTAATTTCAGAACATCAAGTCTTTGTAACTCGTACTATTTAAAAACATTCCAAAAAAGAAAATAAAAAATGGTACAGAAGAACCTGTAGACTATGAACTGAAGTAGAAAATTTTAATTTTTCAATACCGAAGATGTTCCATGATCGTCAACTAGCCTAAAAATCATTGACAACCATTTGATGACATTAGGGTACCCATCTTCCTTGAGTGATTCCATAGCCTTGTCTATGATTGGATTTGTTTTTAGAAACTCTCAACTATCCTATCTCTTGCAAAGGGTTTTTTTTTTCCTTTAAAGCCTATATAAAGAGACCACCTTAAGAAAAGTAAACAATACCTTTGAGAAGTAAGTTGTTTTGATTTTACTATTTCGAATGCATAGGAACATAAGCTTATTCGGACGCTCGTTTCACATCCTCCTGGTAAACTGCTTGAAGCTTGTTGTACTCAATTTTTGTAAGCTCAAGAAGCATAGGATTTATGGATTGCTTTTTTTGGTACACATCCATGTACCACTTGGGTTCCAATCTTGGCATTCTCCAATGTAATGGGAGCTTCGGGGAATGACTGGCTAATATAGGAATGTAATCACCATTGTTGTAGTTCACATGCTCTTTAAGGTACTTCCTTGCAAAATCGTTTTTATCTTCTAAGATGCTCTCACCTTCTTCCATGAGGAATGACGCCTCGTATAGAGACAACAACCACTTCTTGTCCTCACACAGACATACTTTGAAGTTCTGTTGATTATCCTTAAAGACATTGAAAATCTCTATAATTTATTATGTATATTAGAGTGAAGATGAAAAGCTCATTGATATGAAAAATCTCTCCTCATACCTTGTGAAACCTTAAAACCATGTTGTCTTGAGAATGAACTCAAGAGCTTCAATATACAAATCATTATTCGACGAAGCATTACTATGCTTCTTATCGTACCAATATGGTTCTTTTCTCATTTTCTAAAACATAATCAAACCCAAGTCTCTGAATCGTGTCAGTCATTTATAATTGATCTAAATGATTCATTGTTTTATTCCCTAGCATTGCCCTCACATCTTCCTTGAGCTTATCGATCTGTTTTGTGGACGACTCTACTTGCACAAACAAGTAGAAACTGAAGTACCAACAACACCATGGAAGAGAGAATGAAAGCAACAAGAAGACATTACCTAAAAATCACTTGTTAGTGACTGGATGTAATTATAGTCCCATAAAACAGGTTGGTAGTTCCCATATCTACAGGTTATTGTTTGGTCAGAGACTTTAAGGTTGTGAACAAGCAGCAAGTCTTGGTTTCTTGGAGGCAAGCTTGTGACACTGCGAATTGAAAAGGAAGCAACCAAAGGAAAGGTCATTTTCTCTTAAAAATTAGTAAAATGTAAACCTGTAATTATTATATATAATATATTATAAAGGCGAGTAGGCTTTGAATTTGACGGTGAAGCTATGTTTCTTGCAAAAATTAAGGTAAGAATAAGTATATGATTCTTTTATCACGTTTTTATATTGTTTAGATGGAAACAATGAATAATACTTATTACGAGTAATCGTATGTTTAATTTTATTTTATAAATAAGAATTAGTCTCGAAACTTCAAATCATCGGAGATTGTAAAGAAAATTTTAAAATTTTGATGGTTCCATTTCTATTTCCATCTAATAAAAATATGAAAAAGAATAAAATTTGGTAGCTAGCAAGGTCATATGTATGGAAGCAAGCACAAAGACTAAGGAATAACAAAGTAAAAGGGTCATACCTCAAACTTAACAGCGCGTGCATGACACAACCAAAATTTTTGTCCAGAACAGCTTAACATTAAACAAACTTGATAAAATTTAAATTTTAATTGAGTAGATAAAAATGCTTTACCTTAAATTGATCAAATAAAAAAATGCTCGGCACAGAATTGTGCATTTAGCCTGAGTATATATACAACTACACTTCGATTTTATCAGCAGTATCTCACAATTACAAACATCCTCAGCACAAAATTATACTTTGACATTTCCAAGATCTTATAGTCATTATTGAAATTATTTATTAAAGTATAATAATATTTTAAATAATAATAATATTTTATTAAAATAATAGGAACGCGGGCGGATCGACGAGTCGGTCGGCGGACGTAGAAGACCAAAAAGGTGGCAGATGACACGTGTTTTTTAAAGTCCCAACGTAACGCCCAAAGCCAAAGCAGCAAGTCGTTTTTGGGGAAGTCATTACAAAGTTGTCATTTGTTTCCCCATACCATACCTACCCGTTCTGTGTACTTGTTATAGCATCAGGAGAGAGGAACGTATCCTATTCCTCTCTCGCTTTTCAAAAGTACAAATACATATATAGAAATATTGTTTCTTCCGTTTGCTTTTTCTCTACGAAGCATGGCTGTTGATCTGGAATCACTATCAGAGGCTACGTCTGGCGCTGTTGGCTCTCTTTTGAGCACTACTATCTTGTACCCTCTTGATACTTGTAAGACTAAGTACCAAGCCGAAGTTCGTGCCCATGGACAGCAAAAGTACAGGTTGACGTTCTGTCTCTTCTTTTTAGCTTCATATCTTCTGTTCTTTGTTGATCTGGGTATGTTTTATTTTGACCTGTGATTGCGATCTATTACTTGATCCATGGTTTCTTTGCTATATCTGAGTGTAACGTGTGTAATTTCTTCTTCTACTCGTGCTTGAATTCAGATTTGGTCAGTTACATGTTCTTTCGCTCTTACAGAGCCACGTGTTTTAGTGTTATGTCTAGATCGAGTTTCTTTTCCAAAGGTTTTGGGAATTGTAGTGTTTAATTATGCCGGGGCAGTCAAAGGGCTGTTGAGAGAAACTTGGGGAGTTATGAGTTTTGGTCTTACCCTGTCTGCTGTACCCTATGCGAGAGAAAGGGGTTTAAGTGATTAAAGAGAGCTGAGAGGTGCCTGTAACATTAATAGACAGTGTTGGTGATTTCTGGATTAGTTCCAAATTTTACATCTACTAAATTGTTTCTTTGTTTGTTGTTCGACGGTTTAAACTTTGGTTGCTCGACTGCTACAATTGAAGTAATCAATGGTTGTCACTCAACTTGATATCAGAAAGTTATTTTGTGTCCCTTTTTAAATTTTTTGTGATTTGAGTGGATGAGGATCTGCTACTGTTAGAAGCGAGTTGACCTAACGCATAGTCATGTGGCACTTGGTAATTTTGTGGATCGTAAATGAGGGTAATGCTCCTTTTGGGTCAATGATCCATTTGAAGGTCTTGCCGATTAGCACGTTGATTTGTGTGTATGAACATGGTTCTGAAAACCTTTAATTTATTTTCAAATTTTTAAGATATTCAACGTAAAATTTACCTAACCTTGTTAGTGAAACACCTCTTTTGCAATATTTATCCCCAAAATGTAATGAGTTTTTATGCTTATAGCTCACTGGGTTGCTTTATTTTCAATTTCTTTTCGATTCCTGCCTATCTTTGCTTTTAGAGGACTTGAGGAACCGTGCTGAAATATATATCCTCTAGTTTTGACGTAGGTTATGGAATCTCTTTCTTGGTACTATAGTTGTTGTTGGCAACTAAGGTTTATATTTCATTATTTATTTCTTTTTCCTTTTATGGCTTGTGTAGGTACCTTTCTGATGTTCTATGGGAAGCAGTATCTACTGGGAAGGTTCTGTCGTTATATCAGGGCTTAGGGACAAAAAATCTGCAGTCGGTGATTTCACAATTTGTCTACTTCTATGGGTACAGCTACTTCAAAAGACTATATCTTGAAAAGAGTGGTTTGAAAAACATTGGGACAAAAGCAAACTTGATTATTGCTGCTGCTGCAGGGGCATGCACTGCTATAATTACTCAGGTGAGCCAGCCAGTGTCACTTCACATTGCCAAGGTGTAGTTCGTGTATTTCGTGATTGCTGCATTCTGTTTGTAACCATATTAAATCAAGGATACATTTTGGTTTATGGAGATTTCCATGGTAGTCTGTGAGTTCTGTTGGATTCGGAATGGAAGTCTGAATATATTCTTTCTGTTAAAAATTTTGCTGGCGTTGCATCCTTATAAAGTGGTGCAAATACTGGCAATTGCCAGTTGTTATACATTAAAGTTTTGCATATACTTCTGTTTGAACTTGTATCACTTGGTGTAATACTTCTTGATTTGTTTGATGATAGAGGGAAGATAAAGTAAGTAAGCAAATAATTAACTACTGTTTCCAAACTTCCCAACTGTTCCAATGTTCTTTTTTGGTACTCGTGTCTCTATGAAAGAATGAATTTGATGATCTTATGAACTGTTTTGTAGCCTTTGGATACAGCATCATCAAGAATGCAGACAAGTGCCTTTGGCAAATCAAAAGGGCTTTGGAATTCATTGACCGAGGGAACTTGGAGTGATGCTTTTGATGGCCTTAGCATTTCCCTTTTGCTGACTTCAAACCCTGCTATTCAGGTAGTTTTAACTTCCCCTATGGCTTGAAAGAATCGGATGAGTTATTTCCACAAATAATTGCTGAGATTATTGGTATAATTTGAAGTCAGCTGAATCCAGAATTATTATTTATGCAGTATACAGTTTTTGATCAGCTGAAACATAGACTTCTGAAAAGCAAACAGGTTAAAGCAGATGATAATTCCCCTGCTTTAGCCCTTTCTGCCTTCTCAGCTTTTGTCTTGGGAGCAGTTTCGAAGAGTATAGCCACTGTTCTGACATACCCTGCAATCAGGTGCATATGAGCTGCAAAGCATTATACATTCTGTGCTTGCTAGATAGGGTCAACTGAAATATGGTGTTTTTGCAGGTGTAAGGTGATGATTCAAGCTGCAGATTCAGATGATGAAAAAACTCAAGAAGCTTGGCCAAAACCAAAATCTAGCAAAACAATCTCCAGTGTCATCCATGCTATATGGAAAAGAGAAGGAGCTTTAGGCTTCTTCAAGGGACTGGAAGCTCAGATCTTGAAGACGGTACTAAGCTCAGCATTGCTTTTAATGATCAAGGAGAAAATTTCTACAACTACTTGGGTCCTCATACTTGCAGTCAGAAGATATCTCTTACTCACAAGGGGTAGATTAAAAGCTGCCTAATGGTCTCAACATGATTTTACTGTAAATAATTTGTCTTAAATTCAGGATAAGGAGAGGCAGGGTTCAATTTCTGACTTAGGGATTGAAATTTGATTCTTACTTCATATTTGAAATGAGGGAAATAAGTGTTTGCGGTAACCATTATTCTGCACAGGAGCTGGTTTTTTTAAATTATATATTTTGAGACTAATAGTGTATCGGTTGTTTTTAAGTTAAAAGGACAAAGAAATGATTTATAATTTCATTGCATGGCACGTCTATTGAGACATGGTATCTGGATAGATTAAAGGAATAGGCTTTGAGAAGGTTAACAATGGAAGGTTTTTTTTAAAAAAAATATAGAATGTTTAATTTGAGTCATATTATAAATTTAAATGTTTCGTAATATTTTAAGTAAATTTCAATATTTTAAAATTTGTTTTTGATAAATGACTTAGATTTCATATCTGACTCTACTCTTACATCTTCCATACCATTTCTAACCCAAATAACATTCATTTTATTCCATATATGCACCATAAATAAGTCACAACCTATCTTTGAACACAAATCTACAAATTTGCAGCAACTACACTCAACCATCTCCCATTAATAAACACTCATTTAACAACCTTCCTAATTACCTTCAACTTCTAGATTAGGTTTGAAAAATTGGATTTTGGTAAATGAGCTTTTATAGACCTTAAAATATTTCATTTACATGTTGTAAATACCGAGTGGATGAAAACTACCTAATATATTCAAAGAAAATATACTACCATCTTATAAAAATAATATAATGGCTATTTACAAAGAATACCACTACTTATAATAGATAAGTCACATTTTCACTTTAATATGAGAATACTATCACTAAGTACATAACATATTATACATTAATAAACACTTTAGCATGATTTTATACATCTAATACTATGCCTATGTATTAAAAAAAATCATCATCTATAATAGATAAGTTCTGATGTGATTCTTAATCAATTTGTACTATAAGTATACAGTTTGTATCCTTGTAGCATAAATAGTATGGTTCCCATGAGGATTGGTCTAGACACTTAATAATTTTTTAACACTTTGTTTATGGTAAACAATATGATAATGTAACTAGAAAATAAACTAAATTAAAGAATAATGAAAATTGAATCCTTAACAAGCAACAATGAATTTATTGATTAATCAATGATGACAACATAGGAATTGTTTTGTTTTCACTTCACTTTCTTGATTTCATAATACTCGACCTTATATTTCCAATAGTTATAATTATCCTCTCTCGAGATCTAACCAAGTAATCCCAATTAAAATAAATAAGAATTGAATTGTAACCTCTTGATCTCTCAAAACTCTTCCTAACTACCTAATTAGATTTGAAGCAATCCTGTGGATAACTAACAAAAAATTAAAATCTCTCCTCAAGTACCTATTAATTTGATGTTTATAGGTCTATTATCATACCAGCTCATGTTGTGCAACATAACATAGATAATTTAACCTAATCTCTAGATTTAGACCAAATATAAAATAATAAACACCACAAAGTATGTCTCTATTAAATCAATAATGTAAAAGTTTAACAAAACAATTTAAGAATAATCCTTAAAAAGATATAGCAATCCATAGCCAAAATAAATCCATAATTGTTAATAATCAACATTTTTTTTGAAAAACAATAGGGATTTCATTAATAAGGAATTACGTAACAACTATAAGTATACAAAAGGGGGTTGCATTGTCCACACCATGGTTAAATGACTTCAAAACCAAAAATATTTAAAGACGCGTAATGTGCAAGTAACATGAAAAAAAGCTAGAGAAAATTCAGGCTATGTTTTTTAGAATGAGGAGTTCATTGATATTATGCAAAGTCTTTGAGATAAGAAGGGGAACATCTTTCCGCTTAGTTTCAAATATTTGAGCATTTCGTTCCTTCCAGATGGTTTGTACACAAAAGCTAACTGCTAGAGAATGGACCAATTTTGGTGATGTGCATTGAGTAGATAACCAGTGTAGAGCCATCGAAAGTGTGCAAAGTGGTACTAGCCATTGACATTTCGTTGCAACCGCTTCCCAAATACATTTTGTGAGCTCACATATGAAGAATAAATGGTCATGTGATTCTTCCTCGGTTGAGCAAAAGGATATGATAGATCGACATGTAAATACCAGATCTTATCAGCAGTATTGAGACGTTTTTAAATGGCCAGCCAAAGGAGAAAGGCAATTTTTGGAGGAATGTTATTGTTCTAGATAATGTGAGACCACTCCATTACTGGTTTCCACAATCGTAAAATATCTCTCATGTTTTTATTAGACAATTGATGAGTTGGTCAATTGTGCCAAAAGAATGTATCATGCTAGAGTGAATTAGGATTGTATGGAGGTTGTCAGTGGTTGAGACAAGTAGGAAAACACTAGCTGTTTCCAATGACGAAGGAGGCCATTTTAGTTTGAAATGGGAGATCGATGAAGCTTCTTGCAGCATTCGCAAAGTGGATAAGAGGTCCTCTACCTGACTAATTATTGAATCATAAAGAGGTATGTTTCCCATTACCAATGGAACAAGATATAGCATCCTCACCTAAATGTCTCAATTAGAGAAGCTGATTTAGGAAGAAAGAGTGTGAACCTTTTTTTTTGATTTCCCAGATGCTTTTTCCTTTGAGAAAATACAAGTGAAACCATCTAATCCATAGAGAATTCCTGTCTTCGAGGATCCACCAAAATCGCTTTAGGAGGAGTGTTTGATTGATGAGTTTGATCGGATATATGTTAAGACCCCCTTCGTGTTTTGGATAACATATATCTGCCCATTTCACCTTAGCATTGCCATTTGTACCAGTTGAGTAATTCCATAGAAAATCCTTGAATAGCCTCTCAATTGTCTTGATTACATGTTTTGATAGAAAAATGTATGAGCTCCAATAAATGTGCAAGTAGTTTAACATTGATTTTATAAGTTATAATTTCCCTGCAAAGCATAAAGATTTGTTCACCCATAAACCAAGTCACTTATGCACTTTCTCTTTAAGAGGGCTGCATTCCAGAAAGGTTAGTCTCTTTGTTGACACAAGGAGACCCAAAATAAAGTAGCAGGGGATCCTTCGCTGTCATTCCCGTGATTGAGGCAATTTATGCAACCATCCGAGTTGCTGTTTTGAACAGTATGAAATGACTATTGTGGAGATTGATCTGTAGACCTGAAGTTGTCTTGAATTTGAGCAATACTCTAATATAGCTAGAAATCAAGACTATGTTTGCACTACAAAAAAGTAGTAAGTTGTCTGTAAAAGCAAGGATAATGAGCCCAAGTTCTTGCATTTCGAGTGATGTTTAAATTCAAAACTTCCATGCACATGATGAAAAGGTAGGGGGAAAGAGGCAACTTTGAAAGACTTGGATGGGCTGCCATTAATAAGTATGGAAAAACTTATCGTGGTTATACATTCCTTAATCCAGCCGATGAAGGTTCTTGTAAAATCATAAGTAGCCAACAGATCCCAAAGAAAATTCTAGCACACACTGTCATAGGCTTTGTGGAAATTGATCTTGATGGTGCGATTTGTTGCTAAGTTTGCTTTAGAGTAACCTTTAAGGAGTTCTTGCACGATTAATATGTTATCTCCAATATGTCTGTTGCTAATAAAGGCCCCTTGATTATCACTGAGAAGGGGTGTGATTGATATGTGCGTAATTGATCCATTACACTTAGTGATTAATGCCTTAAAATGCTTAGGATACTTACTTTAACTCATATTTGATTTTAGGTACATTTCGGAAGTGAAGGAACTAAAGTGACCCAAAAGCATACTTATAGAGCCATCTTCTTAATGTTCATACTCTATTGTCTTTATGGAGCAAGAAGAAGAAAAAGGTTAAAAGAAAAAGAGACAAGATAGAGCATGAAAATGAAGGTATGTGTAACATTTTGATTTAAAAAGACCATAGCTGGAACATGAATTACACTACTGAAAGAATTAAGCTATATGTCTATTTATCACATGACTTTAACCTAGTTTTTAATATAAGAACAATATATGTGTGGTTAGCTGCTAAAAAAAAGGAATGAAAACATGGCTGTAACATGGAGGAAAAAGAAGACACATGCATAAAGTTACCAAAGAAAGACACATTTCCATTTATCTCATTAAAAACCTAGCTATTGAATATGAAAAGGACATGGTGTGTGTCATAGCTGAAGCATGTAAGGGCTAAAGGGAATAAAGAAGAGGGTGTGACAACTAAAGCATGTGAAGGTTAGAACCATTAGACACCTGTCCCATTATTATCTTAATCTATTTTTTAATATAAGACATGGTGCAAGTGGCGGTTGGATGAGAGAAGAGAGTGAACAAAAGAAGACAACACTTAGAAGTTATATTCATGATCCTTCTTCATTATTTCTCTTTGGTCTTCAAGAAGGAGAGTAGACACTAGCTGATTCTTCTTTATTCTTGGAGATTACAAATGGAAAGTTTCCAATAAAACGACCAGACCTGATTCTTCTTTAATTTTGGTTAGTTTTCAATAATGATGGAGACATTCTTGGCTGTTGTTGGAGCTTGATGGAAAAGATAGAGGGCTAACCCACCAAATATGAGCTCGGAGGTGCAGTCGACGCCAAGGAGCACATTTAAGTATACGTCATTGTGTATCGTTTTCTTTCGCTTTTTTTTGGACTGTTTAAGTTATCTTAAGATTATTGATTGGGTGTTGTATAAGAATCTTTCCCAATGATTAGTATGAACATTTTTAAGAACTTATCCCGTTTGGACATTAATAAGGAGAAGAGTAGTATCTACCTCTCTGCTAATGATGTCTATAATGCATCTTAATATCTTCTTTAACTAGTATGCACCTGTTGAAGTTTCCATTCACCTATTTGGGCATTCACATCTACTTTCGTAAGCCTTCATTCTCTAATTTTAAACCCTTACTAAAAAGATTCAGAATAAAATTCATAACCAGAGCACCAAAAGCCTCTCACTAGCAGGTAGAGCTCAACTAATAAATTCTATTTTGAATAGACCACATGTTTATTGGGGTTCCCATTTGATGTTTCCCCTCTAGCATTGATATGACCATTATAGATTATTAAGAATATTGCTATAGATATGGAACTACATAAATAATTCACTAGCTACAATCAAATGGACTGCGATATGTTCATCAAAAGCTAAAGGTGGATTGAGTGTATTGCTTCTAAGAATACAATCAAAGTTCTAATGATTAAAAGGATCTATATATTACTCAAGGACAAGTAACCTTTATGGGTCAAATAGGTGCATGCATATTATATGAAATATGAGAATCTTTAGAATATTAAGTTTAAGTATAACTCTTCTTGGACAATAAAGCTCATTCTTAAATTTAGAGAAAGTGTTAATATAGAATTCTTGTACAAGAGTGCAATGGCATAAGCTTTTAATTTCGGTTTAATAATTAAAGTCTATATAAGCCCCAAGAAAGAGCATTAGAGCTTTCTACACTGAACTCCACATTTCCTTCCAACGTAATAATACCTTACGTGTTGGTGAATCAAAATCTTATATTAAAACAACTTATTAGCTCTTCTATAATCACTCAAATGTGCAACTTCAATTTGGATTCAAATAAGGAGGACACAATCTATTAAAAGGGAAACTCTTATGTGCTTTTTTTAATGCCTCTTGCAGGAACTTACTAAGGACTCCAATCGTTAAGGTCAAATGGTACAATCTAGTTTAGTTTAAATATTCTCTCGCTTGATCTTCACTCACTTTATAGTTGGCTATTAGGGGAAAGTTAAACAATTTATATGGACAATCAAAATTCTATCAATTCTTAATATATATGTTTTATGCAAACATGAGCAAGAATCTCCAGACTGCCTTCTCTTCTAGTGTGAATTCTCTCATTATGGTTGGAATAAGATTCTTTAACTTTGTAATTTAGCCAATCCTCTTATTAACATGATTGAAATAATTGATTGGAGTAGTAAAAATTAGCATGCTCTTTATGGAGCAAGTTTTATAATAATAAAACTCTTAATACCATAAGTGTACGAATCGTATCTTGTAGTATCAAAAGGTATCATTCCCACAAGAACTATAAACATTTAAACAATTTGAATAAGAACTTTGTCTAAGGTACTAAGAACTTATTTGAATGGAAATATATAATTGAAATAAAAACAAACAACAAAACGAAACAAATAAGAATTGATAAGTGAGCTGTAACAAATTTGAGGTTGATCAAAGTTGAAGACTTACGAACTATTCTATCCTTTTTTTTTCCTTAATCTTGTTAATTCAATTTATGTTTGATCTAAGATATCCTAAAGTCTTGATTACTCTCTCTCAATATTTAATCAAGTAACCCTAATTGAATTAGATGTTGATAGAGTTGTAATCTCTCGATTCAAAGAGCTACTCCTAACTTGTTCAATTAGATCTTAAGCAATCCTATAGATAATTAATTTCACAATTAAGATCTCTCTTCAATTATTCATTAATATGATAATTGCAGGTCTATTAAGTTGCCAACTCTCATTGCACACCTTAACACTAATAACTTGACTCACTCTCTCAATTTATTATCAAGTACATGCACGAAAATTATCACAAACATTGATAGATGTATTGAAGTCAACAAGAAATAAAGTTGACAAAATAATTCAATAACAATCCCTATTAGGGATCTAGAAATCCATAATCATGTTATATATTTTCGAAATCCAAATAAACATCCAAGACATTAAAAGAATTAAACGGAAAAGAAAGAAAAACTAGTTTATGTCTTAAGTTGGAACTGTTCTTGATGTCTCCTCTTGATCTTCTTTGATGTAGTGGTTGTTACGTCTTTTTGGTGTTTCTCATGTTCTTTTATAGTGCATTAGAGTTCTAAAGTTGGCTCTAGGGTTTCTTCACTTTGTTTGGTTCCAAAAATAGCCCTGAACCCTTAAAACACGAAAAAACTAGCACTTGGAAAAGCCTCTATCATGATCGTGACTTGAAGTCACGACCATGCTTCTTGTTGTTTAGCCTCTGTCATAATCGTGCTCAATTATGCACGTCGTGACACCTTCAAGCTTCCTCCATCTTTTTTCATTCTCCGACTTTCTGATTCCTAACATTCACAAACACATCAAGCATCTCTTGAAAATTAAGACCTAATTCTTACTCTAAATCTAACAAACACTTAGAATATATACAAAAACTAACAATGACTAAACTTATACACATGATAATCATCTAAAATATACTTAAAAATAGACTTAAACACCTATAAAAACATAATATAATATACAAAAACACGCTTAAATACCTGTAAAAACATAATATAATCTACTCCCATCACTCGTGGAAGGGATAATCTAGTCTTAATAACCTCTTTAAGTTCATTAGTATATGGAATTTAGATTAAATGTAACAATAGGATCTTTATTAATCAAAGGAAGAGTAAAGAGGTCTTCCTATCAAAAGCTTGTAGGAAGCATTAGGATGTAGCTATTTTCGGAATGTGATAAACTTAATTGCAGTCCACTCTGGAACGGTTGACAACAACTTTAGCCTTAGTGGACAAGGATAATCACAAGTTTTGTAATGAACTTTTCTTTACGATGTTTTAGAGGGATGTTCTCAACTTCTAACGTTTGTAAGGCTAAATATAACCTTAAGCACTAAACAACGAGTGATATCTCCTTACCTTTTTTGTTTTATTATAATGAAATTTTATGCAAAGTAAAAAAAGTGAAGAGGTTATATGATCCCTTGCGATTATATTCGAAGTGGTTAAATACAATTGAATTCTTGTTTGGATCGACTTAGCCGAATCTGGAGAACGATAGTAACGGCCCAAGAATTCATTACGCTATTCTCTATACGGACGCATGCGCCTTATCTCCCCATAAAAGACAAGTTAACAGATAACTGAGGGAGAAAGAAGAAGGGAAAGTAGAAAAAGCGAAAGGCACGAGATCTGTGGAAAAGATGATGTCAGGAGGTAATTACACCACCATTGATAACCAAAAGGTGTCTGGATCTGTTCCCGTAAGTGTCGTCTCTATTTGTCTATCTTCTGTTCCTATTATTGTATTTGATTTCAGATCTTTACTTTCTTCTCTGCACAGGCCGTTCCAGATCCAGGTCATGTCACCGTCCATTTCGCAGGTTTAGTTCTATTTTTCGTTTTGACCTTAGAAACATTTGTTTTCTTAATATTTCTGTCTGTAATATACTATTGGTGTATTTTTTTAATTTGAATTTGCAGATTCCAATCTACAGACTTTTCCTCCGTCGAGTGCTCAGGGAAAGATCTCTGGCGCCTCCCGCCCTCCGCGTGATGCCGATGGTATTTATGAATATTCTTTGTTTTCTTGGTAATGCTTATGAATTTTCCGCTCAACGTAAGACCATTAGGACAGGACTTGGTCTTAATGGTAATGTACTTACACTCGACAATTTTACATTCTTTCTGCTTGGTGATTTCAATTGTGTTGCACATTTACATCTCTAGAAATGGGTGTTTCACAAATAGTTTTAGTTCCCTCCACTTCATCCCAGATCATGCAATTTAGTAGTCTGATGTGGGTAGGGATGAATCAGTGACCTATGGTAGAACGGATAGTATTGGCATTTTTTTTATTTTGCTTTTAGCTTACGCTTCTCTCTGTGGTTCATTTGTAATGCCAATATAAACTGCTGAGAAATGATGTTAGTGGAGATGAGCTGGTTGATAACCTAAGAAATCTTATTGGATGCTATGATAATGATTAAGTGATTATACTGATATTCCTTGTTCTGATGATTTCTTCGATTGGAACATTCTTTTTGGCTTACTTACAACACTTTACTATGTTGCAGAAAATTTATGGAAGTCATCCGTATTTTAACTAAATTTTGCAAAATGAAAGTGTCTTATGGACTGGACGTCGACTCATGCTACAAGTTAATGGCTACTAAACTTTTCTTTGCAGATACATTTTCAAAGCCTGCTTCTGGTTCTGATGAATCACAGCAAAGTGGTTGGTTTCGGGCATGCTCAGTTAGTGCATATAAGCCATACTTTGATGTTGACACGTCAGATGTATTGGACAGAATAAAAGATTCACTTTTGCCATTTAGGGGAAACTTTAGCGAGAAAACTGCTAGCAATCCAGATCTGTGAGTTATTCTATCTGACCTGTCTTGAGTGTTAACAAAATATTCTGTGCTATAACTTGCTTTATTAGACAGTCTTCAGTTCAAGATGAGACGTTAGTTGGCTGAGGAAAAATTGCATATTTCTCCGTTAATAACAAGTAGAAATATGCCTCATTTTCAATTCATTCATTCTGCAGATATGGACCATTTTGGATATGCACCACCCTTATTTTTGTTGCAGCATCCATTGGCACTTTTGTGACATACATAGCTCACAAACTGAGGAACAAGGAATGGGACTATGATATAAATCTGGTTACTTGGTCGGCTGGCTTGTTTTACGGCTATGTTACTGTTGTTCCTCTTGTCCTGTATGTAATCCTCAAGTATTTCTCAGCACCATCAGGCCTCGTCCAACTGTTTTGTCTTTATGGATATTCTCTATTTGTGTTTATTCCAGCATTGGTGAGTTAATTTCCCTTCACATTGAATTTTGTGGTAGTTAGAAAATAGAATTTCAGAAGAAGCACTGAGATAGGATTGTTTACATGATAAATCTTCTGCATTTTGGTGGCAGTGTCTCTCCATTGTTCCTCTGGAAATCTTTAGGTGGGTCATTGCAGCTGTTGCAGGGCTCATGTCTGCAAGCTTCGTGGCACTTAACCTCCGAGCACATATTATGTCTGCTGGTGAACGATGGTTCTTGATTGTAGCTGCTATCTTTCTATTACAGGTAGCTTTGTCTGTGGCCCTGAAGATATATTTGTTCACAGTTACAGTATAAGAACCATCCATTTATCCATAAGGAGGAATGACCAGTTTGTAAATCATAGAGAAAAAGGGAGGAGAAGAGAACTCTTCTGGCTTTCTCTCATCACAATATTTTGCAGAAATATTAGTCAACAATTGGAACTGTCATACTTGATTCTTTTTAATTTTTCTTTTTCATGGGAACATGTAATTTAGAGGACCACCACCATACGTGAAACTTGTAAGCTTTGTTTTATACTACACTTTCAAAATTATTACATGGATGCAAACGGAGGATAGTTTGAGAACAACTATTATGGAGAAAAAAAGGGTGGACTTTGAGCTCGTTCCCTGCCTCGCTTGTCATATGCATATGCTCAAGCACATTTTAGATTCCGCGCTATGTATTTTAAAAATTAAAGGAGAAACAAGAGAACGTTTCTTTTGAAAAAATGCTAGTTTGATTGAATTTAGAAATGATTTATAATTCTTAATTTTTATTAGTTTAAAGTGTTGTTCACACGGATAGAATTTGAACATGTAAAAGTGCTAAAGATGGTAAGGCCTATTATAAGTAGAAATTTTTCAAGGGAAGATTTTTTTTTTTAACAATCGAAAAATTAGAAGCTATGTTGAAAGTTGAAAATCTTCTTAAATATGTTAAAAAAAATCTTCAATCGAAATTTATAAACTATGTTGAAAGTTGAAAATCTTCTTAAATATGTTAAAATGATTTTTTTAGTAAAAAAGGAGGCGAATTTTGGTTATCTTTTTACTAAAATAGACAAGTTTTCAAGTATTTCTTGTTTTCTTTTGTGTTGTATTATTGATTTTTTATTTTTAAAAAAGTTAAGTTATTGTTTTAGTAGTTTGATGGTTATTAAGATTATTATTGTGAGAACTATCCATATACATCTTAAATTATTTGTTAGCGTTCAAATATATATTTTTTAAATAAATAAAAACAGTATTTTGGATGGGAAGATTGGAGAAATACATCAATAACAACAAATGAGGACAAAATACAATATACCCATATATTGAACATTCCACCAACACATGCAATTCACACTCCTTTTCACTTGGATGTTTAAGAAATAAGACGAATCCTCTGTTACATCACATCCCCTAGGAAACATGGGCCTTAGACATTTTTGGCAAGTGGAAACTCACTAGACACGTGCATGTCACCAGAACCTTTTGGAAAAGCCTAGAACAAAACGTTCGGCTCACCAAACAATCCCTGTTAATCCTATCGAATCAAAATATCCGCGACAGGCAAGTACGAAAATCCCCTCTTTAAGTTACAACTTCTCAATAGGCTAGGATTCGCACCAACTCAAAGATAGAGGTCCTCGCCTAGGTATACTCTTCCCTAGCTATAATTTCATTAAACCATGTTATTGAGTGTATGCCTTTCCTGTTGTAGAAGATGAAATAGGAAGTCTTTCTAATTAGTGTAATAGAATGGGGGTTAGAAGTCCACAAAACAAAGGATGAATAATGAAGTAAATGGTGTTGCAGAGAATTGAGAGTGATATCAAAACACAAAGTTTAAAGTGTTATAGTATTGGACACTTTCCTTAAAGTGTTATTTTGCCCCACTATACTTGCAAACCGGGTTAAAAGGTAAATTACTTTTAGGATACAAAGAACACAAGAATATTTAAGTTGCAAGAGTATGAATGTTCTTCAAGAATTATGAATGCAGAGATTGTGTTGATAAAAGTTGTTAAAAACAAAAATTTTTAATCTTGACTAAAACTCATGTATATATAGAGTTTTCAGAGCAATCATATCTGTTCACTACCAGTCACAACTTTTGGAAAGGAAGCAACCCTTCAGAAAAGTCACGTTTGTTTACTATAAGTCACAATTTTTGGAAAGGACGTAACCCTTCAGAATAGCCATGTCTGTTCACTACAAGTCACAACTCTTCGAAAAGAAGCAACCTTTTAGAACGATCATGTCTATTTACTACAATTCACAACTCTTGGAAAGGAAACAATCTTTCATTTCTAAGTTTGATTTTAACTACTTATATCACAAACTAATTTCTAACAATCCCCCACTTATTTTGTGACATAAGAAAAAACACAACACGAATCAAAAACCATGACTAAAGGAAGGTAGCTTTCGCCTTAAACCATCCTATAGTACAAACATATCACAAAATCCAAAGGAAATTATTGGTGGCTCATTGCTTAAACCATCATTCACAAAGGCTAAGACATGTTGCACACGTGAACCTTCTTAGCGTTCAATTAATTCACATTATAATTTTAGCGCTATTACGGGCCGTATGCTCATCCTAGTTTATGATCATATACAAGAGATTACCTTAAACTCTTGTTAGAAGCGACACCACTTCTAATGATCATATAGGTGAAAAGTATTCTAGCTATGTTTACATAACCTTAAACAAGTACTCAAGAATAATTTCATCAAGAGATTTCTCTCAACCTTCTCATTTAAGAGTAACAAATTGCAGGCACTAATTACTCGGAATGGTTTACACAATCTTAGTGCTCACAACCACTAAACAACTCGTTGTACCCTTTAAACTTTACAATATAGGAGTAGTACTAGAAGAAGGTTGGGTTACCATTGCTAGTGATTTTGGATTATAAGGTTTTAATCCCATTCCAAATGTCATCGAACTAACTAAATCTCTTGCAAGAGGTTTAGTAAACAGATCCGTCAAATTGTATATATCTTTACATAAACAATTGAGATGACATCTCTATTTAGCATTTCTCTAATAAATGCATGTCTTAAGCTTATATGTCTAGATTTACCATTGTACACTCTATCACAATGTAAGGTTATCGTAGGCATAGGACGAGGCCAAAGATCTATATCTAACAACAAATCCCCTAGCCACTCAGCCTCCTTATAAGCAGAACATAGAACTATAAATTCAGGTTCTATAGTCGAGTGAATAATCATAGTTTGTTTCTTTGAAGCCTAAGAAACAGCTCCACCAAGTAAGAATACCCAACCACTTATGGGTTTTTGGTCACTAATGCTAGTAATCCAATTAGCATATGAAAATCCTTTAAGAACATTTGGAAAGCTACTATAAAAGAGTCCAAAATCTTTTTCTTCTTAAGATATCCCAGCACTCTTTTAATAATTTGCCAATGTTCTTGGCTAGGACTTTTAGTGTATTTAGCTAGTCGTGTACTAAGTATTAGATATTCGGTCTAGTGTAACTCATTGCATACTTTAGACTTCTAATTATAGTAGCATATTCAAGTTATACAATTGGAATATCTTCATTCTCATGCAACTTAAAGTTAGCATCAAAAGGAGTACTTACATCTTTCACATTCAAATGTTGATATTTCTTTAGCATTTCCTCAACATAATATGATTAAGAGAGTGCAAAATCCCTACTATGTTTCTTAACTTTAATGCCTAAGATAGTATCTACTTCACTGAGATCCTACATCCTGAATTTAGAACAAAGATACTTTCTAGTTTCAACCATACCTTTATATATAGGACTAACAATAAGCATGTCATCTACATAGAGACAAATGATCACTCCATACTCTTCATTGAATTTAGAATAAATGCACTTATCATCATTATTATATCTAAATCGATATGAGAATAAAACTGATTCAAATTTCTCATGTCATTGTTTAGCTATCTGTTTTAAGCCATGTAATGACTTGACTAGCTTACATACTTTCTTTTCATTTCCCGGTAGCACAAAGCATTTCAGTTGTTCCATATTTGCTTCTTCATCTAGATCAACATTTAAGAATGTTGTCTTTACATCCATTTGGTGTACATAAAGGTTATAGATCGAAGCTAAATCTAAAAGCACTCTTACTGATGTAATTCTAGCAACTGGTGCATATATGTCAAAGTAATCATTCCTTCTTTTTGCCTAAAACCTTTAGGTACTAACCTTGCTTTATAAGTTAGAATAGTGCTCTTTGTGGCATATTTCCTTCGAAATACCCATTTATAACCAATTGGTTTGGACCTGTGAGGTAAATTAACTAGAACGCAAGTATTGTTAGACAATATTGAGTCCATTTCATCATTTACCGCTTCTCTCCAAAATGCTATATCCCTTGATTTCATTGCTTCTCTAAAGGTTTTAGGATCTTCTCTACACTTAATAAAATCGAAGTTTTATTTAGTAAAGTATCCCTATTGCCTTCAACTAAGAAAATAATAGCTTGTGAAGAAATAAAATTTGAAGGCAGATATTTTCCCTTCCTTTGACGTTGACTCCTCCTGGGTTCACTTGGAGGGTCTACACTTAGTCTTTTTAATGCACTTGAGAGTTCAACACTTTGGAGAAGGGGTGGCTCTATTTGATGGATCCTTATTTACCATTGAGTCTACAAGAAACAAATCCTCAAAGAACTCAACTTCCCTTGATTCTATAATCAAATTAGAGTCAACTTCTAGTAACCTATAAGTTTTAGAATTTTCTGCATAGCCCACAAATACACTTTTAAGTGCTCTTGGTCCCAACTTTGTTCATTTTTTGTCAGGGACTCTATAATAACCTACATAGCCCCAAACTTTCAAATATGACAAGTTTGGCTTCCTTCCTTTCCATACTTCATATGGAGACACTTTAGTCTCTAAGGATGGAATTCGATTATGCAAATGACATGCAACCAACAAAGTCTCACCCCGTAAGTTTTTTGGCAAACTCAAACTCAAGAGCATATGATTAACTATTTGCAAAGTTTTATTTTTCCTTTTAGCCTAACCAATTTGCTGAGGAGTATATGGTGTGCTAGTTTGGTGTATAATACCATTTTGTTCATAAAAATTTGAGAACTCATAAGAGAAGTATTCTCCTCCTCTTTCACTTCTCAAAATTTTAATTTTTTTACTTAATTGATTTTCAACAAGAGACTTATAACTCTTAAACATATTAAATGATTCATCCTTGGTTTTCACCAAATAAACATGTACAAACCTAGAGTAATTAGTAATAAAGGTAATGACGTATCTGTTACCACCTCTTGTTAAAAAACCATTAAATTCACATATATCTTAATGCACTAAATCAAGAAATTTTGTATGTCTTTTAACTTTAGGAAAATGACGTTTGGTTATCTTTGCTTGTATGCATGTTTCACATTTCTTATTCACTTGGCCATTATAAGAGATTAGTCCTTTTATAGACATATAATGAATCACTTTATGACTAATATGTCCTAATCTACTATGCTATAAAGAATAAGAAGCATCAACCAAACAAAGAGAAACATCATTCACTTTATTAAGACTAAGCCTAAATATGCTGTTACAATAATATCCTTTTCCTAAAAAAATATCATTCTTAGACAAGGTTACATTGTTTGACTCAAGTACAGCCTTCAAGCCTTTTTTGTTCAGGATATCCACAGAAGCAAGTTTCTTGTTCACATCTGGAACATGAAGAACATTAGTAAGCACCAACTTGTTGCCGAAAGTGAATAGCAAGTGTACATCTCCCTTTCCATGCACCTTGGTTTTCACACCAGTGGCTATGACCAGTTCATGTCCTTCAAGAACTTCATAGTTTTTGAATTGGCCCTTGTTATTGCACACATGAATTGCTGCATCATAATCATACCACCAATCCTTAGAAGGAATTGATGTTGCAATGTGAAGTTCCGTCACAGTAGCAAGAATCAAGGTTGCCACAGTTTCTGCATATTCATCAACAAGGTTAGCACTAGGAATATTGTTTCCTTTTTTTTTTGTTGGATATGCAGTCGGCCTTGTAATGCCCCTTCTTTTCACAATTGTAACAAACCCGATTCTTTTTCTTGTCTTTAGCATCAACATTTTCAGGTTTCTTCCTTTTATAATTGTTGGATTTCTTCTTATCCACAAAATTCTCCTTTTGATCTCCTTCCACTTCTTTTCTTTGAAGAATCCTTACACCTTATTTAATTCAAAGATGCTTCAAAACACTACCGATAGTTAAAATTTCAGAAGTGTGCAACAACTTCGTTTAATAATTCCAAGAAGAAGGCAACTTAGCAATAATTCCCCCTATTTTTAATGATTCTAAAATTTCAACAGCCAAGTCTTTAAGTTTTGAAACAATCACTTGTAAATTATGGATTTGATCTATAAGAGAGGAATCATCAATAAATTTAAACTCCAAAATATCTTTTAATAAGAAACTTATATGCGCATTGCTTTTAAGATGCATATTCATGTTTAAGTGACGCCCAAATCTCCTTTGGACTCTTCACGATGGTAAAGCGATCATAAAAGCTATCTGAGAGGGTGTTGAGAATGTGAACCTTGCAAATCAATTCATGTTCTTGGTGCTTGTCTCATTCATCCTTCCTTGTGTCTACTTCACCCTCCTTTAGAAGAGGAATTGCTGGAAGAGTGAGATTAAGTACATACGCAATTTTCAAAGCAGTGAGGAAGAACACCATCTTGTCCTTCCAACAATTGAAGTTGGTACCAACTCCATCAAGACGATCTAACTTCACAAAGTCTTGTTTCATCATTGTGAGAGCGGATTCTTGAGTGGACTCCATGATAGCAATAATTATCACTTTACGATTGTAATAGAATGGGGGTTAGAAGTCCACAAAACAAAGGACGGACAATGAAGTAAATGGTGTTGCAGAGAATTAAGAGAACTTGAGATCAAAACACAAAGTTCAAAGTGTTTTAGGCATGTTGTATACTTTCCTTAAAGTGTTATTTGCCCCCACTATACTTGGAAATCAGTTAAAAGGCAAATTACTTATAGGATTCAAAGAACACAAGAACATTTAAGTTGCAAGAGTATGAATGTTCTTCAAGAATTATGAATGCAGAGATTGTGTTGGTAAAAGTTGTTAAAAAAAAACATTTTTAATTTTGACTAAAACTCATGTATATATAGAGTTTTCAAAACAGTCATATCTGTTCACTACCAGTCAAAACTTTTAGAAAGGAAGACCCTTTAGAATAGTCACGTCTATTCACTACAAGTCACAACTCTTCGAAAGGAAGCAACCTTTCAGAGCAGTCACTTCTGTTCACTATAAGTTACAACTCTTGGCAGGGAAGCAACCCTTCAGAATAGTCACATCCGTTCACTACAAGTCACAACTCTTGGAAAGGAAGAAACAGTTCAGAACAGTCACATCTGTTCACTATAAGTCGCAACTCTTGGAAAGGAAACAACCCTTCGTTTCCAAGTTTGACTTTAACTACTTATATCATAAGCTAATTTCTAACAATTTTTCTCCAAGAATGATCAACATCAGTGCTACAACGAACCATTAACAAAGTTAGAGTGTACAAGTTGCTCACTAATTCTTATATCTGAAAGATTCACAATATCCTCCTTTCTGCTCTCCTGGTTTCTGGATTATTTTTTGTTTCTCTCATAAATTTCTTTAATGCAAGAAGCAAAGGAGATTATATAGATGACTTTGATGGCCTTAGTCAAGAACCAAGGTTCTTTGTGATATTAACCATAGCATTATGTCCGTGACGTAGTGCCCTCCAAACTCGATAAATATTTAGTTGAGTCTCGTTGGGTAACTGATAATGAAGAGGTGGAAATGGGAATGCAACCTGTATTTCTAACTTTTAGTTGTTTAGTTACCTGTAATATATAAAATAAAGAATGACAAAATTGGAATGAATTTTAAATAATCTTGAACTTGTATTCTTATAAGGGTGTGGGTATATGTTGAAATAAAAAATTGAGAATAAGAGATAAACTTATTATTACAATATTGTTATCAAGAAATTATTAAGATACTGGTTTTTATTAGAATATTATTATTAAATTATCTTTTATATCAATTTTCAATAACTATTTTATTTTATTTTATTGACACTTTTATTTTATCTAAAATTATTCATACTTATTTAAAAACTAATAATTTAATAAATCATTAAATTTTTATTAATTATTTATAAATTATAAATTATTATAATTAACTATGTAAAAAAATATAATAACTAAATATAAGTAAAAAAGCAAACATTGTACAACTATTAACTTCTATAATCCTATTCCTAATGGTTGCATTCAAAACACACATAATTAGTAATTCTATTCCCATTCTGATTCCCACTTTTTATTTTCATTTGTATTTTTTTATTTCGATTATTTCGTTATTGATTACTAAATGAGAGCACTTAGGAAAGAGTTGCCCTCTAAACTTGGATAACATTTGGCCTATACCCTACTCCATAAGTCCACAAAGAAAACACATTGGGAAAATGGACGATTTCTAGTTTCTAACTCATCATTGCATGATACACATCTCATTATCTATATTTAGAAAAGTCAACCCATTTTAAGGCTACTAACGATAAAAAGAAAGAGGTGCCAGGAAGAAGTGCTTTTTGCCATACTATTGGATACCAATCCATCTGCTGTCTCCTTTGCATCAACCGCTCTTTGGAAGTTTTATTACTAAATTTGCCTTACAGTTGATTAATCCAAGAAAAGGTGTCCTGAAACCTATCATTAGGCTAACAATTAGGAATTAGGAGCTACATTACCTAGGCATTTCAATCCAGGAATAGATGACCTCTTCCCATTACTCTGTTCTTACCTTGTTATATGAGCTTTCATCCATTCAATAAATGGGACTATCAGAAATTGGATGGATGGATATTCATGAAATAGGATAGGCATGGAATAATGATAACAGGTGATCTGCTCCCATTCAATCCACTATCTTTGAGAAATAACAGAATTAACCTTCGCTTTGGGGCAAAATCATTCCAACATTGAATTGCACCAGTGATTCTCATTTAGGGTCCTTATCTTGTTCAACTAAATGTTATGAATACAATAGTAGTACCTGTATTGAATTTGGTTTTAGTACGGTATTGTATTAATATCAATTAATATTTGGTACTATTTTAGATAGTTTTTTAAATTTATGAAATAGTCTCTGAATTTTTTAAAATTGCAAAATAGTCGTTCAATATATTACGATGTTATAATTTTACATCAACTCTGTCTTAAAAAATCATAATAATAGAAATTTAAAATAATAATAATTTATTTATTTTTATTAACATTATTTTTCACATATTTCATATGTAAATGACATCCAAAATTAATATTAAGAAAAGATCATTTAATCATTATACATTTATAAAATTAAGAAAAAGGTATTTAAAATATTATAATTTTATCATATAATAAATAATAATAACATAAAAGACATCAAATAAAAAGAATAATAAATATTCATTACTCTCTAACAATTACAATTTACGAAACAACTTCGTGTCGAAGAACTAATTAGAAGTGAAACTTGAAGTAAAATTATTTATAGTTATATTTCATATATAAAATTTAACATATAAATCAAATATAAGTAAAATTAAAAGATGAGATAAAAACCTAGAATTTGATTTAATCGAATACTTGTTATAATTGTATTGACCTTAATTCTCATTTGGTACAAAATTTTCATCATAAAGAGGAGTTCCATTACTACCATCATTTAAATTCATTATACCAAATGAAATGTTAATACTTTCCCATCTACGATTATCTTTCAGGTCACTCTCATCTATCGAATTCAGTTTTTCATAAACTTAACCTATCAAAAGATCGATATTATCAATATAAATTGGATCTACTGAACTACTTGTTCTATTAAGAGTCCTAGTAAATGATCGAACAAAGACAAAGTCATTCAATCTTGTGTTCTATAATCTATTCCTTTTCTTGGAATGGATGAATTCAATTGTGCTCTAATCCTTTCACAACTTGTTGCATTCACACATTGACTTCAAATTCAAATTACAAACCTTTGCAATTCTGGAACATCACTTTCAAATTGGTTCCAACAAGAAACTGTAAGTCGTAAGATAACAAAGTATCGTTACAAACAAAATAAAGTGATGATTAATTTTTAACAAGTAAAAACATGAAAAAAATATACTTGGATTGAGTTTTTTCTCTTTGATGAATAACAATTAGCATTCTAAAATCACCAAAAGCATTCTTATAAATCTTGATGTGTGAGCTTATAGATCTTGCATCATCTCATAGGTAATAATTGTTGTAATAGTTAATAGCATTCCCCTATTAACCTCAATATTCTTTGTAACATTTATTAAAAATAGACATTAGGATTAAAAAATGCCCTAGCTATAACCAATAGATAGTAAAGTTGTCTTTTCCATCTCTCAGTGATGACTGCAAGATAAGGTGTGTACATAGAAGGCCTAATTTTTAGATTGACCTTAATTACTTCATTCATCTTCTCCATGGCATAATAAAAATAACCCATTGTTACCTTTTCATCGCTATCAACCAGATATAATACCTTCATCGAAGGCTCACAAACTCAGATGAAAAATTGACGTTGAGACTAAAATTTAGTATCTTCAAGTATAATTTTGAAAACCTCCAATCTAGCATTAGACCTAACATGACGAGATGCAGCTCACTTATCACTTACAAACGTCTATCTTAACTCTTTCTTCATCATAATAAAACATTGAAGTGATTAGAAATTAATTGAAAATATTGTAATAGTATAACGACATAAATTCCTACTATTGTCGAAATCCTTTCTCATTAAATTCAAAACTCATGCATAATTATAAATGAACTTGGTTACTTTTTTTGCTTTCTATACAGTTTCATCAATACTAGAAAAATGCCTAGTATTACTTATATTTTTAACATTAAGTCAATGCAATGTGTAACATAAAGAGTCCAATAAAAAGAATTATACTTGCTTTGTAATCTAGTTCTAGTCGCTTTATAAGCGAAGTCATTGTCAATAATAAATTAAACAATATTTTCTGGCCTAATTTTATTCACAACTTTGTCGAATATTTCAAATAAAGTATCAGCACTCCTATCAAGGTCAGGTGCATCAATATACTTCAAAAACATTAAGCCCTTTGCAGAATAAACTAAAAAATTAATAATAGACTCATGTCTTTTATTTGTTCAACCATCACATATGATTGAACACTCAAAAATAACATATCATTCTTCTTTTATCCAAATAAATTTTAATTTTATAAACAAAGCTATTAAAAAGTTTACCTTTGTAGTCATCAATTGAAAGAGCTTTGTATCCCAAACTTTTACAACAACATCTACCAGGCTGATAATAATAAGATTGGGAAGCAATGAATGCTATACCTAAATCATACCACCATCTAGCCATTGTTCTATCTATATTATGAGTCTTTTAATTTAAGGCATTACGAATTAAAAGTTGAGCTCCATAAATTGTTTGTGGTGCAAAAGTATTAGACAAATGTCTTCTTTTTTTCTAACATCAAGTTTAAGTGTAACATTCACTTTTTGGGTAAGAATTCTACCACCTTCAATATTCCCTTTTATTATCCTGAAAACCAACAAATGAACTTCCACTACTAATTTTGTGATTTAATCTCTGCCTTTTATCTTTCTCATACTAATACTCTTCAAGCAAAGTCTTCATTTGTTATTTCACATCATGACTCATTTTTTTACAAGGTTCTATATCATCTTTAACTCTAGCTAAATGCTTTTTTAATCTGGTGATTTCTCCACTTTTCAAATCCTTTTTACAAAACAAGAAAATGGTATGGTTCCTCATTTTGAGGACCAATCCAGTATGAACCTAAGCTGGATCATTGTATCTTCCTAAAGCGGTTGAATTATCAGGAGTACTTGAATTTTCTTTCATTTATCTATAAAAATAAATGAAGACATATGTCAAAGTTAACTTAATAACTTCGTGTCAAAATAAAGAACACATAATTTCATTATTAACTACTATCACAAAATATGCATTGTTTGATTTAATAGTCCAAACTAACTTAATTACACAATACACAGATACATCTTATGTAATATAACGCATTTGTATGATTACATAAGACATAATTCAATTTCATCCAACATAATTCACCAATAAGTTAAAAACTAACAATTAAAGTACTCAACATATATAATTACACAATACATTTGTACATCTTATATAATATAACTCATTTTGTATCATTACATCATATATAATTCAATTTCATCCAACTCAATTCACCGATAAGTCAAAAACTAACAACTTAAGTATTCAACATGTATAATTACACAATACACAATACACATATACATCTTATATAATATAACTCATTTTGTATTATTATATCATATACAATTCAATTTCATTGAACACAAGTCACCAATAAATCAAAAACCAACAATTTAAGTATTCAACATACATAATTTCACAATACACATATGCATGTTTTATAATATAATTCATTTTGTATGATTACATCATTCAACAATAAACTAAAGACATACACTGATAACTATAACATATTCAACTTAAACGATAACTCATAACTATAAGTTTACAACTTAATATATGTAATTTCATAATTCAACTATAAACTAATATATTTTGTTTACTTATACAATTCAATTTGTAATGCCTATAATTATTTTGTTTTTTTAACTAATTTTAGTCAACATTGTTACTAAAATCTTAATTCCTAATTTTAATTTAACAATCTTTCATTCACAAATTTTAATCAATATTCTTAGTTTCTTACTCAAGTTAACTCCATAATGAAGAGTAAACTACACTACACATGTAACACCCTTATACAAAACCTACAACGGTCTATACACATAGCAACCAAATTCCTGTACACGCATTCAAGGTGTATGATTCTATTCAATGCTATACATATACAAATTACTAAACTCCCTAATTCTTAACATTATCATTTAACAGTAGTAATATATCTTTACATTTACATGGTAATCTAAAAGAAAACATACAATTTCCTTTCTTTATTACATTTGCAATCATTTGTAACTAAAAACATTTCAAAAGTACCTTTTCTTCTATCTGTTGTTGGTCTATACAGATGTTCCCTGTACCTCACTTTTATGAATTGGACCTATATGGATTAACACCTATTCTAAGCTTGAAAGCTTAGTGGGGAAAACAATTAGTTTGGATGACCACTCACTGCAGACATTCACCAAGCACACACATGTAGAAATATCATAACTCATATACCCTAAATTCACATTCATGAACCAAACATTGATATTCAATGCTCATGTAAACAATGATGGCATACTTAAGTAGAGTACTGATAGTTGTGATTTGCATTATGTTTAGGATTCAATTTGTTAGGTATTTAGTGTTAATTTGAGTATTGAGTGTGTGTTTAGGTTTTAATTGTGTTTGTTTATGTGTTTAAGTGTTTTATGGGTTAGTATCAGTATTTGAGCTTAAATGTTATTTTTTTGAGGTACCTTGATGTGTTTGTTAGTGTTTTAGGGTTAACGGCGAAGAACGGAGAAATTTCAGAGAGTTTCGGGCCTAAAATCATGGCCCACGATCATGGCACAATAGGCCACGATCATGATAAAAAGATGTGAGCCACTAGGATCTAGGCCACGATAGTGACACTTTGGTCACGATCGTGAAGAGAGGCCAAAACTAGGCCATGATCATGACACTTCTGGATATGATTGTGACAGAGAGGGTTAGATGTTGTCCATGATTGTGGGCCTCTTGTGTCAGATAGACACGAAAATAGATGAAAACGTCAAGTTTAGAGGAACTTTTCGGACCGTTTTGATCCTGAATGAACCCTAAGGATTCCAAGGTATTTAAGGAACATAAAGAAAAAAAGAGAGCTTTCTACATTAGTCAAATTCTAAAACCCTAGAGAGCTTACCGAGAGATTTGAGGAAGGAGACGAAGGAAGAGAGACACGGAGAAGAAGCTTAATGTGAAGTACTTCCCAGAATAGGTGCTTTCCTCCGTCACTGCCTCTATCATCATCCATTCCGAACTATTTCTGGTTTATTTCGTTCTTACAATTGTATAGAATTTGAGATAGCCGTAAATGATAGATTGTTGAATGTTAAGGATATTATCCAAACTCACATTTGGGATTTTTATCTTTGATATTAATGAGGTTGATTTATTATGTTTTTGTTGAGTTATTGTGATTCAATTTATGTTATAAATAATTTGGTAATAAATTGAGAGGGTGAACTGAGTAAAAATCATCAAATTGGGCTAATGAGAGTTAGGTAGTTTGATAGACAAAGAATTGAATCGAACCAGTAAAACTATGTAATGAGAGATCGGGCATAGATTTTCAGTAGGTTATTGGATAATTTCAGAACTAATTTTGGTTTTGGGTCAATTGGGAGTTGAGAGATTACAATTCCATAATCTAATTAGGGTAAAGGCGTTTAGATTAGTTTTTAATTTTGTTTTCATTTTTTTTGGGTTTTATTTCAGAAATCATGATCTTGCATGAACATAAGAGTCACGAGAGGTTCGAGTCCTGCAGCGAAAACGTTAGATTTAGATATCAATCGACTGGAACAAACCCTTAGGAAAGCTCAACGAGAAAAATAAGAAGAGATCAAAAAATTAATAATAGCTGAGGAGTTTCAATAGAACATGGACCATGGAGCTAATCAAGGATGGCAACAGAGGACCATGATGGACTTCATGAGGCCAGGGTTTAACGCGATGAACTAAGGAGTAGCTAGGCTGCCTGTTTAAGTGACCTCATTCAAGATTAAACCCGCACTTCTGAACATGCTTCAGCAGAATGTACAATTTTATGGATTGGCTAATGAGGACCTGAATGCACACATAGTCAATTTCCTCAAAATCTGTGATACCTTTTGGTATCATTAGATGTTAGAAGATGCGATCCGAATTAGACTATTTCCCTTTACCCTTAGAAACTGAGTGAAGGCTTGGTACCATTCATTGAACCTAGCCAACATTACGATGTGGGATCATTTGGTTCGTGCTTTCTTGGACAAGTATTTTTCGTTGACAAAGACCACCAAGATTATAAAGAAAATCACCAATTTCCAACAAGGTGATGGGGAATCAATCTATGAAGCGTGGGAGAGATATAAGGACTTGCAAAGGAAGTGCCCACATCACAACCTACCCAAGGAGCTCTTATTACAAACTTTTTACAATGGAGTCAACCCATCGACAAGAGGCACGATCAATGCAGCTTCAGGAGGATCTTTAATGTAGAAGATAGTCGATGAAGTAGAGGAGTTAATAGAGAAGATGGCAAGCAATAACTATTTGTGGACAAATGAGCGGGGTAGGCAACCTGCTACTTTCAGATAGAAAAAGGGTATTGTCGTGGTCGATTAAATGACCGAGATGTAAACAAAGTTTGACAATTTGATGCGAAAACTTAATAGCATGAAAGTGTCGTCCTTAACTCCGGTGAAGGTCGTATATTTAAATGTGAGCTCTGTGGACAGATAGACCATGATACTGTAGACTGCTATTGGATGAAAGCAGACAATCAAAAGCAAGTGAACTACATGGGGGTGCAATATAGATAAGGAGGGGGTAACAATCCCTACTCCAACACTTACAGCCCTGGGTGGAAGAACCACCATAACTTCTCCTAGTCAAATAACACTGGCGGACAGTTCAGGCCTCAGGGACATTCGGGCTTTCAGCAAGATAAAGCAAGCACAATGGAATCAAAATTGGATAAGATTTTAGATAAGATTGGAGGCATGGAGGATGCATATAGGAGGCTTGAGAACAAATTCGAGTAAGTGATGAAGAACCATGCCTCGTCCATACATAATTTGGAAGTCCAAGTGGGCCAATTAGTGGAGGCGATGTCTACTCGAAATGTTGGAACTCTTCCAAGCAATATCGAGTCTAATTTGAAGGAAAGAATTATGGTTATCAGTCAGACCCAGGATGAGGAACTGGAACAGGTGCAAGAAGAAGGAGATAAAGGAGAAGGTCAAGAAGATCTTCTAAGCGAGCCAAAGATCGAGTCAATTAAGTCAACTTGACATGTATTTCCATTCCCTATTTTAGCTCAGCAGGATTTTTATGTAAAGAGGGCAGCGAGGAACCTACAGGATATTCAATAAAATAAGATTGATTAAGAGATGAAACAAGTACAGACGAAGCTCAAAATAAAGGAATCTGTCAAGCCGAAGGTTAAGGAGCGAATATCAAAAAAGGACCCTAACATCACACAGAAGAAAAAGGACCCAGGGTACTTTTTCATCCCCTGCAGTATCAATATAATTATCATAGATAGGGCATTAGCAGATCTAGGAGTGAGTATAAACATGATGACCTACTCCTTTAGTCTGAAGTTATGCTTGTTTTCCTAATACTGCCTGCGACAGACCCCTGTGCAGAAACCTTATATCAGTTCCTAATTTTTAAGGACTTTAGAGCTCGAATTAATCAAAGTATAAAACATGAAAATGATTATTGATGTCTTATTAATACTTCTATGAAATAGTTTGGCTGGAAGATATCTATATAAGTTTATGTAGTTACTTGAAGTCATAACCTAAAGAATAGATTGTTTTGATGAGGTTGAGTTCAAATTTGGAAATTTTGATTTGTTTAAGGAATAAACGAGCTCTTTTAATGAAAACATGATCTTAAGAACATGAGAAATGTGTATAAGGTATGGATGAATGAGCATTGAAGAACATGGGGCAATTATGAATGAGAATTGAGTAAATGTATGAATCTATATTGTTGGAAAAAGTTTGGTAAATATATAGATTTAGCTTACTGAAATTCCATATTTAAAATAACTATTGTGTGTGTGTTATAGGAGGCTTTTGATCATGAAAAATGTTCAAGGATAATTTTAAAATTTAAATTGATAACGATATAAAGATGTTCTCATGAATGTAATGTGATTCAAAGTATATAAGTGATGAATTGGGAACGACTGAATGAGAACTAGGAAATTGTGTGAGTGTACAATTATAGGAAATAGAGTGATAAATGTGAGTGATGAATTGAAAGTGATCAAGTGTAATAAGGCATAAACCTAATAGCAAACTAAATGGTGCATAAACCATGATGAATGTATAAGTATGATTTGTGAATAAGATTTCATACCTGGAATAATCAATTGAGCATGCAATAAACATGATACATATACATGTGAAACTTTGAGCATTCATTTGATTTATCAATTAGTAATGTGTACATGTGTGTATTGTTTGATTTAGAGGCATAAATTGACTGACACCATCCAGACATTACCGACATGTTGAGCCAATAGCTAACTGGAGTGTATTATGAGTTAACCTAGTTATGTAAACTCAAATATGTGTGCTTCTATTGGAATTGTATCTATAGTGGGTAACCTGTATATGAGATTTTGATTGGTAATATGTTCTATTCAAATTGTTTTGATTAAACTTAATTCCTCTATAATCAGTTGATATTGATATAATTATGATATTACTGATTCTGGACAATTGAGTGTCCGAGGAGTTCGATATTCAGGACTGTATTGGGAGTGTTTGTGATTTGAATGTGAATAAGGAAATTGAATGCTCAACTATTTGTTGAATGTCGGACTTAGA
>JANZXP010000007.1:8730899-8762554 GCA_027576715.1 Erythroxylum flavicans | reverse complement strand
AATCCCCTAGTCACCTGAGAGCAGTGTTTTGAGGTATTAGTCAAGCAATGCCAGCTAGGTTGATTTCTTCGATGAATGCCTTGAAGTTAATCCAAAGTGGATGTGAGGCTTGTTTAGCCTACATGACCGACACCCGTATTGGGCAGACAGTTTAGGATATTCCAGTTGTTAGGAATTTTCTGGACTTATTTCCTAGTGAGTTACCAGGGTTACCCCTAGAAAGAGAGACGAAGTTCACAATTGACCTTGCTTCAGGTACCGTTTCTATATCGATTCCTCCATATAGGATGGCATCTGTGGAACTTAAGGAGCTTAAGGCACAGTTGCAAAAGTTGTTGGATAAAGGTTTCATCAAACCCAGTGTGTCACCTTGGGGAGCTCCAGTGTTGTTTATGAAGAAGAAGGATGGGACATTGAGGCTATGTATTGATTACAGGCAGTTAAATCAGGTGGCAGTCAAGAATAAGCATCCTTTATCGAAGATAGCTGATTTATTTGATCAGTTAGAAGTAGCTTGGGTGTTTACTAAACTAGTCTTGAGATCGGGGTATTATTAATTGAAGATAGCATAAGCTGATGTACCGAAGAGTGTATTCAGGATCAGATATAAGCACTTTGAGTTTTTAGTGATGTCGTTTAGGTTAACAAATGCTCTGACGGCTTTGATGGCATTAATGAACAAAGTATTTCAACCTTATTTAGATCATTTTGTGATTGTATTTATTGATGATATTTTGGTGTGCTCGAAGAGCAGTGAAGAACATTTTGAGCATTTAAAACTAATGCTACAGATAATAAGGGAGAAGCAATTATATGTCAAGTTCAGTAAGTGTGAATTATGGCTAGATCAAGTAGTGTTTTTGGGTAACATAGTGTCTGGACAAGGCATATAGGTAGACCCAAAGAAAGTTGAGGCAGTGATGAAGTGGGAAGTCCCAAGGAATGTATCTGAGATTCAGAGTTTTCTTAAGTTAGCAGGGTATTATAGGAAGTTTGTCGAGGGGTTTTCACTAATCTCAGCCCCTTTGACAAAACTTCTGAGGAAGGATGTACCTTTCAGATGGACTGATGAATGTTAAAGGAGTTTTGAGGAGTTTAAATATCAGTTGACTACAACATCGGTGTTAGCTACTCCATTTGGATCTGGAGGATATGTAGTATATACTTCACACCAAGGGCTATAATGTGTTCTGATGCATTATAGCTGAGTGATTGCATATGCATCGAGACAGTTGAGGTCTCATAAGTTCAATTATCCAGTTCATGATTTGGAATTGGCTATAATGGTATTTTGCTTTGAAGATTTGGAGACACTATCTATATGGTGAGATGTTTCAAATATTTGTATATCATAAGAGCCTGAAATATTTGTTGAGTCAGAAAGAATTGAATATGAGACAGAGGAGATGGATTGAACTAGTGAAAGATTATGATTGTACGATTGAATATCATCCTAGTAAAGCTATTGTGGTAGTAGATGCATTAAATAGAAAGCCTAATAGCAATGTGACACAGATACAGGCCTCAACGTTACCAAACCTAATACAATTGAGGGCATTGAATGTCAAATTGAATTTGGGGCATAATGAAGCATTAGTAGCTACACTAAAGCTTAGGCAAATATTGCATGAGAGAATCAGAAAAGCTTAGAGTAAAGATCCATAATTAGTGAAGCTTATTGAGAAGTTGAAACAGGATTCGAGTTCTGAGTTTAAGTTGAGAGATGAGACACTGTGGTTGAAGTAGAGATTATGTGTACCTAATGTTTATGATTTGAGAAAAGAGATTCTAGAAGAAGCATATATGGTAACTTATACTATGCATCCTAGTACTACCAAGATGTACAGTACGCTAAAACAACATTTCTAGTGGTCAGGGATGAAGACGCAAGTGGTGGAGTATGTCGCTAAATGTCTGACTTATCAGTAGATTAAGACTGAGCATCAAGCTCCAGTTGGGAAGTTACGATCATTTCCAATTCCAGAGTGGAAATGGGAGAGAATTACTATGGATTTTATTATAGGATTGCCTAAAACTCTGAAGCAACATGATGCTATTTGGGTCATTGTTGATAGATTGATGAAATCGGCCCATTTCTTACTTATGAGGGAGAATAATTCACTAGATCAATTGGCCTGGAGGTATATGAATGAGATTATAAAATTGCATGGTATCCCAATATCTATCATGTCTGATCGGGATCCCAGATTCACTTCCACATTTTGGGGTAGTTTACAGTCAGTTATGGGTACGAAATTGAATTTTAGTATCGTATTTCATCCTCAGACAGACGGACAGAGTGAGAGGACTATTAGGATTGTTAAGGCTATGCTCAGAGCTTGTGTTTTGGAGTTCTCAGGAGCATGGGACCAATATGTAGCACTTATCGTATTTGTATATAATAATCACTATCATAATAGTATCGGTATGGCTCCATATGAATCCTTTTATGGTAAGAAATGTCAGCCACCACCGTATTAGGATGAAGAGGGCTTAAGGATTGTTGAAGGTCGAGAATTGATTCAGGATACTGTGCATTAAATGAAATTGATTTGTAGCTGAATTAAAGTAGCTCAAGATAGACAAAAGAGTTATGTTGATCAACATCAGAGGGATATGGAATACCAAGTGGGTGATAAAGTGTTTATAAGAGTGTCACCTTGGCGAGAAGTGTTGAGATTTGGTAAAAAGTGGAAGTTAAGCCCTATATACATTGGCCCATATGAGATTACTGAGAGAGTTGGACCATTAGCTTACAGACTAGAATTACTAGGAGAAATGACTCAGATTCACAATGTATTTCATACAAGTATGCTTAAAAGATACCGATTAGATACGACCCATATCTTACCTACATAGGAAGTTGAAGTTGTAACTAACCTGAGTTATGTTGAGGAACCAATCTGGATTGTTGGTTATCAGACTAAGCAGTTGAGAAATCGAGTGATCCCATTGGTCAAAGTTCTTTGGAAGAATCATTCAAGAGAAGAAGTGACTTAGGAAACTGAAGAGAATATGAAAATTTCGAGGTAAATATTTAATCAATCAGGTAAAAATTTTGAGGATGAAATTTCTTAAAGGGAGAGAATTGTAATAACCTGATTTCCATATTGAGGGCTAGAGCATTAGTTGTCATTAGAATTAACGAATTTGCATTTCATTCACATGCATATCATTAGCATATGCACATATGAAAAATGAACTAGAATACATTACAAAGATAGCATATGCACTCAATTGATTTATTTCGGGGTATGAAATGTTCATTATGTGAATTGTAACGTGTTTATGCCTTGAATTTTAGTATGATTGATTACAAGTGGAAAACTTGGAATTGATTGATATAATTGGAAAAATGAAGGATTATAATGTCAAGTTATATTTGGTTTAGGAAAAATGTCAAGTGATTAGATAAATTGATGCATGAAAATTAGAATGATTAAGCCTATAATTGAGTGACATTTGGCATTATCATTGTGGGACAAATGGACTAGTAAGTTGATAACAAATGGCATTGATTAATGGACAAATGGCTGCTATACTTAAATGACATGTGACCTAGGTTTAATGGTAACATATGGCAGCACCTATACTTGATAAATGTTGAACATGCCTTTAGACAAGTGGCCATTCCATTAGATGACACCTAACACCTTAGGTGTAACATTCAGCAGGAGCAAACTTGGTTCAGCTCATTTCTTGTTCTTTCTTCTCTCACACACATCACCAAAACTCTTTTATTTCACCTCCCTAAACTTGCTTATGGTTATGCCTAATTTTTGCACAAATAATCCATGTTTTAGCCTCACAAAGTTAAGTAAAAGGTCGACTTGAAGTTACCTTACTACACCTAGCCGAAATCCATCTAAGTTTTACCTTGAATGTGTGATATGTCTACTTGCTTGGAGTACTGGATTGCTTTGATATTTTGAGCTGAATTTTAGTTAAACATGTAAGTAAATGATTAGTTTTTATAGCATGTTATAATAGATAATTAATGATGATGAATTAGGATGAATTACATACGATGACAATGATTGATTGTACTGGAAATTTCTGCATGAACTTCGGTACTTTTCTATTCTGTTTTTTTATGTATGAAAACAGTAACTTAAGGATTTTTGTATGGATGATTTAAGTTGGAATTTGAGGTATACTTGATGAAGAATTCATGGTAAAGATAGGTGCTATTGAAGTGTTCTTGAATCTGGAAAATTCGAGCTGTAGGTTGAAATTATGGTTTCAATTTCATCTTCCTCATTCGATCTATTTTACATATCCTTAGAGCACGAATTTGAAGAAACTCAAAGAATGAAAATTTTAGATATATGTCTTAGCTTTACCTCTATGAAAATGTCTTGATAAAATAGTGACTAGAGCTTGAGTTATGCTTGTTTTCCTAATACTGCATGCGATAGACCCCTGTGCAGAAACCTTGTATTATTTCCTAATTTTGAGGACTTTAGAACTCGAATTAATCAAAGTTTAAAACATGAAAAATGATTATTGATGTCTTATTAATGGTTCTGTGAAATATTTTGGCTAGACGATATCTTTATAAGTTTATGTAGTTACTTGAAATCATAACCTAAAGAATGAACTGCTTTGATGAGGTTGAGTTCAAATCTGGAAATTTTGATTTGTTTAAAGAATAAATGAGTACTTTTAATGCAAACATGATCTAAAGAAAATGAGAAATGTGTATAAGGTATGGATGAATGAGCATTAAAGAACATGGGGCAATTATGAATGAGAATTGAGTAAATTTATGAATCTATATTGCTGGAAAAAGTTTGGTGAATGTATAGATTTAGCTTACTGAAATTCCATATTTAAACTAACAATTGTGTGTGTGTTATAAGAGGCCTTTGATCATGAAAAATGTTCAAAGATAAGTGTAAAATATGAGTTAATAATGATATAAGAATGTGATTCAAAGTATGTAAGTGATGAATTAGGAATGATTGAATAAGAACCAGGAAACCATGTAAGTGTATAATCCTAGGAAAAAGAGTAATAAATGTGAGTGATGAATTGAAAGTGATCAAGTTCATTAAGGCATAAACCTAATTGCAAACTAAATGATGCATAAACCATGATGAATGTATAAGTATCATTTGTGAATAAGATTTCACACCCGGAATAATCAATTGAGCATGCATTAAACATGATACATAGACATGTGTAACTTTGAGCATTCATTTGATTGATCAATTAGTAATATGTACATGTGTATTGTTTGATTTAGAGGCACACATCGATCGACACCATCCAGACATTGTCGATATGTTGAGGCAATAGCTAACTGGAGTGTACTGTGAGTTAACCTAGTTGTGTAAACTCAAATATTTATGCTTATATTGGAATTGTATGTATAGTGGGCAACCTAGACATGAGATTTCAATTGGTAACGTGTTCTGTTCAAATTGTGTTGATTAAACTTAATTCCTCTACAATGAATTGATATTGATATAATTATGATACTACTGATTCCGAATAATTGATTGTTCGAGGAGTTTAATATTCAGGACTATATTGGGAGTGTTTATGATTTAAATGTGAATAAGGAAATTGAATGCTCAATTATTTGTTGAATGCCAGACTTAGACCTGATGAACTGTGAATATTGAATGTGCTCATTGATTGGAAGTGATTGATGATATATTATATGAACTATTATACTCCATTACATGATGCATGTTCACATAAAGGAGTTATGACTGGAGTAGCTAATATGAAAAGAGCTTTAAGCTTAGTTGTGTGCATCAGAGCCTCAGGCTCAACGATTAATGAGCCCGATATCTACAACAGATACGAGACAGTGAAATAGGAACTTGGTCATAACAAAGTTGAAATGGAATGAGTCTCATTTGCATTTTCATTTTTATCTTTAAATGTGTTCATAATATTGATTGCAAATGAATGTTGAACTATGCTGTGTTGACATTGAGAAATGCTTATGACTTTCATGGTGATATGAAGAATTGTGATAAATGAGTGTTACGTTCTGAAATGATTACATGATATTCTTGCATTCAGAATGTATTTCTAAAATAACTTAAATGTGATTGTATTTTTAAATGCTTCTTATATTATGATGCAAATTGTAGAATATAAGTTATAGTTTTGAATGAAGTATTACTTTGATTGAGCTGAATGTTAATCATTGATATATATATGTTTTGTTTTGAGTAAACACATCGATGATGGTTCATTCACTGAGTTCGTAAAACTCATCAAAATTGCAACGTTGATTTTCAGGCACTGAGAGGAGACCTTGCTAGTAGAGCAAGCGAACTGAAGTTTAGTACTGTCCATTTTGAATCAAGATATGGCTCAAAGGTCTGGTCAACTATCATATGAGGATTTTAGATAGAGTACTTTGTATAGTTTTCATTTCATGTAGAATCTTTTGTTTAAAACAGTGTGATCATAAATGGTTTCTGTATTGTAAATATATGGATGGGTTGTAATGAAATAAAAGTGTAAAACACGTTTTGTTAATGAAATGAGATAAGTTATTTTTTATGATTACTTCTGATGTGTATGATGCCATTTAAGTAAATATGATGACTTTAACATGCCATTCCCATAGGGTATGTGCTCGGATATTCTCAAGAATTTCGGGCATATGTCTTATGATAGTGGTGTGTTACAGAATTGCTACAAAAATACTTGAATGTGGTTTTTATTGGCCAAATATATTTCGAGATTCCTATATTTTTTGCAAAGCATATAAAGAATGCCAGAAACAAAGTAGTTTATCCCATAGAGATCAAATTCCATTATCTCTAATACTTGTACGCGCGTGAAATTTTTGATGTATGGCGCATCGATTTTATGGGACCATTTCCTTCTTCTTTTGGTTTTGTTTACATTTTGTTAGTTGTGGATTATGTTTGTAAATGGGTTGTAGCTAAAGCCACCAGGGCTGATGATTCTAAAGTTGTTGTAGAATTTGTCAAGTCTAACATTTTTGCTAGGTTTGGAACACTGTGAGCATTGATTAGTGACAAGGGTAGTCATTTTTGCAACTAATTGGTGAGGAATCTTTTAAAGAAGTACCATATCACTCATATGGTGTCTGTGACCTATCATCCATAGAAGAACGGATAAGTAGAGGTGTCAAATAGAGAAATCAAGTTTATCTTTGAGAAAATGGTGAGCCTAAATCATAAAGATTGGAGTTAGCGACTTGATGATGTTCTTTGGGCATATAGGACTGCATACAAGACACCGATTAGCATGTCTCCATACCGAATGATCTACGGAAAGCAGTTTCATCTTCCAGTGGAAATTCAACAATAAGAATTTTGGGCCATTAAGCAATGCAATATGAAGATGGACACGACAGGTGAACAATGAAAACTGCAACTGTAAGAATTGGAAGAGCTTAGACTTGACTTTTATGAGAATGCAGAAATTTACAAGGAAAAACCTAAACAATTTAATGATAAGATGATTGTTAGGAAGAATTTTGTAGTTGGACAAAAGATCTTCTCTACCATTCACGACTTAAGCTTTTCCTAAGTAAATTGTGTTCCTGTTGGATTGGACCTTTTGTTGTTACTAATTTGTTTTCACATAATGCAATTGAAATTGAAATCTTACAGGCAAACAAGAAATTCAAAGTCAATGGTCATCAACAGAAACCCTTCTATAAAGGATTCCAAGTGGAGGACGTGGAAGTGATAGGGTTAGAAAACCCTAATAATGAAGACTGAGTAACATGGAGTCAAGCTAACGATGGTAAACAAAGGTGCTACTTGGAAGGCAACCCAAGGGAAGTTGATTTATATCTCTTTACAGTTTCGTAATTACTATTTTCATTAATTTCTTCATTTCTTGCATTTGATCTTACACTGGGGATAATGTAAGTTTTAACTGTAGGGGTGGGGGTGGGGATCTTAGTTTGATATTAGCTTTTATTCATGGTTTTAAGCTTACTTGTTGCTTATGTGACTTCTTAGGCAATTTTCAAAATCCAACAAACAAAATAAAAAATTTTCTCGTTTGTTATTGCTTTTAAGACTATATAATCATGATTAGAGAATGAATTGAATAGAGAATTTCATAGCAAACTTTAGCATTTACTTTTGCTTTTGTGATTGATCAATGTGTATTATCTTTAGAAGAGTAGTAACTAGTGGTAGACAAAGTCGATGAGAATTTGAACCTTATTAAACTCACACATCCATATCAGTCTCATTATCTTTTGTTATATGTGACCTTCATGACATGTACCTCTTGACTTTTCTTTGATCTTCTATTCAAGACCACAGTTTTATTACATGCATTATCAAGAAAATGATTAGGCATTTTTTGTTTTTACAAGCTACATTAGCCAAATAGCCTACCTATTAATATCAATTTTCCTTTGTTAATCCCGTTTGAGCTTTATTAGCCTTTCTTTTTGTATTAACCACATTACATGCTATTAAACTTAACCAAATGTCCTACCTAAGATGAAGCAATTGTTGATTGTTGAGTTTGTGGTAAGTTCTAAGTGTGGGGGTATGCATATGTGTGGGATGGTTATAATTGTTGGGATGCTAATTTTTGTCTTATCGTTGAAATTCTCATGTTGTAGCTTCTTTCAATGTACAAAAAAAGAAAAAAGAAAAAGCAAAAACAAAAAAATAAGAATAAAAGAAAAGAATATATATATATATATATATATATATACATATATACGTTTAAATAAAATTATCAAGGAGAAAATGCATATGTGTTGCAAAGTTATATATGATTAGTCTTTCCTCCTAAAGTTGTAATGAATGGGTTACTTGAGTTTGTTAGATATGAGGTAGATGTACGTAGCTTTCAATGGTCACTCCCTATAATTACAAAGTTTTATTTATGATCCAAATTTATGAGTGATTTGTGCTTCTTATGGTTTGTGGTGAGAGAGATTGAATTAGAGCTAAGAAACATATTTTTTGCATTTATCATAGTTGATGTACACAATTGTGAGTAAATGTTGATTTTTGCACTTTGATAGTTGTAGGTTGTATAATATTTTAGTAGGTAGTGTTGTTAAATTAAATGATCAGTGCATGTTTAGGTTAGGATTATGTTATTTAGTTAGATATTTATGTTTTGAGTGTTTTATAGTTTAGAGCATGCTATTGAGCTTAAATTTTGTGTATTTGAGGTGCCTTGATGTATTTGTTAGTGTTTCAAATCAAATATCGAAGAATTGAGAGAAATCGGAGGAAGCTCAGAGTAAGGCCCAAGGCCACGATCGTGACAGAAGCCTAGTGGGTTTGCCACAATCATGACGGAGAGAAAGAAATGAGTGCCACGATCGTGGAACTATAGGCCATGATTGTAACCTGCACGACAACAGATGCAGACCGACTTCTAGAATGTGACTTTTCGAGGGATATTTCAAACTTTTGGGCCAGGGTAAACCTTAATGTTTGCCCTAAATGGAAAAGATATATAAAGAATAGAAAGAAGACCTAGAAAGGGAGCTCTATTTTTGTCATTTTGAGAAAGATCCAAGGAGAGCAGAAGAATAAGATAAAAGGAGGAGCAAGGAAGAAGGAGAAGAAAGGTTGCAGTGATGCTATCTTCCCAATCTATTTAGATCCTTCCAAGTGACATTTCAATTCATCTTTATTGTTCTTTCTTTTGAATGTATGAGATGGAATTGATAGTTATGGATTTGGGTTTGATGATGATGTTCTAAACTCCTTTACGGATTTGTTAATGAATCAATGTTAATGTGATTTCTTTTGATGTTAATACATTGGGCGTTGTGGTTTTTTTTTGTATTTACATGCTTCGGTAACAAATCAAGAGAGTGAAATGATAGCAAAATGATTAGATAGGGTAATAAGAGTTAAATAATCAATAGATCATACAAATAATCAAATCAGGAATTTATACAAAAAGAGATCTCATTTGAGGACCCAATAATCTATTAGAAGGCTTAAAATCTGATTAGATTTGTGAGTTTTTTGTTAATTGAGAGATTGCAAATTCCATAATTCAATTAGGGGTTATGATTTAGGATTTAATTATTACAACTTGAGAGAGAGTAATCCACCCTTTGAAAGTCTAGGACCGATACTGTATTAACTCAAAAGTAATCATGTTAGCATTTGATGATAGGATAAATCCCCCTTCCTATAATTGGCTAATCTTTCTTGTGTGATTTTCATTGCTAATTTGGTGGTGCTCAATTGATTCCTGGTGTGTTAATTTTACATTTTAATTTCAATCAATCCATATTCAAGAATTTACTTTTCTGTTAGTTTTTATTTTCTTTTTAATAATTCTTTTAGGCCTTAGATAACCTGGAATTAGATTAGTTCACCAACTCCTTGTGGGTCGACACCTTTAATACTACAAGTTTACGACCTGTATACTTGCAGATATTAGGGGTTTTATTAGAAGTAAAACTTGCTCAACACATTTGATGGTATATTGAGTGTTTTTCTTGTTTCACTAGCTTTAATGGCTTTTATGCTACTTTACCCAAATATATCTCACCTTACTTTTGCCTACATTACAACTTTAAAAAGTCCTTTGAGTCATGATTTTCCATGTGACTTTTAGTGGTGGAGAAATGAAATGATATGCAAATTTGTGGAATGTCATGATCATGAATGATGATGAGTGTATCTATGGATATATATTATTTAAACACATTTTCTAAGTCTACCACTAGATTGCTCAGTTTCTAAAGGTGTTGAATGTTGATTGATCATGAGTAGAAGCATTGAATATTAATTTCTTGCTATAGTTTTTGAAAGTTATTAATCTTTGCTTATGACTATCTATTCTTAGGAAATATAGCAATTGAGTAAGTGCTTTGGTTTGTGACTTTGGTTTTGATAATTTGCCCGAGGATGGTCAAAAGCTAAGTGTGGGGGAACTTGATATGTACTTAATTGTTGATACGTTTAATCCGTTACAATTAGTTATTAATGTCTTAAAATGTTTAAGACACTCAATTTAGTTCATATTTGATTTTAAGTACGATTTGGAAGCATAACAACCAAAGTGAGCCGAAAGTGCACTTATTGAGCCATCTTCTCGATATTCATGCTCTCTTGTCTTTACGGAGCAACAAGAAGAAGAAGATTACAAGAAGAGGAGACAAGATATAGAATAAAAATGGAGAGTGAGGTATTGTGGCTCACGGCTAAGCAATTAACATGAATTGCATGCATGTGAGATATAAACAATTGAATGAATTGCATGCAGATGAGCATTGTCTCACGGCTGTCCCATTTCTTTTAACTTAGTTTTTATTATAAAGAGAATGGTGTAACAGTTGGGATTTTTGGAGAAAAATGATCAGCCCTCTAATTATCTCACGACTGTAAAAATTAAAATGTTACAGCAATGAGACGATGGTTGCAACATGAATGAAAAACAATTGGGACACCTCACACTACCAAGAGAAGGCCACATGTCCCATTTCTTAAAAACCTAGATTTTATTATAAGGAAAAATGCATGTGACGACAAGAGGGGAGGAAAGAAAAGAATAACGGAGAGAGTTTTGGAGGGACACTCGGGACAATTAAGGGAGACAGTATCTGATTCAATTTTTTTCCTCTTCGGTTTTGCAACAAGATGTGATGGCTGGAGGGTTTTAGTGGGCTTAAAATAGTCAGACCTCCCATTTGTCTCATGGTTTGATGGCTAGAGCAAGATAGGTGTTAGTTGGAGCAAAAGAGTGGAGAGTGAGCAGAATCGAACAACTCATTCTTCTTTATTCTTAGAGATTAAAAAGGAGTTTTTGGGCAAAAACAAACAACTACATTCTTCTTCATTTTAGGATCGGTTCTCAACAGCAATAGGGAGATTCTTGGCTTATGCTTAGAGTTGATGGAGAAGATGGAGGGAAAACCCACTCAACGCTGGTTCGGAGGGCAATCGACGCTGAGAAGCACATTTAAGCATACATCATTGTGTATCATTTTCTTTCCCTCTTTTTTCACATTGTTTAAGTTATCTTGAGATTAATGATTGGGTATTATGTAAGAATTCTTTTAATGCTCTATTGAATCATTTTTCATGAAATGATAGAATTTGAATACGATATGTAATAGTCATGTTTGAAATCGTATGTGGCAACTAACAGTATTAAATTGTTAGGGATAACGTAACATAAGTTAAATAATCCAAGCTTGTGTTATTATTGCTTAGATTGGTCATTTTTCTCAATCGTATTGCGGTTATCCAAATAAACTTAGAAAGATATTTCTAAGTTATCCGATAGTTAAGGTTAATTAACGAGCTTTTCTTAATTAACTACAACCTAAGGAAAAACCAGAATTAATAAAGCTTATTGTTAATTCACGATCAATATTCTACAGAGAGGTGTGAAGACAATAATTCAATGACATATGTGAAACTGTTTTTAGGCGGAGATTAAACCAAAGAACTAGATTTCAAAAAATTAATTAATTTTATCTCCTTATTGCTGTTTAATTTGAGTTTTTTTTATAGATTTAGTTTTGTTTTATTTTCTAATTTGCATTGAACCAAACTCCTTGTTTTACATATAGGTATAATTTAACAAAATAATCAAATTTAATGTCTATGGGGTTGACTTAGACTCACCACTACTATAGTTGTAAGTATAGTTTATTTCGTGTAATGTTACGACATGTTACCAATTCGTTACATACGTGTTGAATCAAAGGAGTTTCAATTGATGTTTGTATGATAACAAAACATAATTATTGTTTATTTGTTTATTATTTTGATGAAAAGCAATATTAAAATAAAATGAAGCCATAAACTTAGGAAGATAGTGTATAAAGTTGATTTAGAAAAGTTGAAGTTTTCAAAAAGGTTTTGGGTGTTATAACACACATTTCAAAGAGTTTTTCAATCATTTAAGCATCATTGTGTCATATTTGTGTGAGTGAGCTATTTTGGAATTATCAAGTGAATAATTGAGATATTTTTTTGTTGTAATACTTTGTTAGGGTACTAAATTTTGTACTTGGGGTGATCCAAATTATATTAAGATTCCTCTTCACCTTGTAAGAAGATTACAAAAAAAGTTTCTCTTAAAAAAAAAGATTATCCAAAGGTTATACTTTGCTTTAAAAGAAGAATTGTAATGGAATGCGAAAAGGAGTCTAGAGAACGGACTTTGGTAAGGATTGTTTGTCAAACCATTATAAATTGGTTTGCATTCTCTCCTTCCTATCATAAATTATTGTTCAATTGTTTGATTAAATAATATTAAGTAATTTCATCATAATTATTTATATTGACTATCATTAATTGGATATAGTGTTTAGAAAAATAGTTGAATTTTTATTAACACCTAATTCACCCATCTCTTTAGTGCTATTAAAGGCTAAGAAATGGTATCATAGCAGGTCTATTAGACTAGTATTTATAATGAAATCCTACAGATAAAGATCATAATAAAATATTGAGTTTCATCATCATCATTCAATTAAGAGGTATAAAGGATTAGTAGACCACCTTTTTTTTTATAACAATGATTATCTTTATTGGAAAACTAGGATGAGATTCTTTCTAAGAAAATGTAGACTTATGGGAAATAATTTCTAATGACTCATTTATTACTACAAAAATTGTAGATAACCAAAAATTACCAAAATTAAAAGGAGAATAGAAATCGCAATATAGGATATTAGTATCCTTAACAATATGAACATACACACAGTATTTTGCGCTTTAGGAAGAAATAAATTTAATAGGGTCTTTATGTGTGAAATGACTTATAACATTTGGCATACATTATTAATTATTCATGAGGACACAAATCAAGTTAAGGAGAGAAAAGTAAGTTTACTAACACATAAATATGTATTGTTCCAAATAAAACATGATGAAAGCATCTATAGCATGTATAATAGATTTATTGATATTATTATTGCTCTCAAAGGTCATAGAAAGACATATATTAATGTTGCATTAGTGTGGAAAGTTGCTTAGGTCACTTCGAAAAATGTGGGAAGTTAAAGTAACGCCTATACAAGTAGCTAAAGATCTAATAACACTATCATTGCAGGAATTTAATGGATTTCTTCTCACATATAAAATAAGAATCTAGGAAACATAGGAAGAGATGATGTTTTCAAAGAAAAAGAATTTAGTTTTCGGAGGCTCAAAAGAAGAATCAAGCAAAAAGGAAGAGACATCAACTAGTAAAAGAAAAGAGCATTTTATGCTAATGCAGTAAAGGAGGCATGAACTACTTTACTCAATACTTTTGAAGGAGCAGATCTCATAAAAGGAACAATACTGCAAGGGCTTAAAGGAAAAGGACAATTTGAGCTAACGGAGCAAGGAAAAGACGAAAAAATTAGTAACTATTTTTTACGAATGCAAAAGTTGGTTAACAAAAGGTGGAAAACAACGGTGTAAGATAACAGAGAAAGATGTTGTGTAAACGAGTCTACGCGCGGTTTCAAGCTGATTATGAACTATGATATGAGAGTCGTTGACGCGTCCAAAGATCTTGAAACAACTAGGAATGCCAATTTTTGGCCGGCCATGCCCTAACTCAATTTTGGCCCTAGTTGACCAGGCCATAGACCAAAATTGTTCGGTGCCTACCCCATCTCGTGGCCAGACTGGAATAAAAAAATCAACATTTTTAAAAAAAAATTAAGGATGGGCTCCTGGTTTAACTCATTGACATCCCTAAAAACAACCAATTCAAATGATTTACAAGCTTCGTTGGAATCGCGTAAAATATGGATGAATGAGATATCAAGCAATACAATTGAGCAGGAACTAAAAATGGCCACACAATAGAGGTTGTTGATCTAGAAGATGAGAAAATAGGGGGAAAAAAAAACCATGTCAGAGTAATTCAAGATAATGTTGAATTGTCAAGAAAAATGGGACTTGGGCTTTAGTAATCATTTAAGTGATAGTAAGGATGAAGGATGTTTTCTAAGAAATAGAAAAATGATTTCGATCTTCAGTGATAATCACGAAGTTCTAGTTTTCAGATTGCTGTCAAACTATAAAGGTGGGTATTGTTTAGCATAAAAGGGCTACGACTTGTGTTTCAAGACGCATGGGTGTTATACTAAAGACAAATTTATTTCCGGTATATATGAACTATGGTACATACTTCTTATTGTAACCCTATAATTTTTTATGCTATATGCGTCTTGGAATTATCAAACCAGAAGTGCTTCAGGGTCTAGTCTTGCCAGGAGATCATTGCCAACACCACTGCTTATCAATGAATCAAAATGCTTATTTACAAGATTATGAAGAAGGTACTGATAATAGAATGAGGAAGACGCTGCTCTTTTTTTTTTTTTCTTCCTTTTCCAATGAATCAAGAAAGTGAGATTCATCTGGGGAGAATGAGGAAGATGCTGCGTTTTGTTTTCTTTTTCCAATGAATCAAGAAAGATGAGATTCATCTGGGGAGACAATGTAATTTGTCTACTTCTGTGTGAATGAATTTTACAGAATAGGGATATGGGATCAGTGTCTTACTTTCTTGGTATAATGGTGAAGGAAAGATATGCAGAAGATTCCTTGAAGAAGAAAGATTGTAGGTAGACTTCTATTCAACAGTCAACAAGATAGAATCTTCAATAAACAAAAATAAGATCCAATGTTGTTAATGTCATTGAACACCTAAAAAGAGGACGCCAGCATGAGATCAAACAATTGAGAGACGCATACGAGAATGTAGGGTTTAGAAATTGACACAGAAGAGTAGAAGGGAATTCGGACATAACTTCAATTCTGTACATTGGTTATTTGGGCCTAACGTTACAGTCCAACGCTATACGTTGTATGCGAGAATGGTGATGGCAAAGACATCTCGTTAGACGAGTGAGAGGACAACACCATTTCAGTGGACGAAAGAATAAGAAATGTCAATCATACTGCAAATGAAAGAATCATTTATACAAAATAGAATTTGCAGGCTTCGGTTTCACTTTGCGTCTGCATACATCACTTGACAGGGATAACCATTCAATTATTCCTTACAACATAACTTACAACGCAAAACGGCGGGGAGGATGTGAATGTTGGAAGGGGAGAGAAACATACAACTATATGCATTGTGGACCTATTTCCAGGTTTAAGATGTTAGCCGCTACAACTATACAGCATAAAGTCACAACTTTTGCCCGATCAAGCTTCCAAGTAGAATGCAAAGTTATAGAGTTGTTGGACCCTTTTTCTACCTCAGAAAATTGAGCTCAGTGCACCCATTTGTTTCTTAAATTCAAACCTGTCCCGTAAAGCTCCCCGAGTGCTTTCCTTGGTGGTGGTCCACGATAATTTGTCCCAGAACTCTTCTCAGAAGCAGTTGGATTCAATGTTGTCATCCATATCATAACCGTCTAACTAGCTAGTATCCAATCATCCAAATTGCATGAATGGCAAATTTGGAGGATCACAACTAACTAAATTTGCCCACAAATTAGCGAGTGTGAGAAAGTAAGGATCCCCATTCCATTCCACCATTTTCATCCCTGGTTCAAAAAACTCGAGATGATTAAAAAACTAAGCCTGTTTACCAGCTCTAGAAAGTTATGTTAACATCATCTTATTGCATCTGATACATGCCTGACCAAATAGAGGCAAAAGATCAAATGATTGCAAGATATGCGTTTCGCCAAAGGATCAGCTTCAGTGTAATATTAGTACAAAAGAATGTATTCATATTTCTAAGAACTGCGCAATTTTGATACCCCATTTGACCCATGGCCTAAGCTAATGCTATTAGACCATTGAATATTATGCATACCTGGGACTACTCCAAGTGTCAAAGCTGATAATCGACAGGTAGGCTCTTGTCCAGAAAAGATGTGATTATAAACTGTATGCACATCAATATCATGAATACATTTGATGGACTGTAGTAATGTCTTGATTCTTCCATCAGATTCAAAACCATCCATATCCGAAATGCTATTCAGAGCTTCTTCAAGTCCTGAGCTTGACCATAGGGTAGAACACTCACTTAGAAGAGTAAAAACTTGAGTGTGATCTACAGGACATGCTAATATCCACGGCTTGTAAAGTCTAGCTGATATTCCAAGAACTTCAACAACCCTGTAAACCTCACTAAGGGCAAGGATATACCTCCTGCCTGTATTTGTGGGAAAAAATGGCAAAGATCAACCATCTATATGATAACACAATGTATTCCCTTGCACAAAATATAATACAGTACCTGTAGGTTGAGCAAGTATCTGATGATGGACATTCTTTTGTAATGATTGCTTCCAAATAAAGGCACCATGTATCAGCTCATGAGCACATTTGGACAACATCTTAAACCATGTGGAAACATAATCAAACTGGTCCTTCTGTGAAAGCAATGTCAAAATTTTCAAGATCAAGGCCACCAGCTTAAGAAGTTCAACAGCCAATCCAGTATTGCTCTCCACCTATTTAGACGTGCATGTGAGTTTTATTAATTATGTGAAACAAAGAATAAAAACAAAAACTAGTAAGCCGAATATCAAAAATAGATACACTTGACATACTGCAGACACTTTCTTTGATAACTGATATTCTGAGTCAAACAATTGGAACTTTGGTTCCTGCATAACTTGAACTAATTTGTCGAGGCATGTTTTATTTGGTGAATAACTATCTGAGTTGATTCCGCCCTTACTCAACAAATCTTGGAACGGCAAACTCTCAAGATTCTGAAGCAGAAAACATCATTTAAAAGATCAAGCAAAAAATTATCAGTATAAGTCGAACAAACCTGAGAAATGCATATTATCTTACTTCAAGGGGAAGAAAACTTGATTCTTAAATAGCATTGTCAAGTGATTCTTATAAGTCAAGGCCATATAGTAAAAAGCATGAGTGTTCTACCATCTTTTGCGTATGTGTGTGTGTGTGAGAGAGAGAGGGGGGGTGAAACTTTGACCATTAATGCAGAAGAGCCAAAATATTATGGGAAAGATTGTAGGCTTTGGGATTTTTTGTGAAGAATGATGAAAAAGGTTCTAAGAGTATGAGTAATATCACTTCATGTTTAACAGAAGGACAACCAAACATCTTTCAGAGAGAAGGAAACAACACAAGATACCTAAGAAAATTAGGTGTATACCTGTATTTCCTTATTGAGGGCTTCTACTTTAGCATCATCTCCCGTAAGAGCAGCAGCATCGCGAGCTTGCTACCAGAAGACATATTTCAAGATTCAATGACATAGACAAAAAACCTCCAACAGAAGGGGAAAATCCTGAATTATACACTACCTTTAAGTTTTCAAGATGGAATCGTCCAACATAATGCAATTCTTCCTCCAATTTGCTAAAGAAACTTGTGTAATAATTAAACTCTACACTGGAATGGCTAGGGTTGGTTTCTCCACTACCAAAAACAAAGGTCTGACCTTCAACTCCAGTTCCTGAAGTGGCAGCTTTAAATTCCCAAGAATTATCATCAAAATCATCATCATTACGTGACGAATTTGGAGTCATTTCACACATCATGGAAGCTGATCCATTTTCACTAGGATTTTGTCCGTGATTTACAGATTTATTCTCCTCAGCTTGACTGTACAAACTTGATATAAGATCATTGAGAGATGTGTTTATATCAGGACGCTTATTGCCATCAGTTGAGCTGGAGCTCCATATCTGACTTGACATGTTTGGATGAATCACGTCATTGCCATCTTCCTCTTCTTCTTCACCAAAAAAGGACAAAGGCAAAGCTCTCTTTTGGCTATCTGAGCTTAGGTTGGCCCCCTAAACACAAGAATGAAAAAAGATTTCATGTTTGGAAGTATGTTCAACAAAGAAAGCAGTTCCATTACAACAATAAACTTTATTACGCATATAAGCTTCAGAGAAGTAAATGTGAATCTCCATAACTCATGGCATATCAACTTGAATAAGTAATATAGTTATGCAGATATGAGCTTAATTGCCAGGAATTTTCTATCAAATGCCAACAATTCCTTACTACCAGAAATTTCATCCACCTTCTGCTCCTGAAAATGATATTTTCAATATGCTGATTGGTTAAACCATACACATAATTAATAAGTCAAATTGGACGAGCTCTTGACCTTATTATTTGATTCTGTTTGTGCAAATGCAGCTCTGAAAGCCCAAGAGTCTTCCGCACTGTCCTCTTTACTGTTAGAGTATGCATCTGAAGTAGAACTATCACGAACCAAGGTTCTTGAGTTGAGATCAAGTTCAAAATTCCATTCATCAGATCTCAGAGAAGAATCCAATGATTCACGCAATAAATGACCCCTACTCTGCAATCCATTTGCAGTCCTAAATGTGGTTAACTCTCCAGATTTATCTGCTATCCTCTCACCCTCCTTCAGAAAGAAACATGTTAGACTGATGGATCCAAGCAAAGCATAAAGGCTATCAAGTTTGAAAACCAACAGAAATAACATAAATAAAAGGAGAAAAGGAAAAGGAAACAAATAACATGGCACTATATATACAAATTTTGTGGACCGAAAAGCTGGAGATGTAATAACTTAACTTAGTCCATCTCAAATACTTCATGGCTTTATGACTTAAAAAACCTAGTTATTATCTAAATTGGCTTACTTTGGCAGAAATCATCTACTCAAATTAAAAATTGGTTTCTCAATACGGCGAAGCAACACTCATAATTAAAAACCTAGAACCAGAAAGGGAAGTTTTTTTACCTCATTTTTCTTGTCTTTAGTTTGAGTTTCCGATTCTGCAACCTTGAATTCCCACTCATCATCCCCCTCAAGATCTTCATTCTCAAGATTTATATCCACATGTTTCATACATAACCCTACCTCACTAAGATTGGTCTTCATCCCATTGCTATCCAAGCTTACAAAATTCCAGCTTGAATTGCCACTGGAATTTGATATTGGCCCAATTTCAGTCCTCTCAAGGTCAACCTGAACAGGGAAGTAGGTGCGTACCTTAGGAAAGATCCAAATAAAAAACCATGAATTCTGCATGTTCTTTAAGCCGCTAGAGCCACTGAATTATAAGGTTAAGATGCAACAATGAAAACATGAATAATTGTAGAGAATCAAACTTCTGGAGCTTATATGAATTCTAGCAGAGGAGCAGAGAAAAGTACCAATTAACCCATGATTGAATGGACTTTTCTTCAGTAATTATCAATTCACTTCAATTAGGTCTTTTTCAGTGACTAAATCGAGGAATGGCCAACAGAATAACAAGATAAACTACCTTGGAAGTTTCATGCCCGAAATACATTTCTGGATGTGAATCATTGAATCCCCACCTATTAGTACCATCAACCAAGTTATTTTTAAATTGATCTGCTTCTTGTCTGCGTTAAACACAGTCACATTCCAATTCATTGTTTTAGGATCTGAATACAATACACCCCAACTAGAACCAGAGGTTTTAAGGATTGAACTTGCTGCATTTTCAGCCTTGTTCTGTCCATCCTTGAATTTCCAAAACTCAGATCAAATTTACAGGGATTCAAAATCAGTAGTACAAAAACATCTTACAAATTGATTTTCTATATATGTGCAATCCTTGGGTTCTTACTTAGCCAAAATAACTAATAATTCGTACCTAAATATCAATCAGAAATGCATATCATACACTAACCTTTACCTTAGATTTCCTGTCTCCAATTTGGTGATTGATATCAGCAACTTTAAATCCCTGCTCATTAGCATCACCGAGTCCCCTATCTTCATCTATACCTGGCCAATTGCTACTTGAATTAACTCCATTGCCATTCAAGCTCCAACCTAGAAAGTCCAAACTTGATGCACTCCAACTAGAATCGAGTCCAATAAAACTAGGTACTGGTTGATTATCAGTCTTCTTTTGGCCACTCTGATTCAAGAAGGAATTCTATAATTAGTCCAAGGCCAACAGTAAACTTCAAAAGAGAAGGCAGCAAAGGAATCAACAAAACTGAATTCCACAATGATGTTAAAAGAAAGCGCTACATATTGTCAACAAAATTAAAATCATATAATCACCTGTTTACCTCAGATATCTCATCTTCCTCAGTAGCTTTCGACTCTGCAGCCTTAAATTCCCACCCATCATTGTCCTCCTCCCCTGCATCACCATCATCATCATTATCAAACCTTTTATTATCATTTGAGCTTAGTCCATCTTTACTCAGTCTCACGTCTACTGTGCTCAAATTGGACGCATCTCCACTAAAAATGAATCCATTTGAAGGCAAATTGAGTGGATTCCAACTAAGATCAACACCTTGTGAATTTGGATTCGACTGACTAGCACCACCAACATGTGACCGGTTCTGATTCAGATAACCCCAGTCCCAAACGAAATCCAATGATTTATAATCCGAATTAGCCCGAGTGCCACTCAGATCAGGAACAGCCACATTCAAGTCTAAATTCGATCCAGATGGAAATGAATTCGATCTATTCGAAACGGTATTCAACCCATTCCCAGCCTCACTCTGCTTATACAAAGTAACAATCACATCATTCAAATTCACACCACTCGATCCCTCCTTAACCATATCCTTATTGTCATTATTATCTGAGAAGAAGCTTGCACCAAATGAAGGACCGCCACCACCTAATTCCTCCTCTTCCTCTACCTCTCCAAATATCGAAAGAGGCAAAGCTCCCTTCGGATTCTTCCACTGAGCTACGCTGGAACCGACCCGACCAGAAGTCGAATCGGGTTGAGTTGGCTCCAAATCTTCGCTAGTGCTCTTCGGATCAGCATGTAACAATGGGTATAAGTTTCTGGACGTTGCGGGGAGTGACAGGGTGTGGGAGGGTTCGCCGACTCCGGAATTTACGAAATCTCCCCAATCTTCGTCGTCTTCTTTGAGGCGGAAATCTGGATCCGGGACGTTAATCATCTTCGGAATCCAAGGGACGGTCCGATCTAAAGGTGAAGTCCCGGTCGTCCTATATCATTCACTATTCTCTGCCTCTCGGTTTGTTTCTTTTTTCTTGGTGCGAAGTCTAAGAGTGTGTGCATGATAGGCTCATTTTAGACATCTTTTGCGCCGGAGGAAGAAATTGGACCTATGGTCGTGCTTGTTCCAGTCCCAGAGATCCAGGCTTGCCGTGGTGGACCCGTTTTTTAAAAGTCCCGTCTAAACTTAATTATTCTATACACAAATAATTATATTAAAATTAGTTAAATTATATAAATTGTATATGTTAAATAGATATATTTATTATATTATATGTTATTATTTATATTAAAAATATAAAATTTAACTTTATAAGCAATATAACTTGACCTTAACTTCCATTAACATGGTTATTGAACTGATTTGAATTACTACATATACTCTTTCTTAACTAAAACAATATCAAATCATGTTCATTATGATTTTCAATGACAATCTCTGTGAAATGATGGGACGAGACCAATCTGACGCCTTTGCAGATATAATGTTAAAATTTTCACTATAGTAGCTGTTGCAACCAGTAACTTGCGAGAAGGTCAAAATCACAAAGGCATTGCAGCGTGAGAGGGCCAGAGCTTCCTTCTTGCTCAAGTATAGCTAACCTTCTTCATTCTATAACTATTCCTAAAAATTCCACATCTTCGAGTGTCTTCTTTCTTCTCTGACCTTCCCTGTATCTTTTCTACTGTTACTTCTGGTCTACTATTTTGAATTCTTTTGAACTTCTTGGTTTCCTCCTGCTTACTCCAACTTCTCTTGGCATTCTTGGCACTTCATTCAACAACTCTTTTTACTAATATGAGATCTCTGCTCTCCTTGAAGTTCTTCAATTTCATCTAAAACCATTTATGGTCTTTTCCTGTCAGTTTGCTTCTTTATCTACTAGTCAATGGACTCCTTAAACTGTTTCCCACCCTTTGGAGCTACTGTTCCTACAACTGCAGCTTCTCTCATTCCCCCTCAAACTTCCAATCCTTCTTCTAGCAATCATGGTAGCTCCCCTAGTATCAGAAAAAACCTAGGTGTAGGCTAGAAGCGACAATATCCTTGAAGTAAAAAAAATACTATGCTACTTTCCTCCAAGTAGGCTAGTAGAACAAGAAATGGTTGCACCACCTATTGAAGTGCTCAGAGAAGGAGCTAAGAAATGGTGCTCTACACTTATAGCATTCTTCATTGGCAAAAGAATTGCTTTCCCTATGATGACATCAAACTGGAAGTAGTTTGGTCTGATGGATGTGTTAGTAAATAGTCATGACACCTTCTTCTTCAAGTTCACAAACAAGGAGACTGCCGTCAAAGTTCTTGAAGTTGGATCTTGGCATTTCTAGAACAAACCTATTCTATTGCAATTCTAGAAACCTAGAATGAAAATGGAAGAAATCAAACAAGGAAATATTCTATTATAGATTAGTATTCGTAAATTTCCTCTAGAATACTGGACAACCAATGGCTTGAGCTATCTTGATGGCTTAATTAGAAAGTCAATCTACATGGATCAAGCTACAATTGAGGTATCTAGAATCAATTCTGCTAGATTTTATGTCCTAGTCAATAATATGGCTTCTTGCCTGATGCCATACCAATTGTTAGATTGAATGAGCAAGTACAAATCATGGAAGATCGCTTGAAATTCACATTTCCATGGAAACCAAAAAATTTTATTGCATGAAGATCAATGCCTACTGTAGAAGGTTCAAAATAGGCTTATTTGATGAACTTGAAAATGTGAATAAAATTGAAACTATTGATTATAATAAAGTGGTGGAGCTGGTAGAAAAACATACCAATTTAGCTATTAAGGTGACGTAAAACATGTCAACAGCTACTGAACTAACTGGAACTCTTATAAACACTGAAGAGATAAATACAAGAATTTCAGCTTTAGTCACTCCATTCTTAAAGAAAGCTAAATCAATATGGAAAGTCCAGGGAAATGAGTATCAGACTTATGGTAAGGAATCTGAAATAGTACAAAGGTGAAAATCAAGTAGTTTCCTTACTTGGTTCCTCTACCAATCCTTCCTCACCCTTCTATGTCCACTCCTCTTCTTCTTCTTGGATAGAAGATTCTAGGTTATCTTATTTAATTATCTCCTACCACTTTTCTACTTACTCTTCTTGAATGATTCTCCTTCCTTTTCTACATATGCTGCCTCTATAATAACTTCTTCCTCCTCTAGAATAGTAGCAATCACCTCTTTATATTCTTGGAACACCTCTTCTTCCATGAAGCCAATCGTCATTTTTTCTTCACTCTATTGCATTAATAAGCTCAAACAGTATTCTCTGTTGTGCTTAAGACATTTAAGTGAGGAAACTCTTTCTTTGACTTCGCATCGGCCAGCTTTTTAGTTTAGTAATATGTTCCATTAATTTATATCTAACATTTGCTTCCTTTTCTTTTTCTTCTGGGAGCTCTTTTTCACAACTAAGGGTGATTGCCTCTTGGTTAATAGTATCAGTTTCAGTTGGACTAAGAAAAATTCCTTACAGTTCGTCACATAGTATCTCTTCTAGTTGTTCTATTTAATTCACCGACTTTTGTATTCGAGCCTCTATTTCTTAATGCTTCATGATTGATTCTTGAATGAAATCAACCATCATATCTTCTAGAGTTGGCTTGTTAACTGGACGTGGTTGGTGTCATAAATATCCAGTTAGAGCATAACCATTCCATTTATAAGTATAAGAGTTTCTCCACTCTGAATTGTAGTTATTTTCATATAGTACACCTTGAGGTTAGTTGTACATGCTCAGTTATTCCCACATATATGCTGGCATCTAACATTCATGATTGTAATGATAACTCTCACCAATGTCGTGACACAGCCTGGATATCAGTTGAGCGTCCAAAAACACGTTAGAACACCTATCTCTCCCATTTGGTGATGATACAGATTATGAATATGTATTCAAGATCCCATAAAAACACTATTTACTCCATCCCTCCATTATGCATTGAGGCTATGATGTTAAATCTCAATTGCTAAAATAAATCATCAAACACTATTATTGTAGAAAAGTTCAAAAGATAATTAAATAAACAAGCCAAAAGAATACAGTAAGATATAATTAAACAAAATAAAATAAAGACAGAAAATTAAAATTAAAAAATTAAAAAATTAAAATAAAACAAAATAAAATGAAAATGACTATAGTAATAGCATTTAGGCTTTCCTAATTTCACTATCCTCGATAACGACACCAAAAACTTATTAACCTATTTTGTGATAGTTAATATTGTAGTAATTGTAAGTGTACGATGTAGTTGTAACTAGTATCAACAAGTACGGGTCAATCCCATAAAGACGATGAATGTTAGTAATTATCCTTCCCCTATTATCTAGTTTAAGGGTTAATCTTAGATTTTTAACTAAAAGAAACTAAAAATAAGCCAATCAAAATAAAATAGGTAACGAAATTGAACACAGAATTAGTGAAGCATCCCCCTAAACCTTAGCAGATTGATCTTTTATTAAGTAATAGTTTTTATTGATTTATTGGACCGTGGAGACTCCTATGGTATGTTAATAGCTGACCTTGAGTCTACTAACAACTAATCCTAAAGTTTCAAAGTGAATTACTAAGGCTAAAGTTTAGAGGATTGCTTTATCAATTTATGAATCTATAGGATTGCTTTATCGATTTATGAATCCCTCTATTAGGTTTGATGCTAACTCGGAAGATTTATGTCATCCTATCTCCAGGGCTACATTCAACTCCTTCCAATTTTGATAGATCTATACAAACCTTTGATTTCTTAATCTCTATGTATGAAATCATATTATGATCTAATATTCCTAGGTTTATTAGAACATATATTAAACATGTAATTGAATCGTAACATATCAATTAACTCAATTGCATTAATAAAAGAATCAAAACATATTAAAGTATCAACATAGGGTTCATCTAACCTAGACGCTAACAAGATGTTTAGTTACACATTATCGAATTTGAAATCAAACATAAATAGAAAGAACAACGGATTGAAAACAATGGGATTATAATTCTAAATCCTCTTGGTTGTCTTCTATTGAGTATTCTTGTGATATAGAGGTTTGATCTTGTAGTTTGATGGATATTTTGGTGGTTTCTTCATTTTTCCACTTCTCTGAACCAAAATCGCCCTTTAAGAATGATCTCCACATTTGGAATCACCTCTTAATGTCTGCTCCCCTTCAACTGCCCTTAAAATCATCTTTTTATGGCAAAATTTAAGGCTCTGGGAGATGTACGACCATGCATCATTCCTTGTACAACCAAAATGCCTAAAAATTATGAAAGTACACAACTTAAGAGAAATGCACCGGTAGATGCATGGCCATGCATCTCTTCTGCCATTGAATCTTCATTTTATGATGTGTTTTCATCTGAATTCTTCTCTTTTAAGTCCATGAAGGCAGTTATAATTTGTATACACATTGGAACAAATTAAGTAACAAATATACAACAAAATTATAGAATATTAAGAAAAATATATCAAATATGGGTGTAAAATATAGTCAAATATGAATCTATCACAAACACATTTATCCTTTGGAAAAAAAAAGAAAATGTTGAAAACGTCCATTTTTATGGAACTCCTTGATGAGATTTAATAACTGATTATTAATTCTTTCAATCTCTTATGTTGTATATAAAAAAGTTGTTACTCCCATGGTCCCAATAAAGTGGCTTTCCTTAACCATGTATGTTTTTAACATTTTCTTTTTTATTCCGTAACCATGGACATTTTCCCAAAAAAGTGGTTTATGCCATTATACATCAACCAACAACAAAACATCTAAAAGAAAATTTAACCTATGTCGTAAAATAAAAATCAACCACCAAATGCCATGTTTGGTAAAGTGTTTATACCTTTTCATCTAATTATCATAGTAGCTAATTTCAATCAAACAAATAAAAAATTAAACCATACTTAGCATACGGAACTACCGAGGTTTAAGAAATCTTTGAAATCGTATTAAGAAAAGAATCATCGGATTCCAAAACATTCAACTCAAGATCATTGACTAAACCCAAAGTGTGGCTATTATAATTGTATTACTTATATTATAATGACTTAGTTAATTATCACCATGATGAATACTGCAATAAAATTGATAAAATAAATAAGATGAAAATACTTAGTGGAGGAGGTGAGTGATAAACAATAAGCAACTGGCAAAGAGTGGGTGGTTTGAATGAACTATGGAAAGAGGAGTAGAGTAGTAACACTTAGCACTTAGGCAAGGAAGTGAGGAGGTCTAGTATTACTGGATAGAGGAGGTGACTACAACTTTTAGTCACTCAATTAGGACGTATAACATAAGAAGAGAGGAGATAACAATTCTTAGACATAAAATAATCTAGTACTTTAAAGAAAAGGATAAACCAAATCTAAAATGATATTGTTTAATAGTTTCTAGAAAAATGTTAGGCTTTAGGGTAGCCTAATCCCAAGCATGGTAAAGCCTGAAATTAAAAATAAATCTCAAATTTGGACTAAAATATGGTCAATCCTACCATTAACCTTAAGTTGGGTCGGGCCAGGCCTTGGCTTATATGTCAAACCTACTCTAAGCTATTAGCAAGCTACATCTCATGCCACCATTAGTTGTTGTCTCACCTTCTTTGGTGGTTGGCTCTTGTTTGCTTAGTTTTTGCTATCATTATGGTTGCCCCTTATGCTACCTCCTTACCTACTGCTTGCTTCATTTCTGCAACATCTCTATGCCATAACTAAAAACAAAAACATAACCATAAAACAAACTGAACAATAGTGATTCTCATAGACTAAAGTATGGAGATCCTTAAATAAACATTTAGGTGCTTATTAGAGAACAAGTTTACTAGATCAACCCTATATTAGAAAAATTTTTAGAACATTACTTATATATCTATGGAAATTCTCACTGTGAGGATTGTATAAATGATTCTTTGAATTGACACTTCCAAAGTTATTTTGTATAGGGATTGTAATATCATTATTGGGAAATCGGGAAAAGATTTGATCCCGACCTTAGCAGAATAATTACAAATTGTTTTTTATATTTTCATTTCCTAAAAACCAAGTTCACTTTAATTCTATAAGATCAATAATATATAAATCATAATAAAGAATAAATCTTAATTTGTACCTTATTTCGAAGCTTTTTGGGCTTACAAATTAAGCTCTGTCTTAATAGAGTATCACCAGTGACTTGCATTCTTGCTGATGAGTTGTCCTTTGTCTCTAATGGTGATAGAGACAATGGTGATATCGCCACTGATCGAGGGCAATAGTTGCCCAGAAACTATTGGTGAATCCCGACTGATGAGGGGAAATAAGTCACCCATAAGAGGAAGTAACATAGGCAAGACGAGAGTCGTCAGAGAATCAAGGATATGGTTGCTGGAGGCGTCGGTGTTAAAGAAAAGTGAAGCAGCAATGAAAACCAGAAGACCTAGTTTTGAAAAAATGATGGGGCGCGTGTATTATAGAGCATCTACAACACATGCCAGTCAACGCCTTATACACTTTTTGTTTGACTTTATATGTTCTAAGCCTTAATTTCAATTAAATTAGTTTAATTTAGACTAAATTATTTTTAAAATCTAATAAATTTGTAAAAATGTTTTCTAATTGTTTAAAATTTATTTTCAAATGGTTATTTTATTAGAAATACATTCAAATTTAGTTTAATTTTTCAAGGAGTTGAATTATTATACTAAATAAATTATCAAACCAATAACCAGAATCAAGCAAATATTTAAAAGAGTTATCTTTTATAATTAGATTATATTAGATAACTAATGTAATGAAAGTATGTTCATTAAGATGAGATCTTAATTTTAATATTAAGTAATTAGTTTTCTTAATATGATTAAGATTAATAATTAAATTGATTCCTAATTTAATTTAGAAACGTAGTTTCTAAATTTAGAATTAATGAGATTCAATTAGATTGAAATTAATTAATTAGACTCTTTAAAATTAAGAAAATTGTTTTCTTAAGTAATTAAGAAAGATGTTTCTTAATTAAATTTATACAGAATGGTAAAGGGGCTTAATTAAATTTATTTATTTCAATTTGATTGAGATAAATTAAATTTATGACTTTATTTGCTTAAAGAATTATTATTCAGTTTTTTTAGATATTGTTTCTTTATTTATGAATAATAAGTTTCTTGATTTATTAGAAAAGATATTTTTTTTGAATAAATTTTCAAAAATGTTTTTGTTTATTAGTTAAGAAAAGGAACTTTCTTTAATAGTTTTTAAAATAGTTTTCTAATTTACTAAAGAAAGATTTTCTAATTAATTAAAAATTAATCTCTATATAGATAAGGAATTTTTAATTAAATTTAAAAATTTTTATTAATTTTTTAGAAAATTAAAGAATAATTCATTCAAAAGTCATAAAAGGCATCAAGAAGTAGCATTACAAGGCAGTAAGACATTACAAGTCATAATAACTACAAAAGAGTAATACAACAAGATTTATCAATTATCCTAGGAAATTTGGAAGATTATAAGCTCCACTGTCTTCTAGAGTATGAACTCAATCTCTTAACAACTTGATGAGCTACCAAGGTTTCTCCAATAAAAAAAAATTTTTGTGAGCTAGTGCATGTCTGTCTTTTTTGGTCTTATTGAATATTCTTTGATTTCTCTCTATCCAAATTGAGAAAACAGAACAATTCAGACTAAGACTAAGACATATCTTGTTTTGTCCCAAAGTAAGGTATTTATCTTTAGCCCACCTTAATATGTTATCCCATTTAGTCTTAGAGAAAAAGAGATTTAAAGTGTGATACATTCTAGCTCAAATGGAAGCTGTATATTGGCATTTAAAGTAGAGATGATCAATACTTTTAGTCTCTAAATTGCATAACTCACATAAGACATCATTGGAGCCAATGATCCTATCTTTGGTTTTCAATCTTTTCCTAATTGCTAACCATGTGATGAAGGATGCCTTAGGTTTTAAAGAATGTTTCCAGACACTATTAAACTAAGAGATTAAAGGTATGTTTGGCATGAGGACTTTGAGACATAAAGCATTTGAGAAATCTCCCTTGTTGCTTAAAGCCCATATAGGTTGATCATTTGAGAAAGTATTAAATAACTAGTTGGGAAAATAACCCTGGACTCTTTCAGTCCTCTTCTTAAGATGTTCTAAGAGATGTGATATACAACACAATTGGCTCTAACTTAGGTAGAGATTCTATTAGTGATATTTATGATGTCTTTGTTTAGAAATAGAGGACTAAGAGAAGTCTAATTTTCAAACTAGAACTAGGAAGTATCACCCTTCCCGATCCTAATTTTTGTAAAAGGAAACATCATTTGTCTCTTTCTAAGAAATTGAATGAAAGGCCAGGTGTATTCTCTCTTTTCAGGTAGTTATCATAAGTTAAAGTCTTTAAGATATAATTCATTCATCCATTTTCATCACATTGATTCTTTGTTTTTAAAAAGCTCTAAATCTTTGGCTACTTGCATAATTCGAAACGTTTGTATTGAGGTGAATTTAAGACCCCTATCTTGTTTCCTCCAACATAGTTGATCCCATTTGATCCTAGCATCTCTTGAATTTTCACTCTTTCCAAACCAAAGGAAGTTTTTTTAATATATTTCTCAATCTCCTTGATGATCCTCTTGGGTAACTGTAGGTGTAGCACCCCACTCTCATAGTGCATATCCCTGAACATATCGATGGTATTCAAGAATACACTCTACAAGGGTGGCACACTAGAACGGCTAGATAGACTCAATACAAAATTTTCTCTCACATCACACACATCAAATATACTTAAACAAATCAAAATCAATCACGACCCATATTATTTATACACACATTAAGTCCAAATCTCTTCTAAATTTGATCATTTCATTAATCAAAACACTTTCAGTCATAATGTCATTACACTTTACAATTCACATAAACATTACACAATATTTACAGAATACATTTTAAAAATATAAAAGAGACTGTAGATATACGCAGACGTCAATTGATCCCGACCTTTATTTCTTATTCGATTTCAGTGGCTATATTCCAGTTTGTCTAACTGGGTAACTTCTTTAAGTCTAAAAAATATGTTGCAAATTTTGGGTTGAGTTTTGCGAACTCAGTGAGTGGACCATCCTCGATGGCTCACTCATATCACATAACACATACATTTCATGCTTCAAATTCACATACACTCCATGTCAGCATATAATGCACATCATTTCTCCAATAATCATATAGAATCGTATAGCAATTTGATCACTTATTTCACAGTTCACATTCAGAGTAGTCAAACAGTTCATTTCGATCATTAAAAACATACATATCAATTATATATGCAATGTGCATGAGACTCACTTTCAATTGTTATTGTTGTGACCTAGTGCCTGTAACTATCCCGTATCTATTGTGGATATCAGGGTCATTAATAACTGTCCCTTCTTCGTTAGGACAGGGCTTAATATACATAGTAAGCCAGAGGCTCTTACCACATTTTGAGCTTTAAGCTCTTTTTCGATGGCTACTGCGGTCACAACTGCCTTTATGTTATCATACATTCATGTAATGGAATGCATAACATGTATTCAGTCAATCAATTGTGCTCAATCTTACACATTCATATTCACATTCAAATTCTCATTCGCATTTATCATCAAACCTTGGTCCGGCGTTCAACATTTAAGTTGAGAATCACTTATTCAGTCAAATTCATATATAATGAGCACTTATAATGATTTTCATGCAATAAATGCCTCGGATATTCAATGTCCGAAATCAACACATTCACATCACACAATAA
>JANZXP010000007.1:8711135-8729372 GCA_027576715.1 Erythroxylum flavicans | reverse complement strand
AAAATGTCATGCATGCATGTACAAACACTCACATGTGCAAAAATTCACTATTTATTATTCATGTGCATATATGAATGAATGAATATGTCAAAAACACTTTCAATATTTCTAACCCGATCCAAAATGACCAAAATACCCTTCCCATAAGTGAGGGGATGTTACATTTGGAGCTCTAGAGATGAAGTGTTTTTAAACTGTTATGTTTGTCTTTCTTCATCAAGCTTTATTCTTATTGTTTAAAGTATTCTTAACCTCATTGAAACTATAGATGCACCCAATACATATATGTTATTACAATTGCTTTTTGTTTTACTCTTAGTTTGGATTGTTGAGTGCTTACATGATAAAGAAGTTGTACTTTGGAAGGTAATTAATAGTTTTCAATGAGTATTTTGCTAGATTACTTTCTCATTCCATCACCCTCCTTTTTTCTTTTCTAATTGAAAACAAACTAGCTTAATTATCCATAATTTTAGGCACTCTACTAATCTTGAAGTTTTCTTCATAATTCTCATGGCTAATCTTTCATATATGATGGTTGACATGTAAAGTTGTTCTCATTGACATGGACAAACCTAGAGTCATTCTAGTTATGTTGTAATTTTTCTATAATCTTAGCATTTATAATTTGTAAATTGGTCTCCGTATTTATTATTTTGTCTATAATAATTGTTAAAGTTGTAAGTATACAAAAAATATTATTTTTATTGTTATAATTTAATGATATTTTATTTTTTATATACAATGCTTCAAATTATCAATTACTGTTGTATAATAAATTAAGAAAAAAACCTAAATATTATATAAAATAATATGGATTAAAAATGTCATAAATAATTATAATTAACATAGTATAACATTTTGTTAAAATGTATACTAAAAATTTGACTATATTTTACAAAACGTACGTAGCTAAAAACATTTGGCTACGCTTTCAAAAATGCAGCTAAAAACCTTTTGTTATATTTATGGAAACGTAGTCAAAAACAATTAGCTACGTTTTTGGAAATGTTAGCTACATTTCCAAAAATGTAGCAAAAAATTTTTAGCTACAAAAACTAAATGTAGTCAAAATGTATTGCGACGATTTCTTAAATCGTCGCCAATAGTTTTTTACTATGAAAATAAAGTATAAGCAAAAACTATCAGTGACAATTAGTGAAAAAGATCACTTATAATTTTCAGCTACGAGGATTTGGCGATATTTTTGGCAATGAATATAAAACATCGCTAATGGTTATTAGTGACAATTTTGGGACTTTTAGTGACGAATTTTTTCGTAGCCAAATGTCGTTTTTATTGTAGTGTTTGTTATAAATTCTCAATTCTTACTAAAGACTCCTTTGTAATGTTGAAGCTTGATTTTTCTACATCGTCTCATTTTAACAGTGGCACTTGTTTCTGGTTCAACTTCAACAGTATTATCCACTAAACTTTTGCCGAACAAGTTACCCTATATGATATTATCGATATTGTGAACCTATTTGGAGCCAAAATTAGAGAGCTCCTTTGAATCCTTATTGGGGATTTCCTTTGGTTTCTTATGCAAACCAGGATACATTGCTAATACTTCATAACTTACGTAGACTCTTTCTCATTTTCTTTTAGAGCATTATTTTCATTCTCTGTAATATGAGGTTCTAAGTGAATCTTGGAGTGGAGCGTAAGAAGTTCATCTAAGAATCTTCTCTAAGATCTCTTGCTCGATTCCTTCCAAAATTTTTTATCATTGTCTAGTCGCAGGAGCTTCAAGTGGTATCTTATCATTTATAGAGTCTTCAATTAATTCACCATTGAACAAAATAGTAACTAAGTTTCAAACAAAGTTAAGAACTAAGTTCCAAATTTGAAAAGAGAAACAAGAAGCAAGGAAGGTATGTTTTTTGGATGAAAAAATGCACACATACTTCATTCATTTTGATAATATTTATAGTATAGAAGAGGACCTACTATATAATTTGGTCAATAAAGAACAATACACATATCTTTGCCTTTTTAAAAGCAAATTTCACAAAACATGGATCACCATCCTTTTACTTCTTAAAACAAAGATCACCATCCTTTTACTCCTTAAAATAAGGAAATTATCAAACACTAATACTCCTCCTTGATAATTTTCTTGTAGACTCCAAGCCTTGATCTTTTTACTCTTCAAACTTGTCGTTGGAAAGAGCCTTAGTTAATATATCAGCAAGTTGATTTTCTGAGTAACAATGCATCATATTGATTTCACCATTATTCACTACTTCTCTAATTGCATGAAACTTAACATTAACATGTTTAGTTCTTCCGTGTTGCACTGGATTTTCATCAATATCAATGGCTGATTTATTATCCACCCAAATCACCGTAGGATCATCTTGATTATGCCCCAAATCTGAAAGTAATTTCCTCAACCAAATTACTTGGTTGGATGCTAATACTGTAAAAAGATACCCAGTTTTAGCTGAGGATTTAGCCACCACATCTTGTTTTCTTGAATTTTATGAAAAACTCCACTTGTAAATGTACATACATAACCGGAAGTGCTTCTAAAATCGTGAGCTCCAGCATAATCACTGTCTGAATATCCTTTAAGCTCTTTACTTTCATTATTGGAAAAATACAAACCATAGTCATAAGTGCCTTCGATCATAGGATTTTGGCTCCATCAATGCAACTTCGCATCTCTTATAAATTTCGGCAAGTGACCTTATTCCTCTTATAGGGACATGATCAAAATTTTCAGCACCAATTTCATCTTATATATCTTTTTCAAATTGAGGTATGGACTTCACAATTTGATCAACATCTGGAACTTCAATCTTAGCCTTTTCCTAGTCCCATACAACTGCTTCATAGAACTAGACATCTGTACTCACCACCACTTTATTGGTTTTCAAGTTAAAGATTCTATAGCCCTTAGAGAGAGAGCTATATCCCAAGAAAACTCCCATTTAAGCTTTTGGATCCAACTTGTCTCTTTTCACATCTGGAACATGAGTGTAGCACACACTCTCAAATACTTTGAGGTGCTCCACAGTTGGTTTAACACCAAACCATGCCTCAAATGGAGTTTTATCCTTCATCGCCTTGGTTGGAAGTCTATTCGGCAAATAGATAGCTGTGTTGACAGCTTCTGCCCAAAAATATTTAGGCATCTTCTTCTCAAACAATAAGCATCTTGCCATCTCGATAATAGTCCTATTCTTCCTCTTGCTAATGCCATTTTGCTAAGGAGAATAAATGATGGTGAGTTGATGTTAAATTTCAGTTTCAGCATAAAATTGCTGAAACTTGTTTTAAATGTATTCGGTCCCATTGTTTGATCTTATCACCTTGATGCTACAATTTGATTGATTTTCCACCAAAGCTTTGAAATTATGAAATACAACAGCCACTTTGGACTTTTCCTTCAGAATTATTGTATAATCATCTATGAATAAGATGAAATATACACTTTCATTCAGTGACAGTATCTTCATTGGTCCACACACATCCGTATGAATTAATTGCAGCTTTTCGGAGGCTCTTGAAGCTGAATTGATAGGAAATGGCAACCTGCATTGCTTTCCAAATTGACATACTTGGCACACATTTTCTTCATCACAAATAATAGGTACGCCTTGAGCTAACCCTTTATGGTGCAAGTGCCTAAGTGCTATATAATGAAAATGGCCAAATCTTTTATGCCATAATTCAGAATCATCAATAATAGCTCCATGGGCATGTAAATTACTATCTTTCCACATAATCGGAAAGCTTTTGTTTAGCATTTTTATTCTAATCAACTCACAACCAACTCTATCAAAGATGGCAGAAGACCTTTTTTCAAAATGCAAAGAGTAATCATTCTCAAGCATTTGACCCACACTTAGCAAGCTTTGATCAATATCAGGTACAAATAAGACATCAGAAATGTATTTGATACTTGAGGGAGTTTCAACAGCCACAATCCCTTTGCCGTCAATGACAACCAAGTCTCTATTTCCAATCCTCACTTTTAACTTGTATGACTAATCTAGCTCTCTAAATTTTCTGATTTCATAAGTCATGTGGTTTGTACAACCACTGTCAATAAGCCAAGTATCTTTCGAGCTTCCTATTGTAAGGTTTGTAACCATAAACAACTGCTCCTCTTGTTGCTGATTTTCAGCAACTTTTGATTGTTGCCCTTGAGTTTGTTTCCTTTGATGGTTATTTTTGTTCTTGCACACCTTCTTCATATGACCATATTGCTTACAAGATCTGCACTGCACACTAGGCCTAAACTAGCAAAAATTTTCAAAGTGGTTAGTCTTCTTGCAGTGAGGGCATGAAGGATATTTCCTTTTGCCATCACTTTTAGAGTTTTGGCCTTCATTTTTCTCCTTACCTTTCCTCTCACCAAGCTACTTCTTCTCTCCTTGAAAAACTTTTTGTTTTGCAAAGAAAGCTTCTTCATTGCTACTATCTTGCCTCATCAATCTCCGTTGCTCTTGAGCTTGAAAAGCATGAACAAGCTCAGCCAAGGAAATCTTGGTTAAGTCTTTTGAGTCTTCAAGAGAAGAGATCTTAGACTCAAATCTTTCGGGCAAACCCACAAGCACCTTCTCTACAACCCTTTGATCATTCAAGTCTTCTCTAAGAAGCCTAATTTTGTTGACAATTTCTATGAGTCGATTAGCATACTCTTTGATGGACTCATTGTCTTTCATCCTCAGAATTTCGAATTCCCTCTTCAAATTCAGGATTTGCATATGCCTTGTTCTATCACTCCCCATATGCATCTCCTTGAGCTTATCCCAAGCTTCTTTTGGAGTTTCACTAGCCATAATCCTTGTGAAAATTGTATCTGAAATGGTAGTATGGATGAAAGACAAAGCTCTTGGAGCTTTGATTTTTTCTTCTTCATAAGCCCTAATTTGGTTGAGAGTTGGATTGTTTCCTAAAGGTGGTACTTCCCTTTCCATCTTAACCCACTGCCACAAACCAAAGCTTTCATCTTGACAACCCACACTTGATAGTTCTCACCATTAAAGGTTGGGGGTGAAAGGCTTGCAAAATTACTTGAAGCCATAAAGAGTTGAAAAAACTGTTTGGTTTTATAGAGGGAAGCTTGGCTGGTTTTCTCTCAATCTCTCACAGTCCTTTAAGATCTTGTTAAGCTTTGATACCATGAACAAAATAGTAACTAAGTTTCAAACAAAGTTAAGAACTAGGTTTCAAATTTGAAGACAGAAACAAGAAGCAAAGAAGGTAAGTTTTTTCGATGAAAAAAATGGACACATACTTCATTCATTTTGAAAATATTTATAGTACAGAAGAGGACCTACTACATAATTTGGTCAATAAAGAACAATACACATATCTTTGCCTTTTTAAGAGCAAATTTCACAAAACACGGATCACCATCTCTTTGCGTCTTAAAACAAAGATCACCGTCCTTTTACTCCTTAAAACAAGGAAATTATCAAACACTAATAACCATGTTTTATCTAATCTTGTGATAACTAGAGTTTCAGGTAGTTTTTTTGTTCAGCTCTACTTGTACGAAAATCCTTGTTTATCTGACTCTTTTTCACGGTGACAATCATCTCATTCAAGTAAATAGGTCTTCCAAGGCCACCTATGATGTTGTCCAGTCCAGTATTCGAGGGATATGCCGTAAGATCTTATCCATAATATTGGAATATGTTTGAATTTCATATTCTTTAATATAAACCTCCATTTCACTAGAAATATATAAATTCTATGAATATGCCAAGACCCTATTTCTAAAATTCTCTGCATACTATTGGAATCTGCAAATTTAGAGAGATAGAAATCATCTTCATTCAACAAAACATTCTCTAAACAAGAATTTGACCAGTTGTTCATGGCCTATCGATAAAATAAAATTTAAGATTTCACCTTAAATTGGAACAAATGCAAAATTCATCGTCAGACCTGTAATTAGTTAGAAACAAACAAGAATACACGAAGGCACAGAATGGAAAAGAAGTTGCAAATGGAATTATCTTCATAGATCTGGTTACCTTTTAAGTTTTATCTAAACTCCCCGTTTCCACGGACGCGTCCGCTGCATGCGAATGGCTCTCCACGTAGCACCCCTATCCGCTATCCGCTATCATTACAATCTAACACGTTGCCACGTAGACGGCCACCTCCTGCCACGTATCAGAACCTGTCCATATGCCACTTCCTTATATAGATGTTTTCATTTCCATCACCAACTTCTATCCCGTTGAATTAGTATTTATATATGTTCTCCTTAGTGCTGTTGTCCCCATCCAGGACCTTCACAACCAAACGTTGTACTCTTCGTATTTGTTTGATCAAACCCTACCTGAGAAGGTTATCCAAAAACCACTTTCCGGCAGCATTTCCCGTTAGTCAAAGGCTCAACAAATTGTTTGTGAGATCGATGGCCTCTGATGGTCAAAAATTTCCTCCTCAGGTGCAGGAGATACAGCCTGGAAAAGAGCATGTCATGGACCCTACCCCGCAGTTCACTTCCTCTGATTACAAGCCCTCCAACAAACTTCAGGTCTCTAGTAATAGAAAAATATATATGTCCGGCCCACCCTATGTTTATATGTGTGCATGTCTTGGTAGCTAAATGAAGATGAATCCCGGGAACTGACTTCTACTTTATGATGCTCTTATTGAACAATGAAATCTCTGCACGTCTAGTTGATTAGGATTAATAGTACAACTAGTTGATTCTTTGTTTCAGGGAAAGGTTGCACTAGTGACCGGTGGTGATTCTGGGATTGGAAGAGCAGTTTGTCACTGCTATGCCATTGAAGGGGCAACAGTGGCCTTCACATATGTTAAGTCTCAAGAAGACAAGGATGCTGAGGACACCCTCCAGATGTTGAAGAAGGACAAGACCGGCGATGCCAAGGATCCCATTGCAGTAGCGGCAGATCTGGGTTTCGATGAGAACTGCAAGAAAGTGGTTGATGAGGTTGTTAATGCTTATGGTAGGATTGACATTCTTGTTAATAATGCAGCTGAGCAATATGAGAACAGCTCGATTGAGGAAATTGACGAGGACAGGCTTGAAAGGGTGTTTAGGACTAATATCTTCTCTTACTTCTTCATGACCAAGTATGATTACTGGAACCTTGAAGGCGGGTTCTTCCTTTGCCCGTCCTTTATCAATGTATTATAATTTAAAAAGTTTGATTTGTCTGATTTTATGAATTATAGCTGTTTTATGGTAAAAATTAATAATCCATTTTTGGTCTTACGACATGTGGGATGGCAGGCATGGTTTGAAGCACATGAAAGAGGGCAGCTCCATAATTAACACCACATCAATCAATGCATACAAGGGGAACGCCAAGCTGCTAGACTACACATCAACAAAAGGTGCTATTGTGGCTTTCACAAGAGGGCTAGCTCTACAGCTTGTGGAGAGAGGCATACGCGTCAATGGTGTTGCCCCAGGGCCAATTTGGACTCCTCTCATACCAGCCTCATTCAAAGAAGAGGAGGTTGCTAATTTTGGAAAGCAAGTGCCAATGAAAAGAGCCGGTCAGCCTATTGAGGTGGCCCCATCTTATGTATTCCTTGCTTGTAATCACTGCTCCTCTTACATTACTGGCCAGGTTATGCACCCTAATGGTGAGTTTCTACGTGCTCTTCGAGCTAACCATTTTCTTTATATATAAGAGGCAACAATATTATGTATCTCAATTCTTCTGTGATTCAAGCCTTTTTCGTTTCATAATTGTTATTGCAGGTGGAGCTATAGTGAATGCTTGAAAAAGGCATGGTTGGCCGTTACTTTTTGCAACTGATGGTTCGGCGTTACCTTTTAATTTGTTGCTCAAGATGGCGGAATCTATGTTTTTGTCTGGTAGACTTTTCTCCCAAAGATATAATGTCCGCGTCCTTGTTGGTTTATCTACGTGTCTGTCATGCATACGAAATATACAAGCTTGAATGTAGGAACGCTTAGCCGGTCTTGAATGTATGTGGATCATCGCTGTGTGATACTTCGATATAATATATTAATAAGAAAAGCCACTTTTCGAGGATACATAATCGATATGAGCTTCTGAGGAGATGGAACACGTGTGGAGAATTAATGAATTATGCTGTGCATATGGTTTGAAAACATTGCCGGTTCTCTGGTTAAGCAGTTTAAGTTTTTTTTTTTTGAAAAATGAATTTGAATTAGGCCATAAAAGGCTGAAAACAAGTTGACATTACAAATGTCGTCAAGAAAAAGAGCTTAGAATCAAAAGTATCATACTATGCTACTTTAACCTCATCACGTTATTACAATACTAATTCTAACCAATGCTTCCAAAGATAACAAGTCATAAAAGCTGTTTATATGAAGTCTAAACAGCTTTTTAAAGATAACTCACCATAAAAGGTTATGTCTTTATATAAAGTTTAAGAGACTAAGATTCTAATCTTATTTTGTCTAACTCTATCCAATTGAAAAATTGTCTTTATTTTTAGTTAAAATTTACAAACTCTTTTAATCTTTCAGTCCAATCGAAAAAACGTCTTCATTTTTATTTAAATTTTACAAACTCTTTTAATCTTTCACTCGCGTTAAATTTTTATTAACTGTTAAATTTTACAAACGGAGTTCTCCATCTTCTCTCGCGGTCGTACGCATTTGCTGCTCCTCAGTCAGTCTCAAGTTGTAGTTGCCGCGCAGCCGCACGCCCTCACACCCAGCCAGCCGCACTACACTGCCCTCACACGCAGTCACCGTCCTTCTCACCCCACTCTCTGCTCTTCATCCCGACCACTAACGCACGCTTCATTACCGTACCCATCGCCAACGCAAGCTCGTGAGCCACTCTTCTCCTCGACCACCACCACGCACACCCTTACATTGTAAAACACCGCTTCCATGTAAGTCATGGTCGTGACTTAACTTACACAGTTGTGACTTAACTTGTATGGCCGTGCATGCAAGTTACGACCGTGTATTCTTATAAGTCACGACCGGGCAAGAATGAGATACACATAATAGAGATGCAGAAAAAGGCTCCTTGAAATGACGTGGCATGTCTATCATTTTCTCTTCTTTGACCGTACCATATCAGAATGTATTATCATAACCAATGGTTCTTCCAACCTTCACCAGTTTAATGAGTTGCTCATGATAATTCTTAAAGTTTTGCTTGTATAAAGTCAAATTCTAGTTTTGGTTCCTTCATAAATAAATAAAAAATATAACTTGATTACTTTATGCTTTATTAACTACAATAAGATAATCATAATTTATTATAACTCACAGTGGTCAGTAATTGCTCAAGTGCCAAAAAGGCTGCTGATTGGATGAAGTTGATTTTGTGCTCCAAACCTGCTTTCTGAATATAAGGTAATCCAGCTTCATAAAACTCTCAGTCTAGATCAATTGCTGTTATTTGTCACAAAAAAACAGATATTAAACAACAATTATAGGTAGTCAAGATCCAATCTAGAAATGTAACGGTCCAAATGCGTGCAATTCGTTTAAATTGCCATCTTACCATTGAATAAAAATAAATTGAAACACAATTGAGCTTTCACATCACCGACTGGCAGCGTCAGTCTATTGCTTTATGGTCAAGACATACAAGAGTTACGTATAGTAGGTTTACAACAGATTGGGTCAACTACTTACAATTGATAAAGAGGATTAGTACGAGTAAATTACTCTATACAGAATATGCTAGACAATTTTCTTAATATCCTTATTACTCCCCCTCAAGTTGAGAGTGTTAGCCACTGTCAATTTGTTCCTTAAAAGAAGAAAACGACCTTTTGTTATTAGTTTGGTCAACACATCGACGATTTGATCCTTAGTAGAAATATAATGTACATAGAGGTGATCTTTAGCAACCAGATCATGGATGAAGTGGAAACCGATCTCAATATGTTTAGATCGTAAGTGAAAGATAGGATTTGTCATAAAGTATGTTGCTCCCAAATTATCATACTACAACGTAGGAGGCTGGGGAGGAGAAAACCAAGTTTCGCGTAACAGCAAGAAGAGCCACTGGAGCTCACTCATGGCAATAGCAATTGCATGATACTCAGCCTCAGTAGACGAGTAGAAAACCGCCCGCTGTTTGCAAGAGGACCAAGAGATTAAGTTAGGTCCAATAAAAATTGCAAATCCTATTGATAACTTGCGGTCTTCAGGAGAACTGCCCCATTCTGCATCAGAATAGGCATGAAGAGCCAGAGAAGAGGAAGATCGAATAAGTAACCCATGTTAGGAAGTGCCAAGAAGATAATGCAGGATGCGTTTAACTGGCTTCCAATGGAGGATAGTGGGCTGACGACTATACTGCACAACTCTGTTGACCGTAAATGCAATATCCGAGCGAGTGATGCCAAGCTATTGGAGACTGTAAACAACTCGTTGATAAAGGGAAGCTTCAGTGAAAGGTTCCGAGGAATCTGTACCCGTGAGAGAAGAAGGATCGGACAGAGAGCTGACAGGTTTGGCATCCAACATTTTAGTAGTGGCGAGAAGGTCCTGGATGTACTTGTGTTGAGTGAGTAATAATCTGTGAGGAGTGGGAGTTGCTTCAACACTAAGGAGATAATGGAGAGAGCCAAGGTCTTTAATGGCGAACTGAGCCTGCAAAAAGGAGAGAACATCCGAAACTAGGCGAGAATCACTATCAGTGAGGATGACATCATCAACATACACAAGACAAAAGAGATTAGAACGATCATTAGAAAAATAAAAAAGAGAGGGATCGATGTGGAAGGAGGAAAAACCATAGGTTGTTAAGGTTTATTTGAGACAGTTGAACCAACTACAAGGAGCCTGCTTGAGTCCGTAAAGAGACTTGTGAAGAAGGCAAACATGATGAGGTTTCTGCTTGTCAACAAACTGGGAGTTTGCTTCATATAAACTTGTTCGTCAAGAGAACCATGAAGGAAAGCATTAGAGACATTGTACTCATCAAGCATAGCTTGTCGCCAGTGCGAGCTGCTTGTCGATACGTGGTCGGTGTGGGCTCGTGTGTGAATAAGGGAGGGAACGAAATAGATGCTTTAAGAACATGTGGTAGAGGGAGAGAATTCATTTTGGATAGTGTAACCATAGGATGAGTAAACATGGGCTGGTGCTGCAAGGAAGAAGACGTAAGATCAACTTCTAAATTAATCGAAGGAAAAGCATCATGTGAATGTAAATTAGAAGAGGAAGGGGATTGTGCTGGCTAGAGGACGGGGGACTTGTCCGTCGGTGGAGTGACATGGGACGGTGGAGAGTATGTAAACGATGAGGGAGGCGGAGCACTGACTGGCGTGGAAAACAGGAGAGGAGCAGCTTGGGGCGACGGAGAAGGTGCAGTTGCTGGTGTAGGAGTAGGAGCATGCGGTAGACACGAGGGAGAGGTGGAAGTGTGGCACGGGTCAGTTGAAAGCAAGGATGGTAGTTGAAAGTGCAGAGAAGGATGTTGTAAAGGGAAAACATTTTTGTCAAAAATAAGATAACGAGAAACATAAACCCTATTATTTGAATAATCGAAACAATAATATCCCTTATGAAGTTTACTATAGCCCGTGAAAACACACTTGACTGAACATTTTTGTAATTTATTTGGTGCATGAAGTCGTAGCGAAGGGCAACAGAGACACCCAAAGGTTTTAAGAAAAGTGTAATCAAGCTTAGCATTAAAGAAATTTTCAAAAGGAGATTTATGATTCAATAAGGGAGTGAGAAGCCTGTTGATGACATAGTTGGCAGAGTGGTGATGGTAAAAGCTATCTATTTATTTTTCGCTCAAAAATTGCAAGTGAACGGGTCGTGACTTATAGCTTAAAAGAGTAGATATCGATCCCATATGGATTGATGCCCAGACACTATTTAATTTAGATAAAACTTTGTTTAAGAAACGAAATTGTTTAATAAAAATAATTTGGAAAACTTAAATAAAAATTAAAAGACTAACTCAAAACAATAGACAATAATAACGTGCAGAAAAATCATAATTCAAGAATCTGAAAACTAGAGATTACTTTTTTTCCTATTTTATCTCCCTCCTACTTTATTGATTGAATTGTGTCTCACCCTAGATTTTTGAATGTATTAACTACCTTCTCTCCAGGTGTAATTAATTGTCTCTAATAGAATTAAAGGGAATCAATTGGACGATCTCTCAACCTACCCAATGACTCGACCTATTCAACTCGTTATTAAACTATCTTAGGGGTGATCAATTGACTAGTCGAGATCTCTCTTCTAACTATTCAATTAACGTGATGATTGTAAGTCTATAGGTCACCAACTCTCACTGTACAATCCTACACAAATTTATCTTACTCACTTTCTCGATTTGTTGCAAGATAACAAGTAAAATCAACAACATCAAAGACAACTTCATTCAATTCAATAAAATAGGAGTTCTAACAAAATAGTTCAAAAGTAATCCTTAAAACTAAATCAGCCTAACATGGTCTCCATAATATCATCAACACTCAAATAAACCATTTTACAAAGAATAGAAGAAGTAAAATTGACAGAAAATTGAATAGAACTCCTTCTCTTCTTTGCCAAAATCTGGAAATTTTGGTATTGATGTGCTATTTTTCCCAATCTTAATGATGATCTTTGACTTCAATCATTCTTCAAAGCACCAAACATGTGTTCTTCACTCAATGATGGTGTTTCTACAGAAGGTTTTTATCTCTCTTTGAAGATGGAGGCTTAATTATGCTTAAATAGTCCAAAAGTTAATGAAGCCCCGCATATTGTCTCGGATTATGATTCTCAAAATCATAGGAATTGTCATGATTCCCTTCCTCTTTTCTTTTCCTCTTTGATTTCTAGCTCAATCTCCAATTTGCTCCATCTTCTTTCCTACACAAAATAGTCAATTCTTACCTTAAATTAACATCAAATATAAAAGAATAATAATAGAAATCAAACTAAACGAAAACATACAAAATGAATCCTAAATTACAATAATAATTAACAATTATGTAAGAAAACATATGTAAATTACATAAAAAGACATAGACTAATGCACACCTATCAACATCCCCATACTTGAATCTTTACTTGTCCTCAAGCAAAATAAATACCACCAATCAATTCTATCACTTCATTTTCATAAAGATCAAAGCATACAATCCCTTAAATTGGAGCCAACTCAAATATCAAATTAATACACATATCGTGACTACTTTTTCATTGGTATATATAAGCAAACTCAACAATTAATACCATCACTTAAAGATAAGTAAATATGCAAAATGAATTTTTCTCACAGTTTTCACTCATTTCTCTTAAGTGTTTATTGGTTAGTGTTTCGCTTAAACCTCCTATAGGAAACTACACTATCATAAGCTTGCTAATACACCAGTTCTCCTATATGATTGCATGCATAAATAGATCAAAAGGAATTGTTTAGGGTTGTAATGTGATAAAGGTTAAGGTGGGTAAATAGGGAAAGAAAAAATTAAGCACAAGCATTAGTAAAGTAAAAAGCGAATAAAAATGGGATAATAAAACATAACTCCGAGATATATAATAATATTATGCACTTATTGATGCTACTCACTTGTTCTTCCTTTTTCTTTTCAACACTTTTTTTCTTTTTTCTGTCTTTTTCATCATACATGGAAGAACTATAAATATAATAGCATTATATACAATGTAACTCATAAGCAGAAGTATACTCAACTCATCTCGGTAACAAAAATTTCACAACGATCTCAACTAATGTATTACTTAATACTCTACTAAGCTTATGAATGGGTAGGTTAAAAAGGTTTAAAGTTTTAAAATTTCAGGTGTTTTAAGAAACAAAAGGTTAAGGCTCAACAGGGGTAGCAAAGGATAATACAAAGGTAGGTCATTTAAGTCAAGGGTTAAAACATAACAGAAAAAGTGCCTAAATCATCTTTATTAAGCATACATTTAGTAGACTCAAACCGATTCAAAGAAAGTTCTAATGGTCATAACCTAAGTAAGTAACACTCAACAAAGAAATAGAATGACTATAGATGGAGTCATATAGCTCAATCCTCACATTCGCTCAAACAAAAACTCATTATACATCTCTACACTACCTCATTGTTCAAATGTCAATTTGTGACTAAGCTTATGTAACCAACTATTTTTCATCACTCCATATGGTTCACTTTCTACTCAAGTAGCCTAATTCGAGTTCAAGCATGCATTCAATCTAATTCCAACTAAAATCTCATGGCAATATTTATCAGAGTGATTCAAATACGGTTCCATTGCTGACCTAAAGCACATATAATATGCCTAAACATGCATCAATTACGAAAGTTAAAGTCACCTCCCCACACTTAAAGTTCACATTTTCCTCAATGTAACAAGTTAACCACCAAATATGGGAAAATGACCTCAAACTAAATAAAAAAAATTAAAACACATAAATGACGTGAAACTAAATAAAAGATGAACTTGAAGCAAATAAAAGAAATAACACGAAGCAAAATAAACATGAAATAAAATGAAAACAAACAAGAGAAGCAAAAAAATAAAAAAGAAAAGGGTAAGAAAAGCTTATTCAGATGTTGGTGGCAACGGTGTTGGTGAAGGAGCTTCAGAATTGTTCCTCCGGCAGAAGTTGAAGAACCTCTTTTTCAAGTTGCGCTAATCTTTATAGACTTTTTGCATTTGAGTTCCAAGCTCGTTGATTTGGGATGCCATTTGTTGAGAATTGGCAACCATCTAGTCAAAGATTTGTTGAAGTCGGTCGACCTCCACTGGTGCACGCGGTTCCTCCTCCACTGCTTCTGCCTCTAGCTTCGACATTGCTCGGGATGTGGAGGGTCAAGAAGCAGCTATATCGGTGCCCCTCCTATTCCTCACTACAGTACGCATCTACAGATTTTGGAGTTCCATAGAATGAAAGTCCATAATATTATCTGGCCTCAAATATGATATGTCAAACATATCGTGTGGAGTTGTACATACCTCCCCTACATCAAGGTGATAAAACTGAGCTAAAGCAGTAACAACATGAGATATTCCAAAATATAAAATCTTTTTATTTACCACACTCACTATTGATTGAAAATTCTAAAAGGTGTGTTAATGTTAACTTTCCAATCCATGCATTACAAAAGTAAAAGTTCTTTAGCTGAGCATTTATTACTTTCAGTTTTATTGAACACAGTTAAGCACATAAATTTGTGTAAAAGCAAATGCTTAGTACTACGGATTAAAGAATTTGGTGCACTCCTAGAGTCAAAGTTTTCTTCCCCAGTTAGAATTTTACAATAATCATCCAAATAAAAATCATTATGATCATCTAAAATTTTAGTGTCTTGCAAATCAAAAAGACCACGCATGACAGTATAATCCAATTTGTAAACAGTATTGAATAACCTAAGCCAGAAAATGCCCATTTTAGGATTGTATCGGATTGTCGTGAAAAACTCTATGGTCATCATGGGGTGAATAAGTACGTCACATCGAACAAACCTATTCCAACCTATGTTCGTAGCTAGTTGCTCAAGTCTTCGTCTCACTCCTATGGTTTCTAGCAGTTTAAAATCAAAATACCTAGGAGTGACTAGTTCTCTATCCCTAAGGTCATGAAAACGCGTACCTTCTTCTTCTAAATAGATTGGGAAGGAAGAGCGGTAAGTTGTCCCTAAATCGCACTTACCTTTACTGGAAACTTGCGAGCAGAGTTCATCAACCGACCTCCTAGCCATGATCTTCCTTGGTGCCACTGTAAGAAGAAAATCTACAAAAATGAGATAGAAAGAGTGAAATTCGACTTTCAGAGAGTGGGAGCAAAATCTTGTCCAAATCCTTATGTTTTTTAATGATTAATGCATAAAAAGATGAAAGGATTGTAAGATTAATGAAAAGAAATGAATTCAATACCAAGAATCTCAAGAAAAATGAATAGTTTAGAGAGTGGGAGGAGGATTTTCATGGGTTAGAGAGAAAAGGAGTGAAAATTTTGAGAGTGGGTGAAAAAAAAATGTGAGGGAAGTTTAAATTTCCCTTCCAGATGGAATTCCCACGATTATGGGATTACTTTCCATAAACTTTCTAGAGAGATTTCCCACGATTGTGGGAATCACCACAATAGTGGGTTTTCTCTCTAGAAACTTTCTGGAGAGCTTTCCCACAATCGTGGGAATCACTGCAATTCCCACGATCGTGAGAATTGGTGATTCTCACAATTCCAAACCTTCTTCCAAGCTTAATATTAGTTATCCATGATGCCACAACCTACAAACACATCAAATTAATATTATCATCAAGAATTTCGAAAAGAAAACAATTTGAAATTCAAACAAAAACCAAATTAACATCAATAAAACCTAATCATAACTGAATGAATCAAACAAACAAATAGATAAAGACAATCAAAAGGAAATAGAATTTTATAGGTTGCCGCCCATGCACCAGTTCTTTTAACATCAGTAGCTCGACGCTCTTCCCTGGAAACTCAGTCAAGATCAATTATAAATGTCTTGCTTCCACCTTTTTCGTTCATCATCAGTTTTGTAGCCTATAAGTAAGCTACAACTTGTAAAATGATCAGAAGGACAATATTAATAAAGTTGAGATAACCAATTAAGCTCAATAATGTCCTTTTTTCTAATAAACTATCAATAAAATAGGGAACAAAAAAACTCCTTAAATCTTTCATCGAATCCAACAGTTTGTCCTGTAAGAAGGTGAGTTGTTCTCTTTCTTCCTTAATCACCTTCATCTCCTCTGCTTCTTCCACTTCAGGAATAGAGACTTTCATAGCTTCTTCAAACTCGATGCCTTTTGTCATTTGTTCTTCATCCTTTTGTTTTTCAGAAGATTCAAACATATCAACTATCCTGAATGAGCTACTATCCTTCAAATTCTTAATTACATCATTCATGTTGAATGTCATTTGATCATCATCAATCTAAAAGATAGAATTCTTTTCCTGAACATCTCCATAAGATTTTTTTTATGCTCACATATGGTATATCAATAACTAGTGAATAATAGGGATGGTTGGCATTTTGTTCTTCATCCTCTTTCTTTGTCTTTTGGTCTTCAATAAGGTGGGGTTCAACTTCGTGTTCCACTGGTTCTTCTAGCTCTTCTCCATTCTTAAGTAAGATAGCCTTATACTGCTCTCATTGATGTAATTCCATATTTCTCAGAGAGTCTTCCGCACTTCTCTTACAAAATTTGTAGGAAAGTTGTCTTACTCAAATCTCCAGATTATGGATGGATGAGGCATGATTCTTCATAATTTGATTAAACTTTGCCTCCATCCTCTTTTGGCTTTCCTCTTGACTAACAAACATCCTTTTTTTGATTCTCTTCTTGAGCTGCTATTTGGAACTCAAGACACCCATCAACTTGTCCATTTTGTTCTCCAAAGACCAAAGTCGGTCTTGTTGAAATTCAAATAGGTCTTAATGTCCCATGTGAGTACTTGCATTATTGGACCAATAGAAATCTAGGTGGTTCTGTCACCCCGTAGTGTACATGTTCCAATAAGGGTTGTTACTTCCCCAACCATACTGTGCCTCATTGTAATTCGCAAAAATTCCTGGCTCTTTATAATATCTATCTTCCACCATCGTTCTTTCCATTTCTTATTAGCATCTAGCTCTTCAGATGTCTCACTCTCACTCTAAGATGTCTTAATGTGTCTCATAATAGCAGGAAACTCTTCTTTACTAATTTTTGTCCATCTTCGTGTGCTCTTTGTATTCCTATGCACCTGTAAATACCCAAGGAAAAGTATCAAAAACTCTTAAATCAAAATAATCTAAATTAAACAAGATGCTAAACAATCAATCCCTGGCAATGCAGCCAAAAACATGGTGATGGTAAGACCTATCTACTTGTTTTACTCTCAAAAGCCATAAGTGAACCGGTCATGACTAGTAGCTGAAAAGAGTGGATATTGATCCCACATGGATTAATGCCCAAACACCACTTAATTTAGATAAAACTTTGTTTAAGAAACGAAATTATTTAATAAAAATAATATGGAAAACTTAAATAACAATTAAAAGACTAACTCAAAACAATAGACAATACTAACGTGCAGAAAAATTGGAATTCAAGAATCTAAAGACTAAAGATTAAATTTTTCCCTATTATGTCTCCCTCCTATTTTATTGATTGAATTTTGTCTCACCCTAGATTTTTGAATGTATTCACTACAGTGTAATTAATTATCCCTAATCGAATTAAATGGAATTAATTAGACGATCTCTCAATCTACCCAATGACTCGACCTATTAAACTAGTTATTAAACTATCTTAAGGGTGATCAATTGACTAGCCAAGAT
>JANZXP010000007.1:8696276-8711035 GCA_027576715.1 Erythroxylum flavicans | reverse complement strand
TTTTATTCATGTATAAAATTGAAATAGGTGTTGAGAATATATTGTGTTGAATGTTGAGTTGTGATTATACTCACCTTTGGATCTTGAATCTTGAGATTAATAAAATTTGGATTGATTGGGTTTTTATTGATTTACTTGTGATTTAATTCTTGTTCTTAATAACTTAGCAATAGACTGAGAGGGTGAGCTAAGTGAAAATAATCAATTTGGGCTAACGAAAGTTAGGTGAATTGATAGGTAAAGTATTAAATCAAAATGGTAGAGTCGTATAACGAGAGATCAAGCATAGATTCCCGGTAGGTTAGTAGACAATTTTAAACTAATTTAGGTTTTGGGTCAATTGCGAATCGAGAGATTGCAATTTCATAATTTAAATTAGGGATTATCAATTAGGTTTAAGAATTATAACTCAAGAGAGAGTAATTCACTATAGGACCGTCTAGACCCATTAAGTCGATAATTTCACAATTAATTTAGTTTTTGTTAATTTCAAATCAAAATCCCCTTTCTTTCACTAGTTAGTTTCTAGGTAGGGTGGATTGGTTTATGTGATTTGTCTTCTTAATTAGATTTCTGTAACTCAATTCTTGAATTAATTGTTTGATTTATTTATTTTCTGCACTATTTTATTCCCTTTTGAATTATCATAGTTTAGTAAGACTTTAGTTTTAGGACTAGTTCCTTTCCTCGTGGGATTGACATCTTAGGTACTACGTGAATGACCCGTGCGCTTGCGGTAATTACCAAGGTTATAATTAATAAAACTTAGTGCGTGTAACCTTGAGCGAACTGTGATGGAATAAATTTTTTTGTGATTTTTCCTTACTATAATATAATTGAAGAATAAGCTTGTACAATTATCACCATCTTTAAGCTAATTCACTCTAGCCCTTTATTGTAGAAAAGAATTTTGATCCTTGATAGCTTGCATTTATTTTGAAAGAGCTAGCTTCTATATGTCCAAGAGCAACTAATTTGTTGGTTTTTGAGGCTATCTTGGATTAAATGTCTTTAAATTATGATATGGTAGAATTGATAGCTGATATGGTGGATCCTTTCGAAGATTTTAATAGTCTAAGCTCATTTTTTATTTTCTTTAACTTCTTACATGGCTGAATTGCTTAGTCCCCACACAATAGAAGTCTGCCCCCTTCTACAAGCTTCAGAGAAACCTGAATCATTAACAAGATAGTCATTGAATCTGAAAGGGTAATGTGTGATATTTTTTCGGAACAAGCTATCCACTATGATAGGAGTATAATCCCATAATAAGGTGTGTTTGAATTTGGCTATATTGTTATGAAATTAATTCAACCAAATATCATTGACTAGTGTATGGTCTAGCTTCTTCTTAATGTACCTATATGAGTTTTGTTTATTAGACCAAGTGAATGTGTGTCCTATGAATTTTAGATCAGTCACCCTTACGTCTTGCACACATTCTTTAAAGTCAACTGCATAGTTCTTTAAATTTTAATATCCTTGAGCTTATGAAATGTAAAGGATTGAATTGAAATCCCTATATATCATCCATGGTTTTGTAATGCTACTACTAACAGTTATGATATTATTCTGTAGACAACTTCTCTAAAATTCAAAGTTGCTCACATAAATGAAGGATATGATAATATCAACATTCTCCTATAGGAAGCAAATATTCAAATTCATTGCTTGCTCATTGGAGTCTAGTAGATCTACTTTAATCTCATCATTTTTATAATATATGATGATTCTTCCAAAAGCATGGTGGTTGAGGTTTGTGGTTTCCATTGAGATCTTAGAATGTTTAAATTGATCATATTTTTTAAAATTATTTTGGTTTCTAGTAAGGCTATTAAGTGTGCTTTTTCTCTAATGACAAATTCCCTTAAAGCTAAAAGCTTTAAGGGATAATTTATTCCTTTAACATTCCAAGTTATGATTGACATACTAAGAAGATTGACCTTTGGAGCTTTTCCCCTTGCTCTTTTTGTAATCTTATTCTCTCAGCTGTTTGGAATTTCTCACCGTTTCCTACTTCATTGGTGCATACTTTCTCATTTAGTGTTTTGTCATTTAGATTTCCAGTAGATATTGCATATTCAATATAATTCATTATTATAGTAGTTGATTTTCTAGATTCTGAGTTGTTATAGTTTGTAATACCCTTTGATGGGTGGTTCCCTTCTTCAGAAGTATCATAAATAATTGATTCATGCTTGATAAACCTTCCCTGGTTTTCAGTGCTATTAATTATAGAGTCCTCATTGCTTCCATTTTTAATATTATCCAACTGTTAGACATTCTCCTCAAAGGTAGTTATTGAACTTTCTCCCTTCTGTATATCCGTCCCTTTGACTAAAGCTTTAGAATAGGACTTTGTATGGGGGTTTTCATTATATTAACATCATTCTTTTCCACTATGTCACCTGCATTTATGTTAGTTGAATTATAATTTTTGATCACTTCTATCCTGTTTTTGCTTTACAGTCCCCATTAACTCCTATTAACTTCTATATTTGAAAGTTCTCCTTGTAGCTCTCTAAATCTTCCCTTGTGATTTGGAAGGTGGCTTTCAATGGTAAGAGATAACAATGGTGACTTCCCACATTTTGTTGTCTTCACCCAATCTCATAATTGGTATTTCATTTCGGAGCTCCTTTGAGAGTTCAATGCTGACACATATTGTAACATATCCTATTCTCCTTTTCTTGTAGTGTTTTCATCCGCGCATAAAGGTTTTCTAATTTAGCTAGCTAATAAACTTAACCTTTGAGTGATCCAATATTTGAGGGTACACTATTAAAATTTACCCAAAGTGGGACACTTCAAATCTTGATAGTTTTTAACCTTAAGCTAGGCTGCCAGTTTTGTAAGAAAATGGGTTGGTTGGCTAGAAGCCATGGACCCTCTTTGAGTAATTTGTGAGCTTAAGAGACTGAGGAGAATGTGAATAGGATAAGGTTATCTTTTGAAAGTTACACATTTGTTAAACCTTTTTCTTTTCCATAATTTGTTGGCCCATCTTTGTATAATTGGAAAACCTAGCCGTTGATCAAAGAAAAATCCAAGATTATGGATTCCCATCTACAGGCTCCCTTTTGGAGAGTTTCAATCTTAGGATAAACAATAAGCTTCCTACTTAGTTCTTGCGGTGGATTGAAGGATAGGTTTATTAAAAGATGGTCTCCTACCACTTGCTTCCATGTTTTTTAGGAAGGAATGTAGATTTGGTTTAAGGGGAGGGTTCAATGGTGAGGAGTGGAAAAGGTGGAAATTCAAAAGTGTTTACTACTGAAGTGTTAATCATTGTTCTTGAAATGGAAAAGAGTAGCTTTGCAAAATGAAGGGCTGAGAAAAATTAGTTAAAAAACTATAAAGAAGTAAACACAGGAAGGGATGTTTTGGTTAGAAATACTATAATGCCCTTGGTTATAGGAAAATCAGAAGCAGGCAATAAGCAAGATGAGAAGAAAGCAAGCAGATTAAGCATGCAGTGAGCAAAGGATCGAAGAAGGGAATGGTTATAGATGAAAAACAAGAAAGTAGATTAAGAGGATTGAAATTCGATCATAATTGTGGTGCATTTAGAGAGAGGTAGGAGAATCTCTCTCTATTCTTGTCACTATATGTTGCAATTAACATCGCTTATCTCCACTTTGCTAATGATGCTAATCATCTGTCCTAGATTTTGCACCATATGCGCCTTCAACTACCTCCTTGTCCAATTGCATTACCACCCAGTCCAACTTCATGTCTAAGCCATAACCAATATCCAAATTATTCCATCATTGTGTGAAGACATTTCATGCAACGATAGCATCTCTTATAACAACAACCAACGACCAAGCAATCCAAAAACCAACAAAAATTGCATAACAAATCTAGTTACCATAATTAGACCAAGAAAAACAAACTAACCAAATTCATATTAACCACTTATTTTTGGTCTCAAAATAAATCGTAGACAACATTGGTTGGGGAAATTTTTGGTAAAATCTCATGTGATTAGGATTTTGTCTTAGCTTCAAACGGTGACATCAAGTAATCATAAAGTTCTCAAATGTTTAGTACAAATTTTCATGGCAACTATGAACCAAGTTTCATTCTTTCCTTGTCTCATCCAATATGAAACTTTTTGCAAAATTTCAAATGGTTTATTATGTGAGCTAGCTTTTGCATAAAAAATTTTCAGAACAAGATCAAATCTAATTTGATTTAATAGTTTTATTTCGTGGCTTTAATATTAAGTTTTCATATTTTGAGTTTATGAAAAAGTTAACTCTTAGCTTTTCAGATTTAGCTATTAGGTTTCTAAAGTCACAATCTTATTGTAACTACTTGTGAATTTTCATCTTTAATCAAATCAAATTTGATTGTAATGTTAACAAGTTATTTGTAAATAAGATATAATATGTTTGTCAAACTTTGTGTGTGTGAGTTTTGCAATTTTAGTTTTGTAACTATTCAAAAACAATCAAACAACTTTGATCAAATTATAGAATTAAAGATAACGTTGATACTATTATTGGGAAATCAAACAAGATCTAATCATTCGCATAACGAAATAAATACAAAACCTTTTCGTTTCATTTTATAAAAGCCTTGATCACTTAACTTGTATAACATGATTAATGCATAAAATTTAATAAAGAATAAATTGTAATTCATACCTTATTGTAAAGCTTAATCTTTTTCTTATCATTTCTCTTAAACTGATTATGAAATTAGCTTATCTCAACCACTATAACCGTATATTTGTCATACCTCTAATGCTATTTATAGAACGTGTTGAAAAACTTTAAAAGTAGTATAAAGAGGGTCATGTAAGAAGTGTTAGCTCCTAGTTTAGAACTTTTAGTCATTTAATTCAAATATGATTCTAATTTTAATTAAACTTTAATTAGGATTATAATTAAATGCTAAGTGAGCCTAAATAAGATCTAATATCTCATATTGATCTTTATATTTTTAAATATCTCATTTAATTTTAAATTTTCTTAAATTTAACAATGAAGTCTATCTTGATTAAAACATTTTTCCTCTTTTCAGTCTATTCTTTATATGAGACTCATTCCTAAATATGCTACTAATGGATACATATAAATTATAATTATAAATAGATAAATTAAACACCTTTAATTTATCATTAGTTTCCTAAAATTATTTCATTAATGTATCATGACCAGCCATATTTAACAATGCCAAAATGATTTTTGTTAATCTTTTCATACATAAATTTTCTAATTATTCAATCATTTTATCATACAGTATGCCAATTAAACATAAAATATAACATAAATATATATTCTATTTGAGTCTTAATCTTGTTAATTATCTATCATTAACAATGGCTTATATTAATAATATTAGTAAACTATTTTATAAAGCGTCATTACCTTAGCCAAAGATGTTTTTAATCAATACTAACCAAGAACAATAAAAGATTCTCTCTAATCAATTTAAGATAATAAATCTTATATTGATCACTTAAGTATCTACATACAGTTTTTCATATTATATCAAATAACTACTAATTAAGCTACATTTGATAAATATAAGTCATAAGTAATATTGAAAACATAACAATCCCTATACAAAATACTTTACGAAATTATCATATAAGGTTGATTTAGTAAATTTGTTCTCTAACAAGTACTCATATGTTATTTTAAATAATAATTACTTCCTTTGTAAGAAACATAATGCTTATTAGCCTTTTTACACTCTACTAATATTCAATCTTAAAGAACAATGATCGGAAACAATTTAGAAATAATATAAAAATATAAGATAGATATCATAATTATGATCTTATTATAATTTTATTTACAATATATATTCATTTTATGAATTTTAACACATATATTTGAATATATATATATAAGATAAATAATATCTTTAAACAACTGTGTTATTAAACTATAACCAATTGATTTGACTATAAGAAATAATCCAATATTTTTATCAGATGTGAGTCATAACTTGGCGCGGCCAATGGAAAACAAAATCCCAAGGAGAATTAAAACATGCTTCAAGTTTGAAACAAGGTTAACTTATAAAAACGAATTGGATAGAACATATTAGTGTGCAAGAAAAAGGACAAACATAATCAACATGGACTGTCGATAAACAAACTCGTTGTCACTCCAAATTATCAGGACGAAGTAGTAAACTGAACCTCGACACCGTTTCCACCAATTCCAGCGGTCAAACATTGGAATCCACAAGACTCGAGCTCCGTAATCACCTTGTAAACAACTGTTTTTGATAGCACTGATTTATACAGTAAAGGGTAACAGCAAATGGAAGTTGATCCATGCGATGTGTGTATAAGCATCATTGTCATTATATACTAGTATGCATATGCTTTGTTTGCATGGTCGATCAAACCCCAAACTCTTCAAAACTCTACCCAATTAGCAATTATTTCAAATACATTACACGCTATAGATTTGACGAGGACCATGTTGTTGAGATATTAATGAATTTTGACTCTTTAATACCATATTATCAAGGCATTTATCATTATAAAGATTGAAAAAATAAACAAAATAGAAATGATAGTCCTCGGGCAGATTTGGCAGAGAACAAAAGAGAAGGATACAAGATGGCAGAAGTGTCAATACACAACCACCACCTCCGGCTCCAGTCAACTTAGAAGCCAATTTATACTTTAAAGTTGTGCGTAGAATAGTTTCAATAGAGGCATGGCTTACCCCCATACATTGAAGTAAACCTTGATTCATCTCCATCAATTCTTCTAGCTTCTCTTCCTTCTGAGTCATAGAAAGTTCATCTGGAGTAGGTGACTGAATGATGGCAGACAGTTCTTGGCTAATATAATCAACAGCATTAAAAATAGAACTCATGATATCTGGATGTCTCAAAGTTCTCTCCGAAACACCAGCAACTAATGCTTTTGTGTTTCTGCCAACTCTTGTGTTAGTAATAAGCATCCGGAGAGGCATACTGGAGTTTATGTGTGTCAAATTGCCTGACTTGAACTTGATCATATTGCCTGTTATACAAGAGGAGAGAAGTGAAGAATCAGCGTACTTGTAAGCCTAGATTTTGAAGTCACATGCAAATGTGACCAAAAATTGTCATCCTGCATCTTAGTTATTCTTAAACTATGCACATTTAGACATTGACCAAGAAAAGTTGGGGAGAAAGTTGAAGTATGCATAGAGTAGAAAAGGTGAAAAGGAAAATAAAACTTTACCTACCAATTCATTATTCTTACATACCATATGTGCTAACAGTGTTGTCAATCCCAGATGGGTTTCCATGAATTATCTTTTCACCTTCAAAAGCCCATTTGTTCAACAACTGAAGTTCAGAATCTTCAAAGATAAGCCATCCCTGCTGGTTTCTATCCTTATTCATAGAGTCTGACAAAGAAAGAAAGACAGCTGAAAGAGAAACACAAAATGCAGCAGAAGAACCCAAGCCTGAGCCCAATGGAAGGTCAGAACTAATGACCACAGTTGCAGGCTTGAATCTGACATCAAAAGGAACTAATCATGTATCAAATTGATCATAGAGGAACTACCCAAAAAAGAAATGAAGCTTTAGAGTCATACCCCTGAATAGATGTGTATAACCACAAAAAAGCTGACACTCCGGAAGCAAGTGCAATTTTAGCCTCTGGAATGTTTTGCTCTTCAACCAGCATTGAGATTGATTTAAATGATTCCGTTGAGCAAGAAATTGGTTTTGAAGGGAAAGGACAGCCCAAATTAGATAATGCATCCTTAAGTCTTTCAATTTGCCATGAAAATTCTAGACCACTATCCTTGAGCCTAAGGTTCAGGTTATCATCAATCTCTGCAAGGACATGAATGAACAGTTCAGAACTTTCTGTAAAAACATCTCTACCTTAGTTGATCAACTTCATTTAAGAAGGGGAGTGGGGAAAGAGATTACAACTGGAAATTGTTGACAAACTGGATGTATAAGAAGATATGGTCGTCTCCAGTATCATTCACATTGCATTAAAACACGTCATTAAATAGGAAAGGAGGAAGATAAGGCAGTGATGTTAAATGTTTACATGCATCATAGGAAAGAATACATGATAACTCATGTATCATTTATACACAAACCACGTGCATATAAAGCCTTCTAGGCTTTTTGATCACAAATTAGTACAAAGTTATATAAAACCAATAGGTTGAACAACCAGAACTATAGTTGGGTGTAATATGGAATTCTTTATTTTCTTTTAGGGATCATTTCTTACATACAACTTTTAAAAGGTCCCACTGCTCATCGTTATCATTTGAATTAGTTCATCAAACAGTTAAAAACAAAAGAATGATGCAAGCAAGAGAGCCAAAATAAGAAACTAAGGCTCAAAAATCAGAGAATCATTGGTCCTATACACATTCTAACCAAATGCTAGTAGAAAGAGGAATACATCTTCAATAAACTCCACAGCTTGAAGCAGACTTGACATTATATTTCCAATCAATATTTTAATTCACCCAAAAACCAATATATTTACAGAAAGCATTCATGTTTAAACATCTAAGATCCATTACGAACCATATATGTAAATTAGCATATCTTCGCATAATATCAAAAGGGTATATCTTCAACAATCCCAATGGAAAATAAAGACAGTACATTTCTCAAAGAAAGAAAAAGATAAAGAAGGTCTAAGCTATCATAAAAGAGATCCTCTTAATATAGTATCTCCACACACCCATGAAAGGAAACTCTCAATCAACATTGCAAAAGTCAAAACTTGACAAGAAACGGAAAGAATTACCAGAGGAAGAAGAGGGAAACGAGAGGGAGGCATACGTATAGAGATCAATGGAAGCAGCAACGGCGGTGGATCCATGAACCACAGCATGCTCACCGGAGAGTATGATCTTCCCTGGGGCTCTTGCTTTCACTTCCATTCTTTGATTCCAAACTCCACTAGATCCCCAACTTTCTTTATGAGTATCTCAGCTTCTAACAATTGATCTAACGGTTGACAAAAACCGTCACGGGGAATCCATGGTCGGGGCAGCAAGCGGTATAGTTATCGAACAAATGATAGCATATGTTGACAGTACACGCATTTTATGTTGTCGTTGTCATCATCAGTCAATACTAGAATCATCAAACTACACATCCACGCGGTGGTTGGGGGCGCGTGGTCGGTTAACCGAAGGTAATCAGAGCTCTCCTATCTTACTTATAATTATAGCTGAATTAATTATAATTAAAATACATATTTATCAAAAGACTCAATTGTCCCTAATGCCAAATGCTCTGAACGGATTTATAGTTCTTTTCTTTTTGATATTTTTTGTTGAGTAATACATTGAATTAAAATATAATTTATATTTTGAAGAGTAAATGAGCTTTTATTTAAATTTAATACCCAAATTTGGACTAAATTAATCTAGTAAAGATGAAGAATAGAATTCATAATAAGATAGATTGAGAGGGTAAATCTTGAAATAACCAGTAAAGTTACTCCTTCATAACTAGAAGATTATAGATTTGAGTTACAGAAACAACTTCTTTATAAAAATAAAAAATATACAATTAATATCCCTCTATTCTAAAATGGAGAGTCTTGTATATTGGAGGTTGTTAATTTAATAAGATAGATCTAATAGATCTTATAATAGGTGAAAGACACGATACTTTCTTATAATTTAAGCAACTTCAAAAATTTTCATAATGATTAAAATTATGAAAAATTAGATCTTTAGTTTTATGAAAACTTTTTTTTTAAGACTTTCGTCAAAACAAAATGGTGAAATACAAATAGTCGAGTTGATGGAGAGGAAATATAGGGCTAAAAGGTTCTGTGTTCGAACTCTTTACCTATACTCTCTCGATCGAGCCTGTCGTACAGAATTTGCCTAGTACGGAGTACTCAATTGGTGTGATTTGCAGGTTATTACGTCAATCCGAAGGCTTACTCAATACGCATTCAAAATGATAGCAGCTGCGAATTTCGCTGTTTCCCAAAAAAAATCTAAACCACTTAAATATTAACAACTCTGCTCTTAAGTCTAACTTAAATAAATAAATTATTATGTTAAATTATTAATTAGAGTCATATTAATTAATTTAGTTTGGATTTAAAAGTTAAGTTAAATCATTATATTCGTAACATTTGACTATTTTACATGTATATTACTATTATTTTTAATGATTATCTAAGAAAAAGAGTTTTTTCTTTTTGAAAAAATTGAAACCACGATTAGTTTTCAAAAATTTTAAAGACCAAGGCTTTTTTAGGTTATTTAAGTCATAAGAAAGTCACGTGTCCTTTGCCTTTTTATAATCTTCTAATAAATACATGCAACAATAATGGTGGCGTGATACGATGTTTATAAATGAATAAAAAAGGAACATAAAGAACAATACTAAATAGATCATTAAGGCAAGTGCCTATATCATTTCTTATAATATAGGTTAAGTTAGTTGTGGATCATACGAGGATTGTAAATACCAATAATGACCATCTTTGTATTAACTAATCTAACATAACAAATGATTAAATTGGAAAAGAAAAATAAACTAAACTAAAATAATAGACAAGAGTTAATCAACTAAGGTGATAGATAGAAACAAAGAATTATTTGATAACTAAGACTTACATGTAGAGTTCTCCTAGAGCTTTACTATATTTGAATTTATCTTAATTTAGTGATTAATGCTAGTTACTTGGATTGATAGAAACTCCAAAGTTATATTTGTAAGCTCACATTTAACAGATATTATTTACTATTCTTAGGAATTCTCAACCAAAAATTCTCTTACATCAAAACTTTATAAGAATGCATTAATTCAATCTATGAATTTCCTTAATGGGTTTCACCCCAACTCACAAAGAATGTAGATCCTAATAGCTAGGAACTTAAGCAATCACCATTATTCATATTGTGACCTATATTATATAAAATCTCGTGTGTTCACTAGTCTAATCCTATATATGAATCTGAATGTTGAATCTTCTAAGTTCACTATTTTAATCCAATATAATATAAAAGCGTGAACAAGTCTCAAGAAACAAGAATATCTTATTAAATCAAAGAAATCAATTTAAAACATAAACTACAGTTTTCTTCACATTTAAATCTATATCCCAAATTATTTTATAATTAAAACAAAGAAAACCAATGAAGAGCAATAAAGAAAACAAAAGATAAAAGATAGAATTCCCATGTCCTGGACCTTATTTTTTCTTAATTGATCTTAATGAAATCTTACTTTTTTCCAAGATTGATTCCTCTTGATGTGCTCTTGAGCCTCCTTTACTTTGGGACTTTTTTTTTCCTCCTAAATGTCTCTCCCTTTTCACTTCTTTTTTTCTCTTCTTATTTCCTAAAACCTTAAGCCTATGTTTAGTTGGACGTAAGGTTTTTAATAGAATAAAATGGTTTATAATAAAATAAAATGTAAATGGATGCAATATTAGTAAATTGTTATTTGGGAGGGATGAAAGAGTTCATAATGTAATATAATGAAATGTTGTTTGTAAGAAGGGTTCATAACGTAATATAGTGAAATTTTGTTTATCATTTTACATTTCATCCTAAACTTCCCAAATTGGAGATAACTTTGTAATGTCAGACTTTTTAAGCCCTTTTTATATTGGTCTGTACTTGGAGATATTACTATATATTGATATATATATGGTTGTATATGAGTTCAAAAATATATTTGAATCCTTTTGGTATAAATGCTAGTGATATATAATATTATATGAACTTATATGAACTTAAAGTTCATCAGTATGCGAAATCTTAGAAATTTCTGACATATAAGCTTCTAAGTGTGTAAAATCAAGTCCATTGGATGGATATGGCCATGGTGGCCGAGTTAAATGTGTTCTAATGCCATAGAGGTGATTAGACATGATTTATAGATTTATTGAACACTTAGAAAGCTTAATTGTAAAAGTTAATATACATAAAGGATTTAAAAGTAATTTTCAATTCTTGGAGAACCAATATGTAATTTTATAAAGTTGAGGGGCTTAAATATAATTTCAAAAGTTAGGGGACCAAAATAAAAATAAAAGGTTTGGTCATTCTCAAATCTTGGCCTTAATTGCAAATTTAGGAAAAGTTTGAAGGGTATAATGGTAATTTCACTTAAGTTAAGGGCGAAAGGTAAATTCACCATGTTTGGTCAAAGAAGAGTCAATATTCTAGACCCTTCTTCCTTGTGTGTGGCCGTGCACCCTACCATTTAGCATTAAAACACTTTGTATTAATTAAAAGAAAGGAGAAGAATAACACTTTCGGCCATCACCCAATTTTCACCATTTTTTTTAATTCTCCAACCTAAACCAAGGTGTTCTAAGTTAATTTTAGATCAAGGAACTCAAATCTAACATTAGATTTGATAAATTCTCAAAGGATTTTAAGATATTCCTAAAGGAAAGTTTAGATAAATTTTGTCTCATCTCTTTCTACATTATGATTTTGAGTTTGGTGTTAAAATATGTTATTCTCCATGCTTGTATATGCATGAAATATGGTTTAGATGAATGAAATAACTCATGGAGAAGTCCCCTTAAGCCAAAATCGAGATACCCTCTCTTTGGTGAAAGTTTGTAAAATTTTGAATATCTTTTAAAATTAATGGTTTAAATGAAGGAAATTTAATTTAATAGAGTGGTGAAATTTGTTGTTGTTTAGAAGTGCTTGTTATATAACAAGATAGGAGCATGAATTACTATGATAAATTCTTGAATATAAAACTTGAAATTTATGCACATTAGGCATTTGATAAAATGCCTAAGTGGATTTGGCTTAGGATTTAAGGATTGTAATGGTATGCATTGGAAAGAGGTTTTCATGTTTACTTAGAGTAAACATGAATTTTTGCAAAGATTGATGAGTAGTGACTTAATGTGCTTGGATAAAAATGTGTTTAATTATGCTTTGAAACGTGTAAGTATTGGATCAAAGGCATTAAATGCCTTGGCAAATGCAAAAGAAAACGTATATGAATATCAATAAGGGATGTAATCATGTGAGAAGCTTAATGGTCGAATCCTATAGCTTAAAAATAGTGATATTGCGTTTTATACACTTATGTGATGGTGTATAAATATGAGATACATGTTTGAGTAGTAAATACATTACATATTTTATATATAAAGGCTCAGAAGTTATGGCTCAGGGAGTTTGTACCAAGGATTGTTGAAGTCAAAGGAGTGTAAACCTTCTTTTGAGGTGAGTTGGGGAAAACAGATTCTCAAATGGGACTAGGATAACCTAAGACATGCATAATGACTTGTATGTAAATTTTGAACCTAGTTAATGCATAGTAGAATTAAATCTCAAATAGATGATAGTATGCTTATATATTTAATAAACAACATTGTTTTGAATAACCCTTTGCACTTAGAGTGAAACTGATGTTTTTATTTTGTCTTTTAAGGAATGATATTGTTTTCAACAAACCTGCACTTAAAGTGTAAAGGACAATGTTTTGTTTTCTGAAACTACGTTTTTGAATAACTATGCACTTGGAGAGCAAAAGATGACTTTCACTACATGAAAGAATGTTTTGGAACTTACATTTGCATAACCGAGTCATGTATGCTATATGTATGTATTCCCTTTTGGCTTAGAGCTATGGCAAGGTTCCATTTTATCGGTTGCACCGATAAATAAATACATGGTACCTGTTGATGGTAAAACCTATCTATTTGTTTTATGCTCAAAAACTGCAAGTGAACATGTAACATCCCGTTTCCAGAGAACGGGTCGGACCAAAGAAACGGGTCCAGGTGTGGTAAATTAACACATCTCATGCTCATGCATTTGTGAATAGAGATATGTGCATATAAGAATTTATTGTACGTGCATTCATGACAATTGTCCCGGTATAAGTGTGAATAAATGAGGAATTTTTGCAAATATGGATTGTGAGTGATAAATTAAATTGGAGAGGTCCATAGCGATTCTCTAATTTTTAGAGAATTATGGAAATTTTCTGGGAATTTTTCGGAATTGTTTCCGGACCCGGAAAATTATCAAGTGACTGATAGGGGTCGATCAGTGAAAAATTTGTGGTCCAATGGCAATGGAAATTTAGACATAAGCGTTTTGGAATTTTTGGAATGAGCCATTGGAAGTTAGAGTGAAATTGAAGTGAATTGAGGAAAAAGTCACAAACCAATGGGAAAGTGACATTTGTCACTTATTAAATGAGTATTAATAACTCATTCTTCAAGAGTCTTCCACGACTCTTCTCTCCATCATTCTTGTAGCTTCTGTTATTAAATTGCTTAAAGGAGTGTTTTGTTTGAAATTTCCTACTCTTATCCGAAGGTGCACTCCTTGCCTCTTTCTTTGAAGTTTGAGTTTCTAGCTCACTTTCTTTGACTCTCCCACACTTAGCCTTCTCCTCCTTGAGACCTTATAAGCATCAACCTTCATCTTATGCTTTCAAGTGATGATGATGCCGTGAGTAGGAAGAAAGTAGAGAGAGGTTGTGAAAGTTAGAGAGTTGGAAGATTAAAAGAGAAATTGGTAAGTTATGCTATCCTTAGTGTTTAATTGATTATTTCATGCATATATTGCATCATGCCATGCATGAATTTCATGAACCTAGGCCTTGAATGATTTAGGCATGTTTGTGTTAGAAGATGGAGAATTAATGAATGATTGAAGTGTTATAATTAAAGAATGAATTGAATGTTGTGTAGGTAAGTTTTGATGTTTTAATTGGATTGGAATTGATGAAAAATGAATGTGTATAAGTGCTGCCATTTTGAGACCTAATAGTGAGAGATTGGTTTT
>JANZXP010000007.1:8679041-8693739 GCA_027576715.1 Erythroxylum flavicans | reverse complement strand
AAAGGTCCTATCCTCTCAATGATCTCATAAGGACCAATGTACCTAGGGCTCAACTTGCCCTTCTTACCGAATCTCAAAACACCTCTCCACGGTGACACTCGTAGGTTTTCTTGGTTGATTTCCATTGTGACTTTTGTTTTGCTCAATTTCAATTTCTTTTTTTGTTAAACTTGTGAATTAATTTCTTGATAATCACTTTCCTGTATTTACTTTTCTATGCAATTTTATTTTCATTTTATTAATTTTCTTAGCCTTAGATAATATAGGATTATATTAGTTCAAACTTCCTTGCGGGATCAACCTTTCATATACTACATCTCACGACTCGTGCACTTGCGGTATTTCAGAGCTATAAATAGTAAAGCTTGCCTACATCAATATTTTTTGGGGCTGTTGCCGTGGAGGCATAGGATTAGTTTGATTCTTGTAGTTTAAGGCATTTTCCCCACTCTTGTGTCCATACACTTGTATGAACACAAGAGCTACCAGAAGTATAAGTCAGATCGTTGAAGACTTAACACTTGACATCGCCCATTTGGAACGAGTCAATTTAAAGAGCCAAACACCAAGAAGAAGAAGTTGAGGCACTATTGGCGAAAGAATTCCCTTAAGACTTGCAACAAGGTGCTCAACCAAAGACCCTTATGGATTTCAATAGGTCAAACTTTAATGCGACCAATCAATGTGTGGCAAGACCACCAGCTCAAGCTGTCATTTCTTAGATCAAACCAACTATTTTAAATATGTTATAAATGAATGTGCAATTCTATGGATTGACAAATGAGGGCGCAAATGTACATATCATTAACTTCTTTGAAATATGTGATACCTTCTGATATCATCAGACCTCGGAAGATGCAGTTAGGATGAGTCTTTTATTATTCACATTAAGGGATAGGGAAAAGGCTTGATATCACTCTCTTAGCCCCTCTAATATCACTACATGGGAGTAATTAGTTCGTGCCTTCTTAGACAAATATTTTTCCTTCACCAAGATAACCAAAATCATCAAGGAGATTACAGACTTCCAACAGAGTGATGGGGAATCGATCTATAAAGCGTGGGAGAGATACAAGGATCTATAAAGGAGGTGTCTGCATTGTAATCTACCAAAGGAATTCCTTTTGTAAATATTTTACAATGGAGTGACTCTACCCACGAGAGCCAATATTTATGTAGCATCAAGAGGATCGTTAATTAGGAAGACGATGGATGAAGCTGAGGAGTTATTAGAGGAGATGGCTAGCAACAGTCGTTTGTAGACAAATGAACGAAGTAGACAACTTGCAATGTTCTGATAGTAGAAAGGGGCAACTTGACAGCTAAAAAATATAAAGGTTTCTTCCTTAACTACTGTGAAAGTTGTTCAACTAAAATATGAGCTATATGGGCAAATGGTCCATGATACCGTTGATTGTTTCCTAATGAAGGGTTATGATCTAGAACAAGTGAATTATATGGGAGCGCAACATGGTCAAGGAGAGGGAAACAAACCCCACTTCAACACGTACAGTCCTGGGTGGAAGAACCACCCTAACTTCTCTTAGTTGAATAATGTGGGAGGCTAGCTCAGACCTAAAGGACCACTTGGTTTCCAACAAGAGAAGTCAAACATGATGGACTCTAAATTAGATAAGATTTTAAACAAGCTTAGAAGCCTAGATGATGTATAAAAGAGTTTGGGAGGCAGATTCAAACAAGTAACAAAGAATCATTCCTCTTCCATCTACAATTTAAAGGTACAAGTGAGCCAATTGTCAAAATGTTTACTTTATGAAGCGTAGTAAGTCTTCCTAATAGTTCCGTCATAACATTAAGGGAGCAACTGAAAGTTATCACACTTCAAAGTGGGAAGGAACTTGAACAACCCACACAAACAAAAGTTGGAAACCTCTTTTTGAGGAGAAAGACTAAGGAAAGGAGAAAATCTAAGAGAAGGAGACAACCACGAACATGAGTGGATACCCTCCCTATGTCGCTTTTCTGCCATATCCACCCCAAGTTCCATATCCTCAATGACTGTAAAAGACTAAGCTAGATGTGTAATTTGTGAAATTCGTGGAGAAATTAAAAACGTTACAAATAAATCTTTCATTTGTATAGGCTTTGGAACACATGCCCAAATATGCCAATTTTTTGAAGGACATATTATCAAAGAAGCTTACTTGGGAAGATAACTAAACGGTAGCTCTAACCGAAACTTGTAGTTCTATAGTCACTAGCTAGATGCCTTCCAAGTTAAAAGATCTGGGTAGTTTCATAATACCCTGTGTAATTGGTGAACTTAAATTCAAAAAATGCCTCTATGATTTAGGAGCTAGTATCAATCTTATGCCTTTGTCGATATTCCAAAATTGGGCCTCGATGAGGTCAAGTCAACTTCAATGCTAATTCAGTTAGCTGATCAATCTATTAAAAGGCTGTTTGGAGTGGTGGAAGATGTTTTTATACAAATGGACAAGTTCATTATTCCTATTGACTTTTTGGATCTTGAATTTGACGAGGATAAGAATTGTTCATTGATTTTTGGATGACCTTTCATTAAACACAGGAAAAGTATTAATTGACATTTATGAAGGGAAACTGATGCTTCAAATTGGTGAAGACCAAGTGGAATTTAATATGAATAAGGCTTTAAAGAATTCTAAGGAAAGTATTAAATGTATGAAATTGACATTATGGATAAAAGTGTGTAAGAGTTAGTAGAGGGTTGCATTGCAAAAGTGAACTTGTTCAAAAGGGAGACAAACAATGCAGTAGAGAAGGAGAATAAGGCTGAGGTTGAGGTAGTGGATGAGATAGAGGAGTTAGATGTTCAAACCCATCAAGACATGTTGGTGCGAACCGAAGCACCTATACCATCTTCCTCAGAGAAACCACCCAAGCTAGAACTTAAACCTTTGTCTACATATCCTAGATATACCTGCCTATGTAAAGGTCAAGCCTTACCCATCATCATCTCCAATCAATTGGGTGGGAAAAAAAAGAGCGAAGCAGTGAAAATTGTTAGAAAGCAAATGAGGCCCATAGGGTGGCAAATATTCAATACTTAAGGCATAAATCCAAATGTTTGTATGCATTGAATAAACCTCAAAGAAGGTTGTAGACCAGTGAGGGAATGCCAACTCAGATTAAACCCTAACAAGAAAGAAATGGTGAAGAAAGAAGTTTTAGATGCAAGGATAATTTATCATTTTTCTGATAGTGAATGGGTTAGTCTAGTACGATGTGTACGAAATAAGGGTGGAATGATGGTAATGGAGAGTGAAAGTGGGGAACTAATTTAAACAAGAATAGTCAAGGGATGGAGGGCGTGCATAGATTATCACAAACTCAATAAGGTGACGAAAAAGGACCATTTCCTTCCCCTATTCATAGATCAAATGATAGAAAGAATGGTTAGTCATTCATTCTGCTATTTCTTTGGTGGTTACTCGAAGTACAATCAGATATTTATCTACCGAGGATTAGGAGAAGACCACATTCACATGTCCTTACAGTACCTTTTCACACAGACGAACACCTTTTGGATTATACAATGCCCCAACCACATTTCAAAGATGTATGATGTCTGTCTTTGCAGATATGATTAAGGACGTAATAGAAGTGTTCATGGATGACTTCTCTATTTTTGGAGACTTTTTGAGATGTGTTTAACCAATTTAGATAGGGTACTCTGAAGATGTGAAGAATCACATTTAATGCTAAATTAGGAGAAATGCAACTTTTGGGTATAGGAGGGGATAGTGCTAGGGCACAAAATTTTACACCAAGGATTTAAAGTGAATAGAGCAAGAACGAAAGTGATAGAAAGACTCCTACCTCCAATCAATGTTAAGGGTGTGAGAGGATTCCTAGGCCATATAGGATTCTACCATCGCTTCATTATAGATTTCTCGCAAATTGCAAGACCGTCGACAAGTTTATTAGTCAAGGATGTGCCTTTCCTTTTTAACAAAAATTGTTTATCTACATTTAATCAATTGAAGGAGGCACTGACATCAGCCCTAATTTTAATGCCACCGGATTGGACGCTGCTATTTGAGATCATGTGCGATGTAAGCAACTAGGATGTAGGTTGCGTATTAGGTCAATAGAAGGACAAAAATGTTTGCCCCGGGTCTCCATATGGATTCACCATAAAATCCATATGGAGACTCGGGGCTAACAAAAAGCTACATACGATATATTACGCTAACAAAACTCTTATGGGACCTCAATTTAACTACACTACTACAGAAAAGGAATTACTTGATGTGGTGTATGCATGTGACAAGTTTCGATCGTACCTCTTAGGGTCTAAAGTGATTGTTTGCATCAATCATGCTACCTTAAAATACCTCTTTACCAAAAAGGATGCAAAGTTGAGACTTATTCAATGGGTGCTCCTCGTACAAGAATTTGATATAGAAATACAAGATAAGAAGGGAGCAGAGAATGTGGTCGTAGACCACTTATCATGTTTAGAAGGAGGGGAATGCAAGCAAGATGATGATATTAATGAGAGGTTCCCTAATGAGACACTGATGGTACTCAATAGCTTGGTGACACCATGGTTCGCCTATATCGCCAACTATATTGCTAGTAGTAAGCTTCCTTCTGATCTATCCTATCAATAGATGAAGAGAATCTTATATGATTGCACCCGATATTTATAAGATGAGCCAATATTTTATCGAACATGTGTTGATGGGTTAATAAGACAATGTGTTTCGAAGGAAGAAATGTTGGATATCTTAAAACAGTGTCATGAAGGTCAATATGCTTGCCATTATGGAGAAAACAAACCAGTAGCTTGAATACTTAAGTGTGGATTTTATTGGCCATAATTATTTAAAGATGCTTAAGTTTTTGTACTATAATGCGTTTGATTTCAAAGAATAGGTAGCATCTCCAAAAGAGATGAGATGCTTTTATCTAATAGTTTGGAAGTCGAAGTCTTTGATGTTGGACATCAACTTTATGGGTCCTTTTCCATTCTCTATAGAGAACATATACATTTTAGTGGGGGTGGATTACATATTGCATTAGGTTGAAGCTCTCCAACCAATGATGGAAGGATTGTACAAAAATTCATCAAATAGTTATTTAATTGATTTGGAGTGCCAAGGACTATAATAGGAGATGGGGCACAGATTTCTGTAACAAATATTTTGATGCTCTCTTAAAAAGATATGGAGACCACCATCACCTTGTTACTCTCTATCACCTACAGACTAGTGGCCAAGTGGAAGTTGTTAATCAGAAATTGAAACGAATTTCAGAAAAGACGGTGAACAGCTCCAGGAAGGATTGGGTATTAAAGCTAGATGATGCTTTCTAGGCTTATAGGACTACTTTTAAATCACTGATCGGAACAACTCCTTATAGGCTTGTATACAGTAAGGCTTGTCATTTGTCGATTGAGCTAGAATATTGGGCATATTGGGCAATAAGAGCTTTAAATTTTGATTAGAAGTAAGGAGGTGAAAACGCCTTCTACAACATGATGAACTTAAGGAGATTCATTACAACATGTACAAAAATGCCAAACTTTACCAGGAAAAGGTGAAGAGTTAGCATAAATCTCATCTTAAAAGTGATGTTAAAGTAGGTGTCTAAGTATTAGTTGTAATACTCTAACTCACACAATCAAATAAAATAAGTACTTCATACTCACCATTTTTTAAGAGATAGAGAATTGAATCCTTAATTTACTACCCTAAGAGGTAGAAAAAATTAACATAAAATCAAAAGACTAAATTTTCATTTAATGAGGGTTATGAAATTCATTTACACAATACAATGAGATATATCACATGTTCTTCTACTTGATTAATTTTAATGAAGTTCAGAAAGAATGAGGAAATTAATCATACAATTCATCATCATTTTGATATGAAAATATGGTGAATCTTTTTACTTAATAATATTAAAATTTTGGACAACAAATTGAATGAGTATAATGAAAGGATGTAAAATATGCATATACTTCTATAATAAAAAAGATATTAGAGTTGTGAGGTTGATTGAGAAATGATTAGTAGCTTATTTAATTTTGAAATCTAAATTTGAGATTAGCAATTTATTACTTATAATTTCTAATTTATTTTTCTTAAGAATGTATGGTTATAAAAAATAAGTTAGTTGGGGCAATATTGTGATCAGATTTTAAGAGTATTTTAGTTTCAACCAAGTATTTTCCTACCCTGAGAAAATACCAACCACTAATTCATCATGCCAAGTATAAGAAGCTTCTCTCTAATCTCCTCTTCCACACACCAAACCTAACCCTAGCACTGAACTATTCTACCCTCCATTCAAACACCACAAATCTAACTCTTTGATGTCTTGTTGGTTTCCAAATCTAAAATGGATACAAACTTTCCATCATTATCTTTTACCTTTAAAACCACCTCTTTCCTGATTCCCCTCCCTCTACCCTCATCCCCCCTAAAATTAGTACTGTAAAACCCATAAACCCCCTGGAAGGATATGTGGATATTACCTAAGATAGAATTTAAAACGTATCAAAACAATACAAAGTGTTGTCAGAATCCAAACAATCAATCATTACTTTTCTATACATATTCGACTTTAAACAGAATTTAACTAGTACACCGAATTCATTCGAATACATATGTCAAGTCATCCTGAGTTATGGTTATTAATTACAAACCTTTAACAAAACAATACATATTTTAAGTTGAAATACACTCTATATTACAATATTTACAAACATTTAACAAAATACATCATGTCTCATATTATACATACAACCCAAACATACATTCCTAAAATAAAACACATTCTCTGTTGGCTATTACGGTTGTTATTGTCCCAGTCTTCAAACCCTCCTATCTAAATCTTCTTGGGAAAAAACCACCGTGCTAAGCATAAAGCTTAGTGGGGAATAATTAAATCATACCTAAACTGGTAACTGTTTAACAGTCACCTAACACTTACATACTGAATCAAATTATATCATAAGCAATCATTAAAGATTCATATTAAAGAATAATTCAAGCATAATGGATTTCAAAACAAAATATAATCTATCACTAGAGAACATTTCTGATGCTAATGCTAATCATTTAAGTATTGTAACAGATTGTACAGATGTCAAAACTGATTATCAGAGTAGGGTATAAACCCTTGTATCAAGCAGACTTTGATTTGTACCAATTTCGAGTTTATCTAATATCAAATCAGAGTTTTGTTTATATCACAATTGAACATGATTTAGAACATAAAACAAGTTAGACTGCTAATCTTTTATACAGAAGTGGGTAACGGGACTAATACAGGAGATACCATGATCGGTATCACAAAATAGGATAGACTTATGTCTAAATATCAGGAGACATCGAAGTGTCAATATCAGGAGAGACGTATGTATCAGAAACTAAAGTATCATTATCAGGAGACACTGAAGAGTCGACACCTTAAATGTGTCTAGGAGAGACTGTAGACCCTTCTAAGTATGCTTATTTACCCATGACTAGGACTTGACAGTTTTAAAACAATCCATTTCATATTTCACAATTATAAGAAAAAGATATTATATCTTTATTCCACTTTCCTCAAATTGAACATATATATATGCACATCTAACTAATCATACCTTATAAGCATAATCATTTGAATTAATGTACCATTAAAAGCATTATGTATTTACACATTCCATATCATGACACAAAGTTCTAATTTGTAAACAATCATATTCAATTAAAATAAGATAGCTCTTTTCGAAACATATTTGTATTCATAAGAACACATTGTTAATTAACATCACATTATTTAAGCACTTACCTCCATTCCTAAATCATAACTCAATTATCTTTTTCTCCATTAATCTAACATCATCTAGGTTCATTTTTAATCTCAATTAAGTTTAATTAAACCATTGTTAAAATTCCTAAACTTACATATATAAATAATTACACAATCAAGTTTAGCATTGTTTTCCATATTTTCTTAAAATAGTTTTGGGTCAAATGTGTACGGTCATTTTGACATAGTAACTGACATTTATAGACAATAAGTTCTTCTAAACAAGTGTTCCTCTATGTCTTAAGTTTCAAACAAAATAAAAATCATTCAATTTGGTTTATTATTCCATAAATTATACTAAAAATACTACAAACTATGCACAACAGTATGAAGGGCTAGTGCATGATCATGCACTCCCTTGATTGAAGGATTAGTGCACAATCATGCTTGTGCATGATCATGCATTCCTATGTTTGAAAGGTTAGTGCACAATTGTGCTTGTGCATGATCGTGCACTCCCATGATTGAAGGGTTTGTGCATGATCATGCTTGTGCACGATCATGCACTCCTGATGTGCACTCAAATTTGTAAAACTCATATCTCTCAATTATGATATCCAAAAATTACAAAATTTATATCATTAGAAATATAAGAGGATAATTTACAAATTTTATGAAGACAACTTTTTCTAATTAGCCTACATCGATATAGTTTAATCATTGAAAAATAGGACACAAATTTCTGTCAAGGACAGTACTGCAGCTAAAACTAGAACTCAACTTTAAGATAAATTTCAAAACCCTTAGTGACAAAATTCAAATTCTAATTCTTAATAAAAGTTGTACATAAATGTATCTAGTTTAATCTGATTTTAAAATCGTCCCATTTTTGATGTCTAAAGGTCAAGATATGGCTGAAAAATGATGAAAACCACACCTTCTAATAAGTACCCAACGCCTATTAAGTTCCTAACCACAATTCTTCATTAATTCAATACACATTATATCCACTTCAAACATCAAACAAGACATGTTCTATCATGATACCAAGTTTAGTACTCCCTTACCTCATTAAACTTCAAATTTAACTCCAAGAATCTAGCTAAACCAAGCTTCCAAATAACCAGCACATACCTAAGTTTAATATGCAACTTTCAGCATCAACAAAGTAATAATACATAGATTCACAAGACCTACTTGTTAATGGAATAACTTACAAAGCCTCCTAGTGCTAATGATCCAAACTCCAGAAGAAGTCCAGAAATTGAAAGAAGATGGGAGGTTACAGTGGAGAGGAGCAAAGTGAAAGAAGTAAAGAACGTTCTAGCAGAAAATTTGCCACCTTTGGTTGCTAGGTGTCTCTAACATACTTAAGTATGTGTCAATTAACATGTCACGCCATGTAACACTTGATTATGCTGCCATTAGTCACCTTAAGATGCTTCCATTAGTCACCTACAAATCAGTCCACATGTCATTCCAAGGTTAGTCCATTTGTCACATAACAATTGGTCCATTTGTCCATTAATTACTAGTCCATTTGTCACTCATTTAACTATGCTAAATGTCAATAACTTACAAGCTTATAATAAGCCATTTGTTAGTTAATGAATGCTGTCATGTGTCATTAAGTCATTAGTCCACATGTCACTCCACAATTGGTCCACTTGTCACACAATAAATGATGTCAAATGTCAATGCATTAGCTATCCCAAATGTCACTAATTCATAAGCTTAATCATTCTAATTTTCATATACCAAATTGTCTTGCCACTTGACAATTTTCCTAGTTCAAATTGTACTTTTAAATACCTCAATTCTCTAATGGTGTCAATCCATTCAAAACCAATAAATATGATCCACTTGACCAAAAATTCAAGTCATATGTCTTTCATATTCTAATCATAACACAATTCTAACTCCTTCATACAGGTACTTTTGTGAACATGTTTTATTTCAACTAGGGTGTACTTTAGGGCCTTACATTGCACTTATTAATGCTACTCACTTGTTCTTTTTTTTTCTTTTCTTTTTCTTTTCATTTATTTCATTTTTTCTTTCTTTGTTTCTCTTTTTCTAAATACATGGAAGAACTATGAATCAAAATAGCATTATATACACTGTAATCTATAGGCAGAAATACACTCAACTCGTCTCTGTAAATTTTCACAACGATCCCAACTAATGTATTACTTAATACTCTGCTAAGCTTATGAATGAGTAAGTTAAAAAGGTTTAAAGTTCTAAAATTTCAGTTTCAAGAAATAAAAGGATAAGGCTCAACGGGGGTAGTAAGGGATAATTAACAGGTGGGTCATTTAAGCCAAGGGTTAACACAAAAAGGGCTTTAATTATCTCTATTAAGCATGAATCCAGTAGACTCAAACTGATTCAAGGCAAGTTCTGAAGGTAATAACCTAAGGAAGTATCACTCAACAAAGAAATTGAATGACTATGGATGCAGTCATATGGCTCAATCCTCACATCAGCTCAAATGAAAACTCATTATACATCTCTACACTACCTCATTGTTCAAGTGTCAATTTATGACTAAGCTTATATAACCAATTACTTTTCATCACTCTATATGGTTGCATCAGCTCAATCCTCACATTAGCTTAAATAAAAACTCATTATGTAGCCTAATCCGAGTTTAAGCATGCATTCAATCTAATTCTAATTAGCATGACATAATCTCATGGTAATATTCATCAGAATGATTCAAATGCGGTTCCATTGCTAACACAAAACACATGATATGCCTAACCATACATCCTATTTAACAAAATGCACACAATGCAATTGAGAAAGCCAATGTCACCTCTCCACACTTAAAGTTCACATTGTCCTCAATGTGACAAGTCAACCATCAAATAAGGAAAAATGATCTTAAAACAAACAAAAGAAATTGAAACACACAGATGATATTAAATGAAACAAAAAATGATAGCAAACTAAACAAATGAAAATGACATGAAACCCAACAAAAAATGAAATTAAACTAAATAAAAGAAAATGACATGAAACCAAACAAAAGATGAAATGAAACTAAACAAAAGAAATAATAAAATATAAAAGTAAAAGGGTAAGAAAAGCTTATTCAGATGATGGTGAAAACAGTGTTAGTAAAGGAGCTTCAAAATTGTTCCTTCGATAGAAGTTAAGGAACCTCATCTTTAAGCTACGCTACTCCTTGTGGACTTTTCGCACTTGGGTGCTGAGCTCATTTAGTTGGGATGTCATTTTATTAAGAATTGGCAGCCATTTGGTCGAGGATTTGTTGATATTGGTCTACCTCCACTGGTGCACTCAGTTCCTCCTCCGTTGTTTCTTTCTTTGGCTTTAGGTCGACTCGGGATATGAAGGGTTGGGAAGTGGTTGTATTAGTGCCCCTCCTGTTCTTTACTACAACACGCATTTGAGGATTTCATATTTCCATAGATTAGACCTCCAAAATCAAAACACCTTAAATATGATATGTTAAACATATTGTGTGGAGTTGTACACACATCTTCCAAATTGATGTTATAAAATTGAGCTAAAGCAATAACAACATGAGTCATTCTAAAATATGATCTCTTTTTATTTACCACACTGACTATTGATCGAAAAATTCTAAAAGGTGTGTTAATTTTAACCTTTTGATCCATACACCATAAAAAAAGTTTTTTTGTCGAGCATTTATTGCTTTCAGTATTATTGAACACTATTAAACACATAAATTTTTGCAAAAGTAAATGCTTGACACTACAAATTAAAGAATTGGGTGCATTATGTGAGTCAAAATGCTCCTCACTCGTTAGAGTTTTCCAATAACTATCGACATCAAAATTAATGTGATCATCTAGAATTTTAGCATTCAACAATTTAAACAGACCACGCTTGACAGTATAATCCAATCTATAAACATCACTGAATAACCTAAACTAGAAAACATCCACTTTCGGGTTATATCTAACTGCGGTGAAAAACTCTATGGTCATCATAGGATAAATGGGTATGTAACACCGAACAAACCTATTCCTATAACATTATGTTACCCATGTTATAGCTAGAATAGTAAATATGAGAGATTAGAAAATGCATTTCATGTTCATGCATAATATGACATACACATACACCTGAATATAGGTATTTTTGCACATGAAAATGATTGTACATACATTCATTGACATTCTAGGTATAATTGATTTATATATGTGGAATGTGATTTTATTGAGAATTGTGCTTTAGTTGTATTGAAAATTGATTTGGAGACTGTATTTGTTGATTTAGAATTTTGACAAATTTTAGGAAATTTTTTTTCGAAATTATTGGATATTATTGAATTAGGAAAAATGCCAAATGGCAGGATAATTGATAATTAGCAGTAGAAATTAATGTCAAATGACAGTAGAGATTTTTTATATATGATTTTAGGACTTAATGACTTATGTCATTAAAATTTGGGAGAAATTTGGATTAGAAATTGAAGTCAAATAGACTAGTTATTAAAAGGGTCCAAATGGGACCATGGTAGAGTGACAAGTGGCAGTGACATGTGTCACTACCACTAGTCACTCATCCCTTACTCACGTTGCTCACTCTTTAACTATTAAAAGACCAACTTAATTATTTTTATCTTGCTTTTTCTTCCTCTCTCTTCATAACCTTCATCGTCTTCTTCATTCTTCTTTTCTTTTCACAATTTTAACTCACCCAATCTCCATTCACGTTATTACTTGCTCTCATCTTTCATTTGCTACTCTCATCTTGCTCTCTCTCTATCACTTCTCACAAAAGACCCAACCTTATCACTCTTGGATGATGATATAAGTGGGTTATGTGGAGAGCTAGGGCTAAGAGAAATCTTGAGGATTTTGAAGCTGAATCAAGTAAGTTATGCTTTAATCCTTATGGGTAATGTTAAATCTAACTGATTTGATAAGTAATTTGAGATGGATAATTTGATTATAGAATTTTATGTGTATGATATGTGGGTGGATTAATGATAAAGACATCATGTTCTAATTTGTAGGGTGTTAATGTTATTCATGAATTGTTTAGGAGATAAACCAATTATGATAATGAGATTATGAAAATGGTGTATGAAGAAGTGCAGAAAAATTGATTAGTGAATGGTTGGTTTTATGCTCTATTTTTTCTTATATTAATGTAGGTTGCTTTGATTGTTTAGAGACGAATTAACATGAGTTTAGAGCTTATAAGAAAGAGTATTATGATGTCTTGAAATGAGGTAAATTAGAATTATAGTTAGGAATGAAAAGAAGGTGTTAAAGAAGTACAAAGATGTGCAGAAATTTTGATGTTTGGAAGTGTATAGAAATATGTCTCGTTTTTAGTATTTATGATTAAGCATGGATGTTGATTGAGTATAGATGATATTGAATTGAAATTGAGATATACTATGGATAGAGATAGGATTTCGCGAATGATAAAATTAAGTTAAGTTGATCAATTAGAAGTGAAATGAAGATGATATCTAAGTTAAACATGTGCAAAAAATTGAGGATGAATGTTTAAGTATGAATGTTTGTTTTGTTGATTGTGATCAATAATCTTGTATGATGTGTTGTGTGGGGGTTGTGTTTTGTGGATGTTTTGAATTGGAATGGAGGCGATAATGAAGAGAAGTTGAAGCAGGAATGAGAGGATATGCATAGGATTTGTTAGATGTGATTGTAGGAGCTGAAAATCTAGAATTTTCTAGTAAATGTCCATTTGGAGGGACAAACGTGTCTGCTAGGTGGACCTTTTCGGGAGTTTCAGTGTTCCAACTTTGTTCATGTCCGTTAGGAGGGACATACATGTTTGCTCAGCGGACATTCTCAGGACAGCTACAGTAACTTGCAATTTTGACCCTTTTAATGGCAAATTTTCACTTTTTGGTCCTCATGGAAGTTATATAACTCAAAGTTCTCTTCGAAACCATACTAAAATGACCTTACTTTGACATCTATAGAGAAATTTATGCCGATTGTCCCAAATCATATACACAGATAACTTATTAACTTGTCAATGCTTTCCTATGATATAATTAGGCTTGAATGAGATCTTGAATGAGCCTAGTAGATGATGAATGAAACAATTAAAGTAAGGAAAGTGTATTACGTATTAAAGGAAGATTGAAAGATGATGTTAATTGATTTTGAGACGCATATTAAGGAAATGCACCTGGGATTGTCATTGAACATGCATTGTACATAATCCATATATATATGTGCATAAATGAGTACTTATATAATTGTGCAATTTTGTAATGTGTGTAAATGTGTGTTGTATGATATAGAGGAGCAAATAGATAGTGTGCATCCAGACATTGCTAGGACATCGAGGCAATAAGTTATCTGGAGCAAACTGTGAGTAACCTAAACGGTTTCACTCAATTAATTGTTTGTGTTAAATTCTATTTTGAATGATCTTATGAATGTGAATTGACTGTGTTGATTCCGGACATTGAAGGTCCGATGATTTTGATGTATAGATGAGATATTGAAGTGCTCCTTGTATGTGAATGTGACGAAATAAATGTACTCAACAATTTTGTTAGATGCCAGACTAAGGTCCAATGATAAATGTGATCTGAATGTGAATGTGCAATTATAGGATTGGCTGAGAATATGAGAATGTGAAGCATCCATTATATGAATGCATGAAAGATAAAGGTAGTTATAATCGGAGTTGCCAATATGAAGAACTTAAAGCTCAGACTGTGATCAGAGCCTCGGGCTCAGTTGTGAATGTACCCGATAACCACTAAAGGATATGGGGCATTATTTAATACAACTCGGTATCCACTAAGGGATATGGGCTAGTAAAAAGGCCCTCAGTCACAACGACAATAATAAATGAAAGTGAGTCTCATAAACATTGCATATACATTTTAATACGTATGTTTGACTGATTAAATTGTATTGTTGCCTTGTGCTGAATGAGAATGTGAAAT
>JANZXP010000007.1:8631521-8642440 GCA_027576715.1 Erythroxylum flavicans | reverse complement strand
AAATGGGAAGGAATGAACATTTAGAATGCTTATGATATATTTGATGCCTTTAATGAGTTAGTTTGATTGTCTTAATGTACTAGTTTCATAGATTATGTTCTTGAATATCCTCTGATATGTTCGAGCTTATGCTCTATGGGAGTGGCATGTTACATTGGGGGAGCTTAAAGAATCTGACTTAGTATCTAGGGAGAACTTGAAGTAACTAAAAGTCAAAACCTTCAACTAATCTTGATCAAAGTAAGTATTACCATTAATATATATGATACCAAAAATTTTATTGGTAATTTTTTTAGATAGATCTATAAAAGAATGAAGAATTGGAGTCCCCCTACCTAGGCTAGGAAATTCTTGTTTTTTTATCTCTGTAATGAGTTATAAGAATCTAAAGTAGAGAGATAGGAGATGAGCTTCGATTTTTCTCTCTATCCATTTAGAGGATCAACATATAATGCACTCTAAACATACCTACGTTTTTCCTTATTTCTCTCTATTTCCTTAAGCAAATCATTCTTGAAATGATGCCTTCAAAGCTTATTTAAGTCCTCTTTAATTCTTTTCAAATTGGTGAGTAATTTGTAAGTTTAAAATTTACCAATAAACTGTTCAGTCCCTTGACAACCAAGTTCTCATATCCCTTCAGTTTAGTAAGGAAATTAAAAAATATAAAGGGAGTTCTAAGTTGTCTTACATGGGAGTCCATTTTAATCTCAAGGTGCAGTGATCAGATATGCCTAAAGATTTGAATAACCCTAAGCTATTAAGAAAGTTTTCCACCCATTTATAATTCATCAATCCCTTATTGCTTTTTTCATGATTATGTATTGTCCCTCTTACTTATTAAATCAAGTAAACATATTACTTCTATAGGTAAGGTCGACTAGTCTAGCATTATTTAGGCATTCTTTGAGCTCCTCATTTATTTTTCCTATTTTATTTCCTGGACCATCAGCTTCATTTTTATACAATATGCAATTGAAGTATACCAAAGAAGTCTAGGGACCTTTAATACTTTTGGATAAATCTTATATATCATTTTGTTGATGTGTTCTCTAAAATTTGAAATTTGAAACATAAGCAAATGTAACATTTTTTTCCTATAGTAAAAGTGAATAAACGTCCACATGGATAAATTGGTCTAACTGTTTTGTTGTGAGAGCATCAAGTACTTTTGGATTAAGGTTATGATGATTCTTCCTAAATGATGGTGTGCATGGTTAGATAAAATTTTCCATTTGCTTCCAAAAAGAAAACCATAACCCTTTGTTAAGAGCATCCTCCACAATCTTAAATTTATGGAAGTTGAGGACGGAGGAAAAACAAAAGAGGAAGTGTCATGTATGTTTAATGGTTCTAAATAGCCAAGATCTTAGATATGGGAAAGATTGCTGGGCTTTGAAATTTAGCGAGGTTGAGGATGAGGAGGTCTTAGAAGGTCTATGGAATATGATTCTTAGCTTTGGAAAGCTAAGTTTTTATTTGAGGTGGTTGGTTTAGTTTTCAGGGATAATAGATTGAAATTTTTGTTGGTTTGATCTCTCCTACCTCACCTAAGCTAAGAACCGTAAGAGAATCAAGAAGTTTTGTTAATTTATAAACCTTAACACAACTCTCTTAATTCCCTACTATTTTCTCATCCAATCTAAGTGGTTTACCAACGGTACTTGCTAGATAGATCAACCCCACTATTTTCTAGTATTCTAGTGGTATGGTGTGAAAGCATATCCAAAGTGGAATGGTCCTAAGGGAAGCCTTATCCAGTAACATTCCTCCTCTCCATCTTTTAATAAACATAGGTTTCCCTCTCTAATGCTATAGTCCATGTTCCATAACCTGTGTTAATCTAGTATTGTCTCTAACTTTAAACAGAAAGTAGTCATCTTTATTAACCAAGACCGTCTTCAGTAACCATGTTTAAATAGAGGGAAAGGGATCTTTTATCTAAGAAAAAGCAACTAATGTTGTGTTCCATTTAACTACTCCAGTTTGAAGTATCTTCAAAGGAGAATAGGTTATCAAGGAGGGGGATTTGAAGATAGATGGGATAAGTTTAAACTTAACTAAGGGGTCTCCATCACTCACCACCTAGTTCCAAGCTTTAGGTGTGTAGGTATAGAAGGGGGCAGTGGTGAGGGACTAGTTGGTTTAGTGGGGAGGGAAGGGAAAATAGTGGGAGAGGAGAGTAATGGAGGTATTTTCTAAGAAATAAAGGTTTTTATAGCAAGGGATTTAGGTATATTTGAACAAGTTAGAGTTAAAGGTGGTAATGGTAGAAAACTCAAAGAAGAAGGTAGACTATAGGAGGTCTAAAAGGAGGAAGAAGGGTCGATATTGTAGAGTAATGGATAGATACCATAACAAAAATGGTAAAGATCAGTCCTAAAAGGAACTATAGGAAATTCAATTTCCAAAGAGGGAAGTTAAAGTCAGTGGGGTATGGAAAATCTTAGAGAGAGGTTACACCCTCTCTTACTAGAAATCTAGCTTCAAGTATGTTAAATTTGATCATGTCGATTCATGCTAATTAGTAATTTATTTTTAATTGATATTTGAAAACATCTTTTCAAATCTCAATTCACTCTAGCTAGAGAATTTCTTAAATTACTATTAATTAAGAATAGTAGAACATTCTCTATAATTACTTTAGAGTGCAAATCCTTTATTGACTAACTCATTTATCTCCATATATTCTTTACTATATCTAAGTGCTAATGACTAAGCTCTTTTAAATAGAATAGGTCATAGATAGCTTCAAAATATAGGAGTTCTCATATGAGATACCTTTGTAATATCAAATCTAAAGATTAATTATAACACCATCATAATAACAAAATTAGTAAACACATAAGTAATATTCTATTTAGGATCCTCCTAATCAGGCCAATTTAGGGAACTTATTTTCTAATAATAACCTACACATTTGTTAGCATCTTCATAGTTTAATTTATGATATTAATTACTTTTTTAACAAAAATAAATTTATTTTATGCTAGTTTTACTATTCTATCAATATCTTGTCTTGATAAAACTATAACTAAGAACAATTTAGGAATAATACATAAGTGCAAATTAAATCGTATGATTATGATCTCATCATAATTTCAATTGCACAATAATTATTGCAAGGATTTTACCTTTAATATTAAAACATCAAATATAATTAACAAAAATACATAAAGATAAGGAAAATTTTTATTAATTAAAATAATAATGTCATACATTAAATTGCAACCAACCAATCGGTTGTAATGGCATAAAATAACAATATTTGCCACCATAAATATTACAACTCATCATCACATTGTCACTTACTAATTTTTGCTTGAACCTCATATTCCCCCATTAGTAATATTCATAGCTATGTTCTTAATTAGCCCTAGCAATTTTTTAGTAATTTTAAAGCTAGTGGTCTCACTTAAAGATGAATCAATCATCTATTTAGATGGACAACTCAGTCCACTATGAAATGTTTACATTATAATCCTAAATCAACTCTATAATATAGGCACTTTCTTGATAACTCCTTCCATCTCTCTCAGGTATTATACAACGTCTCACTCTCTAATTGTTGAAAGGAGAAGATGTCATTCCTAAGTTTGGTTGTTCATATTAAAGGAAAATATATGGCTAAAACTTTTCGACAAGACCATTCCAAATGTTAAATCAATCAACGACGTAAGAATTTCAATCACAATTTAGCTTTGTCCCTTAATGTGAAAAGGAACAACCTCAACTGAATTGCATCCTTTGAATCTCCATTAATCTTGAAAATATCACAAATATGCAAAAAGTTAGTGATGTGTGCATTTAGATCCTTATTTGGTAAGCCATTAAACTACTTAATTTTTTAAACCATATGAATCATGTCGGGCTTGATCTTAAGATTGTTAGCCTCAACTCTTAGCATAATAATGCTAGTTATGTCCCCATAAGTGTTGGTCTGGCATAATCTCCTATAGTATGTTGTCCTTCCTATCCTGCCATTATGTTTGGTAGTTGTAATTTCAAATACATAAATTTTAAATTTCATCTAACAAACACAAAATCAAGAAAGAAAGTTATAAAGTAAATAAACAAGCAAATAAAACGAATTTTGATTAGATTAATAACAAAAATAAAGTGTCATTTATATCCTAGTCCTCAGTAATGATGTCAAAAACCTAATTGTATATTTTTCAAATGTACTAAAGATAAAGTCAAGTACACCTATCATTCTTATAGTGTAGTCCAGTGAATACGAGATGTTGATCCCACAAAGACTATAAGAACTAGCAATAATCATGTTTATGTTATCTAGTTTACAAATTAATGTTGATTTAAAGGAAAAGATTACATAAACTGAAATAACTAATATAAGGAAAGCAAAGCAAGAAAAAGGAATGGAATAACCAAATGATAATTAAGATCAAGATGTAGAATATTTATTTTGATTCAATTAATAACCTTAGTTTTTTGGACCAGTAGAAATTCCAAAGTAAAAACCGTATTCTTTGTCAAGAAGTAAAACCTCTATCCTTGATTGATTGAAATATCTTTATAATCAAAATCCATAAGAATGAATTAACTTTCTATATAAATTCTTATGATAGATTCAAACCTAACGTGAAAGATGTTTGTGATCCTATCTATAGGATTCTAAGTAACTCTTATTATTCATGCCACAATCTATTCACACATACGATTTCTCAATCCCCTTATATGAAATCTAAAATTGAACAAAAATGTTGGCAAGCTTCAATTCTCAATAGAATATCGATGTTCTTTACTTATATGTTAATAGAATTTCCTTCTTTTCTCTTCTAGTTGCTCCATTCTTATGTCAAGATTCTCCAATTTGTCTCCTTAATAATGTGTTTCCATCTTATTCTTAATTGAAAGACGAGTATAATGTTAGTTTTACTTCACCGTTGAAGGAATAGCGTTATTAAGCTTGCCTTGATCCTTCGAAAAAGACAACGATCTTCTCTCCACATATTAAAGATAAGTGATAATGGATTGAAATTCTTGAGAGGAGGTTGGGGAGTAGACGTAGGTTAAAGAGAACCAAACCATTATTTGGACAATCTCTTACCCATACTATTTTAATTACTTGGTTATTAAAATAGTATTTGATTACTCTTGAAACTCTCCCCTCTTGATTTCCCTCTATCAATTATTAAATTACTAAGATCAAGCTTTTTATACTTAGTTATGATTTATATTCTTGATAAATATTTACAAATTATTTTTAAAAAATTATTATGCCTTTATCATATGTATTGGATACATTCAGATGAATATATTATGTATTAATCATTCTACTTCAAATGAGAAAAAGGAAAGAAACTAAAAACATTTAATTATCCAATATATTTATGATTTCAGTGTTGAATGTTACTAAGATGCCAACTTGTACGAGCCCTCAACGAAGGCAGCCTCTTTATTAACTGGAAACATTGCTTCTTTACGGATGAAACAAAACCATTTCGGATGGATCGCAAGTTCTTTTGTATCTTAAACTTAAAGCTTTTACTATTGATCATAACAAATGAAGGTGTAATTAACTTGGCCTCAATACCAGCGTACAGACTTTGGAATTTCATGTTTCTGTTTATTCAACACAACTGTAAACACTTCAATAATCGGGAGCATTATAAACACAGAATTCGGCAAGTTACATCTCCGCAATCCTGACCTGTTCTTGAAGAGTCTCGTAAAGGGTCTCCACAAGATTGAGCAAGAAACCATCTGAACCATGTTTTGCCAACAATGAAACAGCTACAGGAAGATTATCATGCATCCCTAGAGGTATAGATACCTGTACAAAAATACAATAGTCAGAAAAAGCAACAGTTTAAAGCATGTGTCAATGAAGGTACAAGTCTCCAAAATAAAAGAGCAAGAGGACCTGGCAGAATCCTGATACCCCTGCAATTGACAACAAACTAAAAGCCTTGGCACGGAAAACTTCCAGTTTGCTCGGATCTGTTTGTAATTTTGGCGGAGGACCTGGAACAGTAGGGATAGCAAGAACACCAGAAGCCTGCAAAGAAATCGCTTTGACATTATTCAAGTTACGAATTAAGCGAATGCATCAGAGATAACACCTGTGACTGCTAAGATTTTAGATATTAATAGATTTTGCATCCGTAACAGTCCAGAATATAGAGCTTATGTCAGAATCACACAGGTCCGTTGTAAGTTGAGGGCAAGTGAATCAATTCATGTCCCTGCTTCAGCAAGAATATGCGTTATCAGGATGAAGATTATCTATCTCTTAATGAAGTGTTTTCTTCAGAGCGGGAGAGCATCTTTGCACCATCCAAAACCATAAAAGTTCAAGTTTGTTGGTTGTCGTGGCGAAATAAGTTTTTTACTTACAAGAATGTTTAAGTCTATATCAAACATAATGCTATTAAACACACAAATAATTTGCAACCTACTACAATATTGTCTTGGGTATCATCTTCGCTAGAAATTTTTTTTAATTTAGAGCATTGAGAGAGAGAGAGAGAGAGGATAAAATACCCCAAGAAGATCTGTTAGAGCATCACGTAACTCTGACTTCACAGTGTGACAAATATCATTGTCTTCCCCTGTTGCTGTAACAGCTTCCCACACTCGTTCAGATATTCCCGGACCCAAATCAGGCTTGATTCTAGTGACCCACTCCCCATGGTTAACTTTGAATTCGTACCTATGGTTCAAATTGTTCAGGAGTCAGTAACTTTAAGCATCAGCCTTTCCATTTGACACCACAGCCAAGATCCTCAATATCAATCAACTTAAGAAATCTTCCCAACCTTTGAAGTGATCGCATGGCAGTTGAGAGGGCTGCCAAGGATGGAATATTGTGTTGTTGAACCTTCAATTCTTTGCTCATGAAATGATTCAAACTAGGAACCCTATCCTTAACATAGTCTCCAAGATTTATGTGCTTCACAATGTCATCTGTATCATAAAATACATCCCACTCAAGGAATGGTTCGGATAGAAATGACAAGCAAGTGATACTACAATGCATTTGAGGGATGAAATAAAGAATTTAACACTGCCGGATATGGCGTTTCTTCTTAGCCAAGATTAATCTCTAAATTATATTGTTCACAGGGAAGATTGAACTAGTGACCACAATAAGGTTGATACAATTATTCATTAATCAGTCTACTCTGAATAATTTGAAGTCAAACTGATGTTTCCAGCCTTCTACAGTTCTAACTTTAAAATTTTAACAGTGACAGAAGTAACCTACCTCCAATTAACTTCTTCACTGATTTGACAAGAACTTGACTAAGTCGATCATCTGGAATGCTTGAAAGCTGGAAACAATCTTCTGCAATAATTATCTGAATTGGTTGGGGAGGACTCACATCAGGTACCTGAAGTAGAGTTTGACCAACTCGATTGAAAATCACAGGATCTCTAGCAAACCATCCTGCAAGAGAATTTGCCCCAGGAAAATAAATATTTGAGTAAAATGGAAACTGAAAGTCCCAACTCTTGTGTGACCACTGTTTATAAATTAATTAAGAACATAAAAATTTATCTGCAAAACATTGTTGAAAATCTCAAACAAATGAAAAGTATTAGTTTGCCATATCATTTTCAGAGCATGGCACCAAGGTGATGTTATTTTCATATTTTGTTCTCAATATCATAGAATGCTACTAGCTAACTATATAAATGCTTAATGAATTAAGATGGTAAAACACACAAGAATTTGCATTGCATTTCAGGGGTAAGATAACATTTAACAATTGAATAACGAATTGGTTTAAAAGTCTCTTTATCTGCATCAACATGTCGTACCAATGCCACCAATCATTTATTTCCATTTCCATACCTACAGTGTCAAAACTCTGTGCCATGGGAATAACTCCTACAGTTGAGATTGCACCATGCGAAGGTCGAAATCCGAGAATTCCGCAATATGATGCAGGAACTCTAACACTTCCTCCAGTATCAGTTCCTGTGGTATAGATGACATTTTGCTTCTAATGTTTTATTATAGATCAACAATATTAACATCTCAAACAGAATGTATACCCAAGGAGAAATCTACTAGTGCTGCCCCTACTGCAACAGCAGACCCACTGGAAGATCCTCCAGGAACATATTCTGGAGCACATGGATTTCTAGGCGTGCCATAATGTTTATTTTCTCCGTTGATGCTGCCACAATTATCAATAGTTGAGTCGTCAAGGAAATTGAATGAACAAGGATGTTGAATAAGCATTTTACCATGCAACGATAAAATAGTTGGTGCATGGGCCCCATTCGGTATGGAATCAGATTTTTCATAAGATTGAAATTCTTAAAGCGCATAATTCTGACCATTAAAAATATTCAAACTGTTTCTTCCTCCTGTTGTCCATATAAATGTCAAAAGAATTCAGCAAAATTGCTATACCCATCTAAACCTAGATTACAATTGCAATAGCCCTTTGCACGTACATTGCAGCACATGGATCTCCAATTTTTAGAATTTCTGGGCGTGGACTTTTGTTTATTGTAGCTAACAATTTCAGAAATGAGCATAACTTGTAGTAATGGAGGTAATGACTCTTTAAAACTTTGATAAGCATAAACAAAGTAAGCTTTAAATGAAAACAACCTCAAGGTTACATTGAGAAATTCAACTCCAGAAAATCTTCATATATATTCGGTACAGTCCTTGTTTCGCATCACTTTGAAAGCACTATGACTTCAAAATGTGAACAGGAAAAGATTTCAGAGGTTTTTGGGTTCTCACCTGTATGCCATTTCATCCATGATAGTCTTACCGATACATGATGCACCTCCTCTCAAGACATCCAGAACAGATGGAGCAGTTGATGTAGCAGCTCGATGAGTCCTTGCCCAATCAGGATTACCAAATCCAGTAACATACCCGTCCACGTCAAATCTATTACATTAATCTCCCTAAATAACTTAACCAAACCAAAGGAGATGTAGAAGTCCTAGATTAAACACAAGCATGCGGAAAACAACAAATTCCCACAATTTAAAAAAGAAAAAAGAAAAATAGATTGCAGCGTGATGAGTCAAACTGGTAAGAGAATTTTAGAGAGCACAATAGAGATTTGAGAGAGAAAGAGTAGAAAAAGCTGAATTCTATTAATTCTCAAAAAGTAGTTACAACCATTGATGGCCACTAATGACACGTCCCTCTTTTACAGCTAATGTTACAAGTTTTGGGGTTGGTTCTTCCATAAGACCTGTAATAATTGGTATCAGAGCTAACACCACTCCTTCAAGTCCTCGTGCCACGCTCACGAGTGGTGACGCTGGCATTGCAGTGGTCGCTCGGGGCTAAAAAAGGTCTAGCGCACAGCCAGCCCATGGGTACGTGGGTGGTGACGTCGGTATAGCAGTGTTCACCCGGGCTACAAAAGGTCTAGCACACAGCTAGCCCATCGGTGCCTAGGCTGCGAAACGTGGTGGGATGTTATGGTCTAATTGTCCCACATCGATAATAAAAGAAACCGATGTGGGGTTTATAAGCGTATGGGCTCTCACACCCTTTAAGTTAGCTTTTGAGGTTGGTTCTCCCATAAGACCTGTAACAGCTAAACGAAGTCGACACACCAACAACTCCCCTTTTTCTTTAGCTAACAACATCTCATCTAATTTTTCTTCTATCAATTGCCACAAGGTTGACTGTCGGGGTAACACTGCTGAAAATCATACAGAAATTTCCATGCAGCATCTTCTTCATCACTATCACTATCACTTCCCCATCCCTCAAAGATTGGTCAACTGCTAATAACCTTGAATTAAATATTGAGTATGTAAAAAAGGAGCATACCCACACAGAGGCACTTGGAATGGAGCAACATTCCGCTAATGGTAACCGCTTATATCGCTCACCATGCAACGCAAGTAGGTCTCCAGTGTATGATTAACAACCTCCGTTTGACCATCTCAATCAGCAGTTGACATATGAAGCAACACTCCTTGAGAGAAAAAGAGTTTCTACTAAACTAAAAATGGGATCCTGATCCCTTATTATATGTTTAGGCATACCATACAATTTATATACAGAAGCTAGGAATATTTGAGGGGTCTTAACTATTGTATAAGGATGTGATACTCACACAAAAGTGCAACCAAAAACAATTGAATCACCCTTTGATTTCAGTAATTCCTCACTAAAATTAATGCTAATGTCAGTCAAGCATTGTTGTGGAACAGATAAGGTTTCTGCAATGCAACGCTTGCTTCCGTTACATACTTATTTCTCTAGCACACTGCACAACTTCTGTGCTACAGGTCTAATCAGATAGGCCAATTCCAAAAGCTATCTTAAAGAGTAGGAGAGCCCATAAGCCTGTATACCCCACATCAGCCCCTCTTATTACCAATGTGGGACAATTAGACCGTAACATTTCACCAAGCTCCTCAGTCCAGGCACTCGCAGGCGGTCTGTGCGCTAGACATTTTCTAGCCCCAAGCGAACATTGCAATGCCAGCGTCACCACCCGTGGCCCCAAGACTCGGAAGAATGACGTTGGCTTTGATATCAATTGTTACAGGTCTTATGAGAGAGCTCAACCCCAAAAGCTAGCTTGAAAGGTGAGAGAGCCCATAAGCCTATAAATCTCACATCAGCCCCTCCTATTATCAATGTGGGACAATTAGACTGTAACATTCTGATGTATTTCCTGACGTTTCCCTGCATTTTCCTCCAAAAGAAATAGAATTGAAAAGAACCTTGAGTGGCCGCCCATAGTTTTGTTATGGAAGAAGGAAAAGATATTACTAAGGGATGGCAATGGGCTGGCCCATAGGTCAACCCCCGTCAAGTTTTTTAAAATTAAAAATGTAGAATAATTTATTTTTTTAATTAAATTAGGGTCTTCGTTGCCCAGACCCAAGTTTACCCGAAGCTCAACTCTTTTAAGTAAAATGATGTTGTTTTGCTTAAAATAATTGAGCCT
>JANZXP010000007.1:8618209-8630105 GCA_027576715.1 Erythroxylum flavicans | reverse complement strand
ATAACATCATAATATGGTAATCTTAGCATAGTCCTCTCAATAGTAGGAAAGCCACTTTTTTTGGTGAGATCCTTGTAATCCCATTATTTTCATAGTGAAAGTTTTTATTTGGACAACGATCCCGTGATTTTTTCTTTTTACAGGTTTTCCACGTAAAAAATTCTCGATGTCCCTACAATTATTTTTCTTTGTCCATATTTTATTTTATCTTCTTTTAATTACACGAGGGGATTGAGTTTATCCGGGATATTTTTTCCGCGCTTTCACAGTCCAACCCCAACACTTCCATATAATAAGTCATGAAACTATTCAATTTACCATCTTTCAATTGAGTCATTAGTGCTTGCATTCCCTGATCAACTCCCTAACTACTACTAATTTCTGCTAACGAATCAATCTGAACGTTTGAAATCATCATAACGTAAAGCTCACCACTATCCACGCTTGACAACCCATCAACTCGTTTTGGAAAGTCATCATAACGTAGAGCTCACCACCATCCACGCTTGACAATGCATTAGCTTCAGTATTTTCCACTCGTTTTCGTATTTGACCGCAAAGTCAAATCCTAACAACGTGGGTAACTAAGTTTGCTGAAAAGGAGTTCTGATATTTTGCACCAAAAATACTTTTCAGGACTTCAATGATCCGTTTACACAGTAAAATGCCTTCCTGTGAGGTGACGGGACCAGTGTAATAAGAGCTAACAGCTCTTTCTCATAAATAGACCGATGTAAGTTTCCATTGGAAAGAGATCTTGACAAATACTATCGAATGGTTTATTGCATCAAAATAGCCCCAAGTCCACTCCCAAACACATCAGCTTCCATGATAAACTCCTGATCAAAATTAGGTGAAGCAAAGACTGAAGAAGAAGTTAGTGCTTGATTTAATACGACAAATGTACATTCAGCTGCCGTGTTCCAAAGAAAGGCATTCTTCTTGAGAAGAGAAGCCAAGGGTTTACTAAGTTTTCCACATCCCTTGATAAAACATCAATAATATCTTGTCAACCCCAAGAAACCTCTCAGCAATTTCAAATTGATTGATAGAAATTGGTAACTGCCTAATAGCAACAACCTTCTTTGGACTTGTAGAAACACCTGCGACAGTAATGTCCCAAGTATTCCACCTACTGAGCTCCAAAAGAGCACTTGGTGAGCTTGAGATATAAGAATTGCTCCCTCAAAATCTACAATACTTTCTACAAATGCTCCAAATGCAATTCATGCAATTTGTTGTAAACTAAAATAATGTCAAAAACACGAAACTAAATTTCCTCAAGTATGGCTTGAAGATAGAATTCATCAAACTTTAAAATGTAAAAGGGGCATTAGTTAACCCAAAGGGTATCACCAAGAATTTATAGTGGCCCTTGTTTGTTCTAAAAATTGTTTAATGTATATCAACATCCTGAATCCAAATTTGATGATAACCAACTCTTAAATCTAATTTAGAAAAAATAGCTAGATCCATTCAATTCATCTAACAATTCTTCTATCAAGTGTATTGGAAACGTTTCCTTCACTATTTGTCTATAATACTTCTTCTATTTGTTCTACACCAATTTGGTATCAAAGTTTTGGTTCACAATAGTGACACATAGCAGAAGAGCACATAAATGAATATTCGACGACCAAGAATAAGATGAAATACTTTTGAGAATTATGGAAAGATTGGACATTAATGACCCTCAATCACAAGGTGCTCCAAGAACTAGTCAAAAAAACAACATCGGCCAACAAACTACATTGGATGTTAAGGGTGGAAAAAGTGAAATCCAAGAAGAAGAGGCTGAAACTAATCAACAACAAGTGGGGTTAGGATATCAACGCCTACCGAGAGATCCAAGACAAAGAAACCATCCAACAACACAAGAAGAGCGCAGGCCACGATAGAGTTGAAACACAACGAGCTCAATGATTTTACTAAGAAAATTCAAGTTGAAGCCCTTAATTTTGCAAAAAAGATGGATCCACACCTGTTCTTAGACTAGACAGCAACAATAAAAGATTTCTTTGACTGATAGCATATATCAGAAAATCAAAACGTTCAATTACAAATATGAAGCTAGTAGGACACGCTAAAATCTAGTGGAGATCAATAAAGGATAGACTTCGAAAAACAAGTCAACCACCAATTGTTGATTGGGAAGAGATGAAGCTAAGTTATTAGAAAAATACCTACCATTTCACTACCAAGAAGATCTCCAAGATCAACTCACAACCTTTAAACAAGAGATTATGTCGGTAACTGAGTACATAGAAATATTTGATAAACTTTGTCTATGATGTGAAGATATGGAGTCTGAATGACAACTTATATCTCACTACAACAATGGCGTAAGGGCAGACATTTGCAAGGAGCTGATAATGCAAAGGATTTCTAGCCCCAAAGATGCATATCATTTGGTTTTAAAAGCAAAACAATACTTAAAACAATAAGTAGCAAAAAAGTTTCAAAGCCAAGTCGAGGAGTTTGGCATGAAGAGAACTACAACAGTGCACAATTTTTGGCCAACACCTAATACATCAAAATTTGCACAACAGAACAAGTACAAAACTTTTTAAGGAATTGAAACAAAAGGCAAAGTCATAGTTAAGACTAGGATGCAAGGAAACAACAGTGACAAGAAGTGCTTTTGATGCAATAAAAGGAGCCACTTTACGTACAAATAGAGGTTTGCACATGATGACAGAAGAAGATGAGGAAGAATCTGATGAATACGGATGTGAACACAAAGTTGGAGAGAAGTTAGAAGGAGACTCTAGTGATGAACTAGTTAGTCCTATGAATCTTAATGTAGTGAAGCGTATACTTATGACCACTAAAGCCAAACAGGTGGTGCTGGATCTCTTTTAGCAACCCGAGGTAGCTCTTACTCTCCATATTATGCAAATGCCTTTCCTTCCACTGGCAGGAACCCAACAGTGGGTGAAAAAGTGGCCAACTTTGTTCCTTACAAAGGAACATCAAACTGAGAAAGATAACGGTTTGTGTTTTTGTTGTAACGAGAAATTCGGACTAGGCCATCAATGCAAACGGTTGACTCTGGCTGTTATGGAAGCTGAAGAAGGAAGACAAATTTCTTGATGAAACTATTGAAGCAAATTAAGAAGAAACGGTGGTTGAGATGATAGAAATTTCTATGCATACAATTTTGGCAAAAACATCAAGCACCACCATGAAAATCAGGGGAAAAATTAAAGGGAGAGAGGTCTTCATGTTGATCAACAATGGATCAACCCTCAACTTCATAACGAACAAGGTAGTCACTAACCTTCACCTTCCATTAGTTCCTTCTTTTGGAGTGCAAATAGGCAATGGTGATACCATCAGTTGTAACACACTATATAAAGGAGTTAAGATCCAACTTCAAGATCTCTCGATCACCCAAGATTTTTATGTTCAGCAAAGACATCCTCCATATGCTTTCAACAACTTTCTAAAAGTGTCCTGAAATTCCATTGGTATTCCTTGCATTGATAATGTCATTCGCAATCCCTGTTATGAACATTAATGGTGATTCAATCCATTGCACTTGCTCACAGTTTGGTACAAAAAAAGACAAGTTGTTTGAATTCCCTTTAATAGCTTTTCAACTTGCTTAGAAGAAGTTGTAGTTATGCCCACTTCACATCCATCTATGTTTTTGCAAATTTTGATGTAATAGGTGTTGGCCAAAAATTGTGCACTGTTGTAGTTCTATTCATGCCAAACTCCTCGAACTGTAGACCAACCAAAATTCTTAATTTTTCTTACCATAAAGACCTTTCACTTGCTGTAATTACCTTGTGAATGTCAAATCTCAGTGCTTTCACTAATATACAATTTTCAACCTTTTTTTGGATGCTGTAGTTTGTAGAGATATATGAAAATTTAATCTCAAATCTACTTCTTATATGAACTTGTTATTGCTATGTTCTTTCTTTACTCTTAGTATAGTCCCTTATTGCCTTCTTCGGATCAATTTGTTCTGTACAAGCTTAAAGTAATTATGCTGAAGGGGCTAACTTAGACCGGGACTCAAATTTCTTCATGTTTTTATGAATATGCTTGTCCACTATTTTATTAGAATAGAATGTCTTCTTTTTTTTTTTTAACTTGATACATTAACCTTTTCTTTTAGTCTATTTTATTCTATTTATTTATTTATTTTAATTTTATTTACCTACTTTTTTTAGTATATCAGTTTTACTTATCTACTCTTTTCACCTGCATCATTTTTTTTTCATTGTCACATTTGCATGTGGGTCTACCGGAAACAGCCTCTCTACTTTGTAGGGGTAAGGCTGCGTACTATCAGACCTTTTCAAACCCCGCTTTAATGCAGGATTTTGGACTGGGTGCGATGATGATGATGATGATGATATATATATATATATGATACTTCCATCACTAATGTGTAATGGCTTCCAAATCATTCATTCTCCCTATTACTTTTCTACTCTCTAACATGGTATCAGAGACAAATATTTGCCTTTTATTTCTTTGAAAAAAAAATCAGAAACCTTAACAGACCCAGAACCCTTCCCTGCCACACCCCCCCCCCCTTTTCAATTTCATTCCTCGACGCCGCCCCCTTTTTGGTGTTGTCCACCATTGCCGCCCCCCCTTTCCCGTGTCGTCTCCCTTTTTGGCGTTGTTCCTCACTGCCGCCCCCCTTTCCGACCTTGTTCCCCGCCGCCGCCCAGTTCTAATCGTTCTTTCGGCGAAGCTTCTCTCCTCCGACAATGCCTCTTTCTCTCTTTTTGTTCTCTTTTTGTGTTGTTTAGCTGTTTTCTCTCTCTCTTTATGGTGCTTGCTGCCTTGTTGGTGAGTTTCTGGTGACCTCGTGCTGGTGACTTTGTGGACGGAGGTCCACGCCGGTGAGGTAGCTTGGCACGCATCTGGTGACTGCTGGGTTGCTGCTTTGGTGCGACTACCTTCGAGCTTGGTGATTCTACTGTTACTTTTTTGGTGTGTATTCTGACGGCAGATTCAGAGAGTGAGACTGTGGGCACCAGTTTCTGGCAGTCTAAGGATACTGTGCATGTGGATCGCAAGATTGAAATCGTTACCACCACCAAGATCACTGAGCGGTATTTGAAAAGTATTAACAAGCTCTCTCATCTTTCTGCAACACCTCCGGATGCACTGGACTTAGAGGCTAAGGAACAGTGGTTTTTTTGATGATTATAAGCTGTACAATCAAATTGAGAAAACAATTTCTGATTTTGTTTCTATTGCCACCAATCATTTAGATACTGTTTATGAACTGATGAGTTATATTGAATTCATGTATGGGAGCAAACAAGACTTGAGTCATGTTTATACATTGATGCAGAATGTGTACCGAGCTGCGCAGAAAGGTCGTTCTCTCTTTGACTACTACAAGGAGGTGAAACGTGCATTTGAGGAGAAGCGCACAATGTTTCCTATTACAAGTGATGAGAAACAGATGCAGGAGCAAAAGGAGGCTCAGGTTGTCCAATGTTTCTTGGCTGGATTGGACCCATAGTATGAGGTCATTCGTACCCAGCTTCTTTTGGGAAATGACCTCCCTACTTCGTTGAGTGACATGTATGCTTGACTTCTTCGTGTCAACAAAGATGGTGTTAATGATGGCACACGCATTTCTGAATCCTCTGCTTTGGTTAGCAATGTCTTAGGAGCTCGAGGAGGTAGAGGTGGTAGAGGAGGCCGGGGTGGGCCGGGTGGCCAAGGCCCTAGCGGATCTGGTCGTGGAAATAATGATCCCCCAACATGTTATGGTTGTGGAGAGCTTGGGCATATTCAGCGTTATTGCCCCAAAGGTACTGGCACTTCAGGTCCTCGTTTTGCTCATGTTGCAACTCAAGATGGCTTGCTCCCTACCCCTTCTGTTGCTCGAACCACTGAACCTTAGGTTACTTTTTCTGTGGATGAATATGCTCGCCTCACACAGCTGCTTCAGTCTCAGTCCCCTCCTACTGCTACACTAGTCCAGACAAGTAATCCTACAGCTTGCCTTTCCACCACTTCTCGCAACTGGATCATTGATTCAGGGGCAACCGATCATAAGACTGGGGATATAGGTATTCTTTCCTCCTTCACTTCTTCCACCTCCTCACCTAGTGTGACGTTAGCTGATGGATCTACTGCTTGTGTCAGTGGCAGTGGTACTGTCCTCCCTATTAACACCCTTAAATTATCCTCTGTCCTATATTTACCGAGGTTTCCATTTAATTTATTATCTGTTAGTAAGCTTATCCATTCTCATAATTGTTCCATTCACTTCTACCCTACTCATTGTTACTTTCAGGATCTTGGGACAAAGAAGATTATTGGTAGTGGTCGTTAGTCTGGCGGCTTATATATCTTGGAGCCATCACAGTCGGTACCACATTCCGTTGCTTGCACCAGTGCTCATGATCCCTCCATTCCACAACTTCACTCTCATTTTGGTCATCCCTCTTTGTCAACCTTGAAGAAGTTGTGTCCGTCCTTACATTCTGTATCTAGTCTAGAATGTGAGTCGTGTCAGTTTGCCAAACATCATAGGGTGTCTTATTTACCTAGGGTTAATAAGAGAGTTGCGTCCCCATTAGAGCTAGTTCACTCTGATGTTTGAGGTCCTTGTTCTATTTCTTCTAAATTGGGTTTCAGATACTTTGTTACTTCTATTGATGATTATTCTCGTGTTACTTGGCTTTATTTTATGAAAAATCGTTTTGAATTGTTCTATGTATTCTCTTACTTTTGTACTAAGGTTAATACACAAATTGGGTGTCCTATTCGTATCTTGCGTAATGATAATGCTAAAGAATATTTTTCTGCTCCTTTTTCTTTCTTTCTTGCGCGGCAAGGTATTGTCCATCAATCTTCATGTGTTGATACCCCTCAACAAAACGGAGTAGCTGAGCGTAAAAATCTTCATCTACTTGAGACTGCTTGTGCCTTGTTATTCAACATGCGCGTTCCAAAAATATTTTGGTCTAAAGTTGTGGCAACTACCTGTTATTTGATTAATCGACTGCCCTCTTCAATCTTGGCTGGTAAAATTCCTCATTTTGTCTTGTTTCCCTCTCAAATCCTATTTCCTTTACCACCTTGTATTTTTGGCTGCACTTGTTTTGTTCACGATGTACGTCCTAATTGGACTAAACTTGACCCACGCTCCCTTAAGTGTATTTTTCTTGGGTATTCTCGGTCTCAAAAAAGATATAGGTGTTTCTCTCCTAATTTGGGTAAGTTCTTAGTTTCCGCTTATGTTACCTTATTTGAATCTACCTCTTTTCAGTTTTCTTCAGGCTCTTCGCCGCCTACTGAGTCCACATTGGAGTCTGACTTCCTGGTTTATGTCAACACTTCTGTTCTGGGTTGTTCCACCAGCTCCTCTTCATCCTCCTTCTCGTCCCCCTATCACATAGGCCTATACACAACGCAAACAACACTAGCCTGTGGTACCCACTCCTACAGCCAACTCGTTACCTCTACCTACTACTTTGTCCCCGAATTCGATTTCGGATCCCAGTCTTGACTTGCTCATTGCTCATCGTAAAGGTAAACATACTTGTACTTATCCTATTTCTTCCTTCCTTTCTTATAATGCCTTATCATCCTCTTCTAGATCTTTCCTCTCTCGATTCTGTGCCAGTACCTAGGTCGGTGTCTGAGGCTTTGGCACATCCTGGCAGGCGAGCAGCCATGGAAGAAGAAATGCATGCCCTTGAGTACAATTGTACATGGGACCTTGTTACTTTACCTGCCAGCAAACATGCTATTGGTTCAAAATGGGTCCTTGTTGTCAAAATGAATCCTGATGGTTCTGTTACTTGTTTGAAAGCTTGGTTAGTGGCTAAAGGATATGCCCAGACTTATGGAGTAGACTACTCTGACACCTTATCTACGGTTGCCAAACTTACTTCTGTTCGTCTCTTCATTTCTCTTGCTGCTACTCATCATTGGCCCCTTTTATCAATTGGATGTGAAGAATGCTTTCCTCCACGATGACCTCCAGGAAGAGGTATATTTTGAGCAACCACCTGGGTTTGTTGCTCAGGGGGAGTCAGGTAAGGTTTGCAAATTACGCAAATCTATACATGGTTTAAAACAGTCTCCTAGAGCTTGCTTTGGTAGATTTAGTACAGCAGTCACTGAGATTGGCCTGCAGAGGAGTGCATATGATCATTTTGTGTTCTACAGACAAACTGGTTCTGGTTTCATTCTCTTGGTGGTATATATTGATGATATTGTGATGATAGGTAGTGACAGTACTGGTATTGACAATCTCAAGAAATTTCTTGGGGGCCAATTTCAAACAAAAGACTTGGGGGATCTAAAATACTTCCTTGGTATTGAAGTAAATAGAAGTAAGAGAGGTATTTTCCTATCCCAAAAGAAGTATGTGCTTGATCTATTGACAAACACTAGTTTTATTGGGAGCAAGCCGTCAGATGCTCCGATGATCCTGAATGTGAAGCTGAACAATGATGATGGATATGTGTTAGAAAACCCAGAGATGAATAGGAAAATTGTGGGGAAATTAAACTAACTTACTGTGACAAGACCAGATATTGCGTTTCCAGTGAGTGTAGTCAGTCGGTTCATGTCATCACCGAGGACTGCACATTGGGATGCAGATGTTCACATCCTGAAGTACCTTAAAGGAGCACCAAGACGTGGGGTTGTTTATTGAAATCATGGTCATTGTAGAGTGGAGGAGTTTTTTGATGCAGATTGGGCTGGATCTATAGTAGATAGAAGGTCTAAAACTGGGTATTGTGTGTTTGTTGGTGGTAATCTTGTGTCTTGGAAGAGTAAGAAGCAAAGTGTGGTTTCTCGCTCCAGTGCAAAGTCCAAGTATAGAGCGATTGCTCAAGTTACATGTGAACTCATGTGGATATCTCAGTTGTTAAAGGAACTGGATGTTGGAGTCTCCCATCCTATGGAGATATGGTGTGATAATCAAGCAGTCATTCACATTGCTAATAATCCTGTGTTTCACGAGATGACCAAGCATATAGAAGCAGATTGCCATTTTGTTCGGGAAAAACTTCAGGAAGGACTGGTCTTATTCAAATATGTTAAGACTAGAGATCAATTAGCTGATGTTTTCACTAAGGCTTTGGTGGGTAGTCGAATAACAAATATTTGTAACAAGTTGGGCATGATTGACATCTATGCACCAGCTTGAGGGGGAGTGTTAGGATTTTAGCATGTGATTTTAGTGGGCTTTATCTCGGGCTGTGATATCTCCTATAATTAATCTTATATATATATATATATATGATATTGCCATCACTAATGTGTAATGGCTTCCAAATCATTCATTCTCCCTATTACTTTTCTATTCTCTAACAAAAAGGTTAATTTTCTCCTTCAATAGAATTTTTGAATACGCGATCACATAGCATTAAAAAATCACCCAAGTTTAGCATCTTAAAATTAAATAAGCAACAATAAATACAATGGCTATAATTGTTACCTGTATAACTGATAGTTCTGTGGGGCTGCTTCATTTGAAGATCTATGGGTAGAAAATCCATCATCAAATGTTGAGAAAGAAGAAGCACCATTGCTTCCAAATCCTGAGAGGGGCATGGATTGAATGGTTGAAATAGCTGTTGCTGCAATAGGGCTAATCCTACGAGATGTTCGATAAGCCACACCTAGTAATGCGCCTCCATGCAAGCCAATGATCTGGTAAATTATAATATTGAGTCAAAAAAAAGCTTTTCACTAAGCCCAAAAAACAAGAAAGATTATCAACTTTGCCTAAAACAAAATAGAAGCACAAAGATAGAAATCCATTTGACTAATAAAGAAAAAGGGTTTTAGTTTTTTCCTCACTAGTTGACCAATGGGATTTTAGAATTTTCCCAAAGGCCCTAGAACCCTCATAATACTAAAGGACAACCAGCTATAAGCTGTAAAATTCACCTCTGGACACAATCAAACAAGGAGAAGAAAAGAAAATAAATGTCGATACATGAACATAACAATTAAATTACACTTCAAAGAAAAAATGGATATTATGATATAAAACGTAGATTTTTCACACAGAAACTGTAGAACATGACAGCAACTGTTAGATCATAAGAACTAAAAAAGGAGAATCAGAAAGTGATAAATACCGGTTCAGTACGACCTCCTATAGACCTCATTAAAATGTTTGAAGTCCCATCATCCAGTAAAATACGAACTTGAACGGTGGCTGCAGAAGCAGCAGAAGCAGCAGCTGCAGCAGCCTGCACTGCAGCTGCAGCAGCTTCCTTTGCCTTTTTTGATGAGCCCCCCTTGGGAATTACCGGAATCCTAGGAAGTAATGCAGATTCCAATATGGCAAACCTATCACGGCATGTATCCCAAGCCAGAGCCCTAGCACTGCCTGAATCTACAATAGACCAATCACTCATTTTATATATAGAGAAATAAGGAATATCAGGCCACACAATTGCGAGATATCTGCAATAAAATCAATGAATTATAAGTTAGACTAGGATGACTAAGATGAAAAATCAATGTGGTGTAGACTAACATTCTGAAGAGAATATAAACAAGAAAATTGCCTCTCATTTGAATAGGAGAAATAATAACCAGTTAATGAAAACCTATATCCATGTGGACAGAGCATTAAAGAAGAACAGAAAGCAACTCACTTTCCGGAGCTGCTTATGGAAAGAATTGAATATGCATCATGTGGCACAGGGGTACTAATGTGCCTCTTAACCTGCTTGATATGTAATGGTTCAGCCAAGTCTCCCTTGTATTTTCCTGCTTCAGATAAGAAGCCATTACTTCCAAGAGATGGATTCGAGGTATTAGTCAATTGGAAATTTAGTAACTTCAGTTCTCTTTCAACTATGTAGACAGCAGAGTGCTCCCTATTTCCAGAAGGTGCTGGTAGAGGGGCTACAGGTGGAAGAGACCTAGCATCAAACTCGCTAACAATGATCCCAATATTTGTCCCAGTTGCAACAAGGTGAGGTTGTAAAGGATGTGCAACCATGCAATAAACCTACATCAGCCAATCATTCAATTTCAGATACAACATAATTTGTGAACATAATTTGACAGCTTCGGATATCATTCATTTCCATCAAATAACTTAGCAACAGTTTTTTATAACAATAGGAAGAAATATATAGACTAAATCCCAATTATCAGTTGAAGAAAATATCTCAAATTATGATTACTTACTCTAAGTTTCTTGTTTGGTGCAAGAACTTGTGGAGGAATAAGTGAAGAAAGTTCACATAATGGCCGCGTAAGAGCTGAATAAGTTGGGTGCTCAATCGCCCTGCAAAAAGTTGCACCTTAATGTCAATTTCCTTTATGCAGACTAGGATATGGCATACACGAGATAAATGCACCGTTGGTGCTATGGCACATGCAGATTTTGATAACCAGCTACGGTTATGCATACCATATATGTGAATCCTTCACACATGTCAAAATATCCAGGTTTGGAGCTCGAGGGTGGCACCATGATGCCACACTGTGGCAAGCAAGTTTAGAAACAGGCTTGATTCGCCGCAACTCCTGCACAAATGTACATGCATATAAGCTAATCCAAGGGAGAAACAGAGAAATGACATAAAGACGCATAAGTGCAAGAAAAGGAAAGAATCTTAGAGCTATCAGCTTGAACTGAAAAAGTGAGTGCTTTTCACATTGTCAGAGGAGTTATTATTTTAGGGGGCGCTTGGTTTATAGAAGGTAATAGGAATGAGAATGGGAATGAATATAGGGAGGTATGGGAATGGATATAATCATTATAATTATGATGGTTGGTTAAGATGAAAGAATGATTACCATTACCATTGATAGCGGTTGGTTTGTACAAAATATTGTAGTTAATTAATTACAAAATGAATTATATTTTAATTAATAAATGAATTATATTTTAATTAATTACAATATTTTAATTAAT
>JANZXP010000007.1:8606966-8618109 GCA_027576715.1 Erythroxylum flavicans | reverse complement strand
TATATTTTTATGAAATATTTTATTTACTAAATTTATTTTATTTATATTTTCTTATTTTAATTTAATATTTTATTATTCATAATTTTAAATTTATATGAATAATAATATTTTTTATTATTTATACAACAATTAATAATTTATTAAATCAATGGGCTTTTTAGTCATTTTATTTCTTTTCAGCACAACAGTCATACTTGCCAAACACCTATTTTCACATTTCAGCAGTTACCAAAATAGTAATCTCAAACACATAAGTACTTATTGAGAATAAGTACTTATTATTTCAGCAGGTTGTCAACTGCCACCGTTCTCCCAAACTAAGCCTAAGTCGTTTTAAGCAACAATGTTAAATAGATAAGGCAACAAAGTGCATTTTTTAGGCAACTATTTGTAACAATAAAAGCAACAATTTATTCTTCCGTTACCAATAATATTTAAAGTAAAAGCAATATCTTATTATTATGTAGGCAACATCCATATATACATTAAAAGCAATATATAGATATTAATATACGTATTATCAAAGGTAAACGACCAAAAAAATGCATTTATATATAATATATAGTCCATAAGAACTTGAAAAATTTAACATTTAACATATTCAAAATATAAAAACAAAAACTCACTAGCTAAAATATTCATCTACAATATCGTCTACCTTTCCAAATGGTATATAAATGAATTAATTTAAATACTAAACAAAACCAATATGTATGGGCACTCCAAAATTCTTCACGAAGTACTTCCTTATCCACTCCTAATCATCACCATCCTACCAAAAAAAAAGAAAACAAGAAGTAGATTAGAATTGTAAAACTACTATGCTCACAAATAGGTTGATATATCTAAAAAATGAAATCCTAACTACTTTATTGTGGCCTTAATTTATTCAAGAAAAATAATATAGTCCAAAAACTAACAATATAATAATTCAATTTTTTATGAACAAATTCAGAAAGCATGAACATAAGAAATTAATCTTAAAAAAGATCAAAAGATAATGTACAACAATAGTAAATTAAGGAAATGAAATCATTCAAGATCTCACAAGAAGGCTAGAAATTAGAATGAAATCATTCTCTTTAAATGATTAAGGAAATGAAATCATTATCTTGAAATGAAGTTGGAAGCAATCGAATAAATCAATTGAGTAGTGGAACACATCCAAAGATAAAAGAACATCTAACTTATAAGCTATATTATGCAGTCCAATAACCTTAATATCTAAAAGAGCAGGCTGAATTGAAAGCAAATTAGACCCTAGGCCATTATGGAGACAAAAAAGGAAACCAAGCATAATTCAAAACGTGAACGTAACTCATAGCTCACAAATAAAATGTAAATAGTTTATATTATATGTCAAAACAAAAACCAAAGGAGCAGAGATGACTAATAGGAATAAGAGATGACAAGCTAGGAATTTTGTACTATGTTAAATTCACTCTATATCTATATGAATAAGGAACAAAAGTCCACAAACCTACACATGATATAAACTAAAACATATATGTGGATTTGCAAAACTAATGGAATGCTACGAGGAATGCTAGCACAATGTACATCCACATGAATTAAGGAATTCAAGACTATTTATTTTATCACACTTGAGGACATCGAAGAGCATACATACCTATGAGGACTGCCTTAAAACTATTGAGTAGAACTGCGAAAGCTAGGAGTAGGGAAAGGTTGGATACAAATTCAATGACCACCTCTTCACTCGTAAATACTTGGGCTATTTGACGACCCAATAATAAACACACAATAGAAAAGAAAACCCCCAAACTCAATGAAGCATAGAAGTTGATTTTGAGAGAAAATTTTGCAGCATTAGCATCTCCTCTTCCTAGTTCATTTGAAACTCAAACACTTCTCATAAAAGTAGCCTAGTCATGTCATTTTCAAGAAATTAATTGGATGGCTCACAACTTTAAGCTTTCAAGACATTTTAAGAAGTACCTAAAGGTAGCTAGAAAGCACAAACATAGCATGAATTCCCTCGCTATGACATTTAGGAAGCAAATTAAGAAGAAACAGTGGTTGAGATGATAGAAATATTAATGCATACAATTTTGGCAAAAACATCAAGCAACACCATGAAAATTAGGGGAAAAATTAAAGGGAGAGAGGTCTTCATCTTGATCAACAATGGATCAACCCTCAACTTCATAACGGACAAGGTAGTCACTAACCTTCACCTTCCATTAGTTCCTTCTTTTGGAGTGAAAATAGGCAATGGTGATACTATCTGTTGTAACACACTATATAAAGGAGTTAAGATCCAACCTCAAGATCTCTCGATCAACCAAGATTTTTATGTTCAGCAAAGACATCCTCCATATGCTTTCAACAACTTTCTAGAAATGTCCTGAAATTCCACTGGTATTCCTTGCATTGACAATGTCATTCCCAATCCCTGTTATGAACATTAATGGTGATTCAATCCATTGCACTTGGTCACAGTTTGGTAGAAAAAAAAAAAAGACAAGTTGCTTGAATTCCCTTTAATAGCTTTTCAACTTGCTTAGAATAAGTTGTAGTTATGCCCCCTTCACATCCATTATGTAATTCCATTTGCTTCCTTTTCCACTCAACCACATTATGTCTTTTTTTAATAATTACACATCACATCCTCTGATGAAGAGAGCCACTATATACCCAACACTATATCACTACCTCTAAAATTAATGATGAGTACATCATTCACAAAGGATTAATCATTCATTATCCACTCAAAATCTCTACATATTCTACTATATTTTATTCAATCCTCCACCTACTAAAATTGTCATAGGGACAATATCTATCAATTCTATATTTCATTTTAGGATATGTATCATTCGACCATTGCCTCTCCCAACCACCTTCATTTGTTAGAATCTGATAGAAGGTATTCATGTCATTGCTTGCAAAGAGATATATAACTAAGACATCATACTTCAACCCAAAACCTTAAAGCACTGAGCTATGAGCCCTATCTTTGTATATAACTCACTTTATCCACATGTCTTTTTTCGATGTGGGATGACTCCACTTATGAATTTCCAACATCTCCCCCTCACAAGTGGATCTATCTATATCGGACTAGCTCTCCCTCAACCCATAGCTTAGGGAAGCCATTTGAGCCACTCTAACCCAAATCCATGAATCTCTATTCATCAGACTTGGCCAACCTAGCTCTTTTACTAATGAAGGGTTTTGAGGAAGCCTGGGGAGAAATTGGACCAAATACAAATGAGCCTATATACAACTAAGAAATCATATATCAACCCAAAATCTTAAGGTACTAGGTTATGAATCATATCTTTGTATATAACTCATTTTATCCATATGTCTCTTTTCGATATGGGATAACTCCACTTGTGAATTTCAAAAATCTCCCCCTCATCACCAACCTGGCTCTAGTACCAATGAAGGGATTTGAGAAAGCCCAGGGAGAAATTGGACCTAATACAAATGAACCCGTATACAACTAGGACATCATATCTCAACCTACAACGTTAAGATACTGAGTTATGAGTCCTATCTTTGTATATAAGTCACTTTATCCATATTTCTCTTTTCGATATGGGATGACTCCACTTGTGAATTTCCAACATCCTCCACATCTCCTTTCTCCAATTCACCATGCTCTTTCACCATGTAAATGTGGAATTGCCTTTTCTTACATTTATGACCAGGAGTAAATGCTTCATCACACCAAAAACATAATTCCTTGTCCCTCTTTTCATCAAACATCCTGCTGATGGTAGTCCTTGTTACCCTCTGCTCCCCATTCTGCCTAACTACTACAGGATGTGAAGTTTGCGGATTTGAAAACAGATCTTTGTAAGATCTCTGAATTGGTTGACCTTGTTGTGAAAATTTTATACAGCTGCTGAAAATTTCTCGGATTTCATGAACTCGTCGGATACTCAATCTTAGCTTTCAACCCCTTGACGAACAAATTGATCAAATATGGTTTGTAAGAAAAAATTGAACTAGGTCGCTATATTCTTTAACTGACCCTAGCTGTTTCAGTTCCTTCAGATCCCCCGCAGGGTCATCAAACACAAACTCTCCAAATCTTTGCTCCAATGCAATGATATACTCTCCCGAACTAGGTGCTAATAAAATACAGTCGTTGCTCCAACACAACCGTTGGTGGCTACAGCTATCATAGTAGTTGCCAAACCTCTCGACTACTAACCACACGTGTCCCTAACTTTACAGCTAGAGCTAAACGAAGTCGTCGCACTAAAACTCTCCATTTTCTTCCGCTAACAACATCCCAGCCTTTTTTTTTTCCCTCCTATCACATTCTATCCACTGGTTAGCAAGACAGGCAAGAGAGAGAGAGACCGAGACACAAAAATAGAATAGACGTATACATACGCCCCAGATGAACCTTGATGGCACCCATTTGTAAAGATGGACGTAGAAGCGTAAATATGTAGGAAAGCCAGCATCTTCGTCAAAAGTATCGAAAACAAATAATTGATAAACCGAAACAAAAAGACAGAAAAGTAATGTGGGACTCACATGTCTTTAACTGCAAAGGTGAAGCCATGTAATGGAAGATCATGAGCTGAAGAACTTGGCCTTAGCAAAAAGTTTTCCATGAAAGCTCCATAATTTGAATCCACTGCCATGGCTGGTATCTTCTTCTTAGGAGGTTCTAAACAGTAAAAAAGAAAGGAAAAAGAAGATGGAACTGGGGAAGTCTCGGCTGTTTTGGCAACTTCAATCAGCCACCAAACTTCTCTTCGGTACCGTATCACTGCCAGCAAGGATGTGAAGCCCTTTTTTTTTAGAACATTTTGCCGGTGGATAAGAAGGTAAATGAAGTGACCAAAGACCAAAGTACCCTTCCGTTGTTGTTTTATCCGGTGGATTTGTTAGATGTTCATTTTTTCACTTGAAACTTTTGTGCGCGGCAAGTTTGACCATCTTTAAAAAATTAACGAATGTGTTTAATAAATAACTGATTGATCGGCTTATTTAATTTCAATAAGTTTGATTTTAAAAAATTTTATCGTTTTTTTCAGACAAAAATTAATTATCCCTTTTATTCTATCAAAACTTAACAGCTCAAATCATAATTAATGCACTTTTACATAACACCAATCCTTTAACATTTCCGGAATTATGTGTATTTGCAATAAACGATCATTGCAAATACAAATCCAAGGCCTTTAATCATGTGTAGGTCCCACGAAAACAACTTAATTGACCTTTTGTTAACCTTTTGTTTTCTTCAAAAAGAAAACAAGTTAACCCAACAAGGTATGCTTTACAACTATAAACATTTCATAATTTTTAATTATGTTAATAATGCTATAATGATATTATAGATAATTCAAACTAAAAGTCATGCATAATTAAAAATCATGAATATATAATGACAATTTTTTACGGTGAAGTAAGTTTTTTAGTTACAAAAATTGAGAGTACTTTATTATTAATGAAATAAGTTTTCTGGTTACAAAATAAAAAATATATTACGGTGACAAATTTTTTAAGAATGTTCTATATTTTTTATTAAAGTTTAAAACTTAATTTTTATAAAATTAAATATCTAATCGTTGTCTTATAAATTCTTTTTTTAAGTCATGCCTTCATAAGTTATTTTACACTTAGACAGGTAATAATAAACAGCTAATTTTATCAAACATCTTTAATAAACAGCTAACGTTATCTACTGGTCAAATCAACTAATATAATCAACTGTTAGCTAACTGCTGATAGAGTTAACTAACAACTAATACAATTCGCTAATTATCAAACAGGGTCAACGTCCGAATTCTTGTTCCAATAACTAAAGATATTATTTGAAGAATATAAATTCTAGCAATCAACTGCGAGTTAACATGTGGTCAGGTGATTACAAGAATAGAAGTGCGCCAACCTAAAATGTACAACTCTAGCTCCCACTTTAGGATTTCGAGTCCGAGTCTAATTGGATTCAATTAGATTCTAGGTTATAGGGAAACAGATTATTTGTTCCAGATGGTCTATTCCCACTTGTTTCGTGAGATCTCATCTATATATTTGTATAGGTCAGATTATTTGTTCCAAATGATTTGTTCTCACTTTATTTCGAAAGATCTTATCCACACATTTATGTCAGTAAACCAATTTTTACTTTATTCTATTAAATCTCATTTGCACATTTATGTAGGCCTTATATAAATGTCTGAATAAAATTTAATGGAATGAGATAGGAATTAGTTTACTAGAAAAGATGATCTGTTCTCTAAGGGAGAGAGTCGTATCCAAGCTAGAAAAGACAAGTCTTTTTTAAATTAAAATTAAATATTTTCAAATAAAATTTATTTAAAATTTAGTAACATATAATCTAAAAATTTAGTTTTTATTTTATTTTATTAAATTAAAATTTTAAAGTAAAAAGTTAATTAAAATCCATGTAAAATTGTAATGCGCTATGCACGACTCATGAATAATCATTTCTTTCTAGTTTTTAAACTTCACAAGAAAGTGAGAATAGCCTTTGAACTAATTAAATTTCTTCTAAAATTTTAATTGAATAATTTTTTTAATTTAGATTATATAAAGTTTGATGAATATCAAGTATTATTTCAAATTGCCGCCATTTATTGTTTTTGAAGCTACAACGACACAATTAGTTACCAATATCACCTTCATGTGTATTTGCACTCAATAGAACCCTTTAATTGGATTCTTATTTAATTAAAATAATTCTCTCACTTCCTTCACTCTCGTAAGTGTTTTGTTTCTTTTCCCAATTGTCTTTAAGGATGTCAATAGGCCGAGTCGGACTAGGCTATTCCAACCCAAGAGTTGGGTGATCCGTGACGAGGCCTGACGCAACCTTATGTATTTTAAAAAAATTTTAAAAAAGACAGGTCAGGCTAAAATTGACATTCCTAGTTGTCTTATTGTGATCGTAAAATACTATGCTAGGCGTCAATTTTTATTCATGCTGAAATTTTTATTATCTAATTTTTTTTCATGAAGAAGAACAAATTTGGCCTTAATGTTTTTTTTACTAATCTTTATTCTGTCATCTAAATCTAACAACAAAATGGTACTTGATTCATTTAAATCATGAACAAAATATCAATTCATGAGTGTGTTTATACAAAAAATATAATGAAATTTATTTTATTATAAAAAAGTATCATATTGCTAATATAATACAAATAAAAAAAGATATAAAAAGTCGAAACAAATTATCAATGATAGCTAGACTGTTGAGAGTTCGACACTGAAGTTAAGTAAACAAGCAAAGACAACCGTATAGGTTTTTCTTTATTAACTTACACAAGAACACATAAATAAAGAATTATACCTTCAATTGTAAAAAATCAAAGTAATCACATGAAAAAAAATAGTAAATTCAGAAGCAATGATTAAAGATAACAATCATGTAATATAGGAAAGGGGATAGTTAATCATTAATAGTTCCCACCACTTTATGTACATGTAAAAATATTATTATGTAAATTATACCTAATTATATAACAATTACATTAAATGAATATTCAACATGTCATAATTAACAATTAAAATATTAAATATACCTTCATCACGAATACTTTTTCGAAGAAAATTTCAGTTGAAAGATTGGTCTCCATATTGGTATACGTGTTAATACAAAAAGATAATATATAATAATATAATATATGTCTGTTAAAAATTATTAAGGTAAACAAAACTAATATATCATAAAGGATATAACTTACTCTCAATATCTTCACTATTTAACTAACTTCAGGCACACAAATGATATTTCACAGTATTAGGATGAAGTCGAGTAAGATAAGGACCAATTATTCGACCACCAGTACTAAAAGTAGACTCCGAAGCACCAATAGATGTTGAAATTGCTAAAAGATCCCATGTAATTGCTTGTATGATTAGATAAACAATTTCATCTGTCTTCCATCATAGCAATACATTGAACTCTATATTTTCAACTTCAGTCACAACACCTGCCTCTAAATTGTTATCTTACTCCATCTTATTGTAGTTGTACGAAGTTTTATCCCTTTTATTAAAAAATTTTGCAAATGTGGGTTTTACATTGGTCTTAGATGAAGATGAACCTGAACCTGAACCTAAAGTTGGAGCTGAACTACTGCTATCCTAGTTTTTGTCTAATATTAGTTGACAATTAGTAAACAAATCATATCAAAATTGTTTAATGACATTAACATGCTCTTGAGCTCAGTCATCATACAATATTTCATAATAAAAATAAACCCCCTCCACCTTTTATCTCTAGTTCAGCATAAAATAATTATCATATTTTGTATGACCATATACCAGTTAGAATTTAGATTCTCCATCATCTACTTTAGCATACCTGAATTACCTTATGAGGGTCAAGTATCCAATCAAATATAATTTCTTGATCTCGCATATACTACTAAAGCAATTATGCCAAACTAGATATTTAGTTCCTAAGAACAACTTAGTAGCATTATAAATATTTTTAACTTAGCACAAAGTGCTTTAGCCAACTCTCATTGCTCTTCTATTAATAAGTATACCGAGAATTTATTTGTCTTAGTCTACTAAACATTTCAACATATTTAGTTGTTGTTTCCAACATCTTGAATGTTGAATTCCATCTAGTAGGACAATCTATAACCAAATTCTTCATGCAATGAATGTGTAGCAGGACAATGTATAACCAAATTCTTCGTGCAACGAATGTGTAGTTGTCATGTTGTTTCTTCAAAATTTTATACTTTTCATGTGTTACAATCCAATACACTCTATTGTTTTTTATTGACTCTACCACACTCTAATAAATCACATCTATCTCATCCTTCATAACAAATTGACATATGCACAAAACAACTCATATGAAATAACCTCCCACCAATAAACAAGCTCCCAACCAATTACTTATTCTTCAACTCCCTGATCATCGCATTATTCCTTCTATAGTTATTGAGAGTTATGGTGGATAGCTTGGTATTAATATTTTAATTTATTAAACAATCTACTAATGCAGTTGTCAACCTTTCACTTGTATATGACGCTGACACATAAATAAACCTACCATTTCAAAATATAAACAAATATCAATTATAACATAATCAACAAATAAATGATAAAAATATTTAAAGAATATAATTTACCTTAGTAGTTGACTGCATAGAGTTAATTCATTATCAATATAGCTTGTCGTTACTACCTAACCCTTCTTTCAGTGGCCAGTTCTCCACATGTCTTATGTGATGGATATTGATCCGTTAATACTCCACAATGTCTTTAATATTTCTTTCTTTTAATCCTCATGTATCTCCAAAATATCTTTCTTTAAGGTATTCTGAGTTAATATCTTGAATATAGGTTAAAGTGATGTCACAACCATTTAAACTGTTTTCTATCAACAGTAGAAAGTGGATGTTCATCATCAATAATCATGTTAGTAAAAATTTTGATTTATTATTGTCATAAGTTGTGGAAGTCATTTAATTTTTTCCTCACATTAGGTCAGGGGTAAAAAATGTTTCAACTCCTAATATAATCTTCTTTCTATTACAGGAATACATATGTCTCTTCAAATGAGGGTTAGAACTCCCAACCAACATCTTGTTACGATATTTAAACTTGGTTTTTCTACATTGTCCCTTAATTTAGTCTGATTGAATTGATCGCAAATATTAACTTGATTAATTTCTTCACTTGATATCATATTAGAACTCTTCACTTGTATAATGTTCGGTACCAGATCAAAACTCTCCTTGAAGGAATATGTTCATCCATCTAAAACAATCATGATACATGAGTATATAAGTTATTCATGGATATTTACATGAATACATATACTTTAATGAACATTTAACATAAAAGTATGTAAGATAATAAAAGCATAATTAATCATAATCATATATAGTGTGTTCGAATCACAATTTCATAAGAATACTTGATAACTTTTGTTGCCATAAGACAAAGAGAAACAAACATCAAGCAGCTAAATTGAACAACATATTCATACCATATTAATCGACTATTAATATCCAAATTAACAGGAAATGTTTTAAATTGAATTTTTAAATTTGTTGATAATAGGATTCTCTAGGAGCAATTGCAGACAAAGGTTTAATTCCAATGTTCTCTCACCCATTTTTATTTATAAATAACAATTTCATAAATAATGTTTGCTACATCAGATTTTTGAAAATATTAAGATGCAAGAGACAATTTTTATGCTAAGTTAGCAACTTAATTTATTAACAGAGAAGAGCTCTTGTAGTCAATGGCAAATTGTAAAGCAAAGTAGGTAATGTAAATTGGTCATTAGAAGGAAGTTATGCTGGTGCTATAACTCTAAAAAGGGGTATATAAGTTTGAATGGAATATTTTGCCCAGAGAACTCTATAGAGTGCAACATTGACATTTCTTTGAAATATCAAGTTCAGTCTCAGGTCTATATTTCTCTTCTCTTCCTGGCATACTCTTTAATTTATAATGAAATGTTAGTGTCTTATATGCTAGAATGTGCATAGAAAGATGATTGGTCTTTTCTTTTTAGGTTAGTTTAGAGCTAATGTTCATATTATGTTTGGCTACTGTGATAGGGGAGCTGAAGAAAAAGAAGGTGATATTGATTGAAGAAAAGGTTAGACTTGAAATTCAAAGTCAAATTTGGCAGAAGAAGGAAACTTCATTTGTAAAAGAACTGACTATAGTTGGGATACATAACTTGGCTAAAGAAGTAACTAAACTACCTTTTCATAATGATAAGCCGACTATTGATTTGACTTCTGTAATAGAGGCTCCTAATAGAGCTACGTGTTTCTAGTTGTCTATTTTAAGTGATTGCAAAATAAATAGCTATGATGGCACTAAAACAACCTAAGGTTATCTTTTAGTGGAGGAGTTGCAAAAGGAATTCAACTTAACATACCTATTAGAAGTTGAATCTAAGCTACAATTTTGAGCACTGTTTTGGATTCCGTACCGTACCGGTCAGTATCGGACGGTACGTACCGTATCAGCCAGAAAATAATACCAGAATTTGAATTTGGGTACCGGGTTCAAATACAGGTCGGTACCGGCCAATACCGGTTGGTACCGGCGGTACTGGCCGGTATTGTAAATACCGGTTAAATACCGGGTGGTACCGGAAATTTTAAAAAGTATAGGGACTAAATTGCAAAAT
>JANZXP010000007.1:8585564-8595766 GCA_027576715.1 Erythroxylum flavicans | reverse complement strand
TAATAATAATAATAAATGATACAAATAATAAATTTAATAATAATAAAATTATTAATAAGTAGATCATTAATATTAAATTAATAATATCTATCAATTTCATAATATCAATCAAATTAATTTATTATTACTTATTATTAATAATAATTATTCATAATTAATGATAATATTTATAAATACAATAAATTTAATATTAATAAAATTAATAATAAGCAAGAGATTAATAATAATAATACATTAAGACTTAGAGAGTTAAATGAACCCGAAAAATCTATTAGTAAGTTAAATCATACTTAAATGTCAAATTTGAAAAATTCACACTTCAAATTAAGCACTTTATCGAAATTAAGCATCCAAATTCACACAACAATTATAAAGAAATATTCAGAACATCATAAAAGGCATTTTATTGAACACCTCATAGGCAATATGTATAATCTTAATCTAACCACAAATCAATTGCATTTTTCCATTATTTACCAACAGTAACATATATAACCAATAGATAAACCAAAAATTACACAAAAAATTGCAAAAACAACAATAAACAAGCAAAATTTCATCACCAAACACCTACGGTTAACACTAAAAACATGCATTTTTTGGAGAAATAATACACCCATTAAAGAGCTTACCTTAAACGACGCACGATGAGCTAGAAAATAGTTGGAAAATGACTGAAAAATGCAAGGAATGGTCAGACAGAAGAATCGACAGACAGGAGGAGAGAAGAAGAAGAAATATGGGGGAGGCCAGGTCGGGTTAAAGAAGACGAATCACCGATGGAACTGATACGCTGTCGGTGTTCTGTCGGTCATTTATTAATTACCATGTCGTCTTAAACCAAATGACTACATTTATTTATTAAACAGCTGACAATTACCGACGGACCTTATATTCTGTCAGTATTTAAATTTTTTAATTATTTCACTGCTTGTTTTTACCGCTATATTTTATGACGGAAACAAAAATTCGGTCAGTAAAGTTATTTAATGTATACTGATAGAACAAATCACGTCCGTATATAACAGGAGCTGAACCACTTTTACCGAAGATATTTATTCCATCGGGAACTTTGCAAAGCTACTTAATTACGGGAGTCATTCCTGCAATTATTGCCGACAGTTGTGGGCAACCCATCGGTGAAAAATATTTAGATTTCTCGACAGACAATATTCCATCAGTAAATACTGTTTACTAGTCCAAACGTACCGACGAAAGAGTGTTCGTCAGTATATATCCGAAGCAATTAAAATAAGGGAAGCATTCTTGCAATTTTTGCCGACGCCAAAGGTCGTGTCGTCGCTATATGTCATCGGAGATTTTGTGCAAAATTCATTCCCTCCAGTATTGCCAACGTTAATATATTTTCGTCGCTATATCTGAACAGTACAATACATTTACCGACGATTTGTTGGTTTCCGTCGGTAAATAGCTACTTTTTTTTTTCGTCGGTAAATGTCCGTCATTAATTCATTATTTTTTTGTAGTGTAAGCTACCATTCTTATGTTGCTTAATCATGAGTTTCTCACTTATATGTCTAATTCGATAATGCCATAAGCAATATGATTTTAGGTTATCTCGTTTTTTGTCTTTTATTGTCATTGATATTTAACATTCGATTAGACATATCTAATATGTAAATTCCATTGGACAATGTAGCAATATCATACAACATTTCATTCAACTTAATTGAACAACCATTGCTTGAAAAAGTTAAATGAAATCTCACTTTATTAAGACATGAAGCAAATACAATTTTTTTAGTCACAATGGGTACATAATCGCAATTTTTCAAAATTAAATTTAGCCCACTAGGAAAATACAAAACATATGTCCCTACATCTAATACAGCAACTCTTGCTCCATTTCCTACTCGTAGGTCCATCTCTCCATTCTTTAGTGGTTTACTATCCCTGAGACCCTGCATATCAACACATATGTATGAGCCACATTTGGTATCTAATACCTAAATGTTATGATCAAAAATTGTATTAACCTCAATGACATATATTTTACCTGAAGTAGACGGTGGGCCATCTAATGCCTTCTTTTGCTTTAGTGACTCCATATAGGCTTTGCAGTTCCTCTTCCAATATCCTTCCTTGTTGCGATGGAAGCATATCCCTTTTGGTGTTGTCCACATTGCTTTCGTCTTAGCTACACCTCCCACTAGCTTCTTGGACTTCTCCTTCTTTTGGTTTTTCTTTCAAGAACCAGAGGCAGAGTCCACTAGCATCATGACCTTACTGTCCTTTTTGATAGTTTGCTCAGCTGTTTTGAGCAGATTAATCAACTTAGGAATTGTTGTCGATATTTGGTTCATCTGATAGTTAAGCACAAACTATGAATAACTATCCGTCAAACCAGTCAGACTTAAGTCTATACTTAATTCATGATCTGTAATGAAACCTAAACTAGCTAATCTCTCAACGTAGCCATTCATCTTCAGTGCATACTGCACCGAAGGTGATCCCTCAGCCCTCTTTGAATGGAAAAGTAACCCTGATGTCTCGAACCTTTTAGATCGAGCTTGCTAGTCAAATAGTTCCTTTAGATGGTAGACTATGGTATGAGCATCCATAGCCTCATGCTGCTTTTGTAGTTCTGGTGACATAAAGGCCAACATTATATAGCTAGCCAACTCACTATCGTCCAGTAGCTTCTTGTAAGCTCTCTGATCTTCATCAGATGCATCGACAGCAGGGGGATCATGAAGTGGTTCATCTAGGACATATCCTAGTTTTTCAGATTTGAGAACAATTTTCAAACTCCTTATCCAATCTAAGAAGTTTGGTCTCGTGAGTTTGTTGGTAACTAACAAGTAGCGTAAGTTCACACTAGAAGACATCATACGATTCGATAACGGAGAAGAATGAGAGAAAGTGTTAGAATGTACACTTAATGCATATCTATAAGGACTTTAATAACACGTATTATGGGTCCCACTATTCTTATTCAAATCCATAGCCCTCAATATGAATTCGAGAAAACTTATAGTTTTTTTAATAGGTCGATATCCAATATCACTAAGAATGACCTTGGGTTTGCCCAATAAGCCAACTTAGGTCAATCGGTAGGTATCATTTATACCAATTGCATTCAATTATACAATTATCTACTTGTGCCATCAACTGTTGATTTAGCACACTCATGGGTTATCAACTCATGGGTTATATAACCTAACTTTTCCTCTATCCACGTTGACCTTAGGTTTGTGCAACAAATCAATGCTTCCAATTAAGACCAACCCATTAATCTAGAAATCTAATTTCCATGGTTTGAACATATTCTTGTAGAGTGGGCTTGGGTTTGCCCAACAAATCAAATCTAAAAGAACTCTGGTTCTTGCCATATCAATGGAAGGTGTAAGTCCTAATATTTTGTTTAAGAAATTTGTCCTTTGGTCTCATGAATACTTAAATGATCTTGATTATGCATATCACATATACATTTTGATTATGGATAACTCAATTGAATTAAGCCTATGTCTATAACTACCCTTAAAATGCTTCTAATGCATGTATCGCACAAAGTAGGTTTAAATTTAGGTTGGGACTTGATTATTCATCCAAAGTTCGTGATTCGATTCAATCTTAAACCTAATCGGGTACACATGTTAGTCTTGTCTAATCCAAATTAAGAATGTGATTCAATTAGGAACCCTAAAATTAATTATTTTTATGTCCAGATTAAACACTTTAATCCTATTTTATAAGCGTTTACTTAGTCACTCTAGAAATGTTATGCTCTACTTGGATTAATTCTAAATAATCCCTAGGGTTTCCAAAATTCTCATACACCAATTAATCCACTATAATATCCTTAGGTCATCTCAAATTTATCTAAACAATTTCGGCACATGCTAAAATTATCTTGACGGCCAAAATCACCAAGATAAATAAATTAACTTACTAAACACTAAAGAAACTGATTCGATGTTTGGAAACTTTCCGGAACCTTACTTCCAAGTTGATGCATTAAGTATGTTATTTTCAACAAAATAATATATTTTTTATCACTTAAGACCGTTATTTAGGTTCCATAACCGAAATACATACATTATAAGTCATTAACTAAGTCAACTCCATTAGCTTCAAAAAGTTAACAAATGTTGACTTTGACTTTATTTATCAATTGAATCAAATTCAATTAATTCTGGAAAAATTCCAGAGTCTGATACACATCCTTAATGTGTCTAATAAAAAATTCCAGAACCTGATTTTTAGGAATTATTTATTAATAAATAGGAATAAGCCAATACATCATATGTGTACGACACTTATCACATTACTTCTATCACTAGTTAACCACTGCATCACGCATGCATAAGATAACCACTTTAACAACAAGTGTCATGTATCTCATACAAGTGGCAACATCTTATTTTGTATGTGCATACATAAAATTTACAAAAATAATTTTTATAAAAATTAATATAGAATTTTCATGCATGAATGTTCATTACATTTCCAAAACTTCATACATGCATCAAGCTGAAACTAAACATTTCAGTGAAAGTAAAAAAGGAAAAAAATTTCTAGAATTAATACAAATTTTTTTAAATCAGCACATGCAATCAGTTTTTTAGAAAATCTCAGAAATCAACATATGAATAGTTTAGATATAAATTCGAAATAAAATAGCAAATGAAATTCAATTACAATATCCTTTTACAAAAACATAATATAACATCTTATAAACATTTTTGTGAAAGAAAAACATAAAAAATTTCTACAATTTACACAAAATTTTCCAAAACAACATGCAACTCAATCACAACACAACAAACACTTTGCACATGTTCAATACATCATCTATTACATGCATAAACAAGCACTAATACCACTATTGGGTTAGCCATGGTTGCATGCATCACATGTATGCAAATGCAGTGAAAGTGTCGGAATCAAGATTCCGACACCATGATAACCTGAAATCGATAAGATCTAACATGCATGCAAAGATATGTATAAAAGAACATGAAATGTAAACTTTTTACCTTGTGTATCTCCTCCTTTCTTGTTTCTTCTCCTTGTTTGCATTGTTGCAAGCACCAAACCCTTCCTTGATCTACAAGAACACACAAATATGGTAGAAGAAACAATGTATAAGGGTTATTTGAGAACCAAACTAGATGAGTTCTAGTAGATGCTCAAGATGAAGCAAGATAGGTCAAGAATCTTGTTGCATGCATTTTCATTCATGTAACAATTCCATCAATTACAAGAATAAGACTCAAGACAGTTCACTATCACTTTAGAACTCTTCTAAAGCCCTTATTCTTTCACTTATGTGTGTAAGAAGTGGAAAAAACCTTGTGCACATAAGTGAGGAACTCATTTATATGTCACCTCGTAGCTTCTGTCACAATCGTGGCCTTGCTAGCCACAATTATGGCATGACTTGCCTCAGACCACAATCGTGGCCTGCCTAAAATAGGTCATATGCATTTGTTTTTCATCTGATCTTTTATGCATATAACCCCTAGGTTCCTGGCTATTTTAGGCACTTGAATTAACTCTTAATTTAAATACATCATAAAGGGTTTCATGATGCTTATTTGCCAGATCATAAGTGGATTAACACATAAAATCTTTGATAGTTAATTATCCAACTTATGAACTTTTCCATAGAAAATTGTCATGTAATTCATCCTTTCACCATAGTAAACCCAACTTGGTTTAAAGTATGGGCTATGTGTCAACACTCATTAGACTAACTACGTCACATCTAGTCTAAGTGATGTTAGTTCTTATCCTGGGATCTCATTACTCTATTTGTCATTGAAGACTCTTTTTACGACACATAATTGCTTTGTCCAGAGATTCCCGAGTAATGACACTGACAAGAGGCCGTAGGTATCATCTCCTTCTATCAGGAGTGGTGAATCCTTTATTGGCTACCCACTCACCTTCGAATACAAATAGTTGTACTCAATCACTACCCTAAGAGCGACCTCGTCTTGAGGTAATAAGGAATGATGTAAAAGCACAGGATTTATATCTAAGATATCCTTGAGTACCTCAAGTGTAAGGATATTTGTATTGCTATGATAAGATTAATCATTGACATTCGATAGATCATCCATATGATAATCTTATAGTGGGTTATCCGATGTATTTACTACCCTTAGTAAGCATCCACATATTAACTTTAAACATCTTATGCTTATAGTTTATGAGATCCACTACTTGATCAAATCAAGGAGTATACTATGTGCTAGTATTTCTGGATTAATAATGTCCTGTCTTATTAATCCTATAACTAAGGATTACCTTTAGATAATAACATAATTGCACATGATTGGAATCTCATTATCATGATCTCATAATGATTTCTTTCATGCTATGTTTCTTATCACGGACTTCATTAATTCGATTTAAAATGAATATCAGTTCATATATAAATGAATATCAAATCAATGAAAAATGCCTTTTGCTTTATTAATTAAAATAAAGTTTGCGTAAAAGTGCTACAGGTGATTGCCTTTAAAGAACTACTTTAATAAGTATGTCACAGAAGCTTATATATAAGCTAAATGGAAGTAGTGAAAAGGAGTTTAGTCAGCTCAACAAGTATGCTCTAGAGCCTATTCTTACAAAATTTATATGCCAACATTTTGAGGATAGATTGAATGATTCTATCAAAGAGTATTTAGTGGAAGTAACTACTCTACAATGGGTGAGTTACTATCAGCTGGTTGAAGCAGTAATTAGAGTAGGAAAGTAAGAGACAATCAAGAGAGAAAGGACACAAAGGAGTAATTTCTATAGAGGTAGCTAATATATGGGTAAGAGGACCCAAGATTTACAGGGTGAGTCTTCAAAGGAGTCAGTCTATAGCCCAGCCACCAGAGGAACACATTAGGGGGCAGTTCACAACATTTAATATTGGTAGAGTCTCTTCAATAAGAAAGGGAGATGGACCACCAAAGTGCCCACATTATACCAAGAGACATTGGGGCACATACAGGTGGTTAACTAGGACCTGTTTTAGATGTGAGGATATATATCATCTTATAGCTAATTATCCATAAGACTTAAGATAGAGTAGAGCACTTCAGGGGAGCATAGGGCACCTAATGCACCTATTGCAACTAGGTAGAAGTGGAATAAGCCAGCCTAGGGCCACTTTGAGTATAGGATTTGACTTTGTTTACCATCATACGACACCAGCGGGGTCTAGCACGGGCATATACTATGGTCTTATGAGGAACTGGACACTCTAGAAGTTGTAGTATGTATTTTCTCTCTCTTTAACCTTAGTATGCATACATTGATAGATCCTGATTTCACTCATTCATATATCTACACTAGGGTAGTGTGTGATAGGATATTATTACTAGACCAACAAGCCTATGGTATAGTGACTAGTTTATTGGGCCATATATGTGACTTGAGTGTATAAAGATTGCCTTATTATGCTACACAAGAAATAGTTTGCTGTTGATTTGATATAATTACCCTTTCATGAATTTGACTTGATCCTGGGCATGGATTGGTTGTATAAACACCAAGCCATAGTTGATTATGAGATGAAAATAGTTATGCTCAAAGATTTTGATGATTTAGAAATAGTGGTGCTAGGTATTGGGTATAGTCATTTGACTAATGTAATATCAGCCATATAAGTAAGACAAAATTTTAAAAAAGGTTCTGACGCAAATTTGGCTTTCTTACTTTATTCAAAAATGGAGAAGGTAAACTTACAAGACATGATAGTAAATGAGTTTCTTGACATATTTCTAGAAGAGTTACAGGGTTTGCCACTTGAGAGAGGTGTGGAATTGTCTATTGAAATTGTACCTGGTACTGCTCCTATTTGAAGGGCACATTGTAGAGTGTCCCTTACAGAGTTAAAAGAGTTAAAGACTCAGTTGTAGGAGCTTTTGGGAAAGGGTTTTATCCGGTCTAATGTGTCAACATATAGAGCGTTAGTCCTTTTTGTCAAGAAGAAGGATAGCACCCTACGAACGTGTATAGACTTTAGACAGTTGAACAAGGTTACTATAAAGAATAAATATCCATTACCCAAAATAGAAGATTTATTTAATTAGTTAAAAGGTGCATGAGTGTTTTTCAAGATTGATTTACAGTCAGTTTATTACCAGCTTTGGCTAAAAGTTGTAGACGTTTAGAAGACTGCATTCGGGACTCGATATAGCCATTATGAGTTCTTGGTGATGCCTTTTTGGCTAACTAATGCACCAATTGCTTTCATGGATTTGATGAATAGGGTGTTTTGACCCTACTTAGACTAATTTTTTATGGTGTTTATAGATGACATATTGGTTTATTCGAGGGATGAAGAGGAACATGCCCATCATTTGAGAATTGTGCTACAAACTTTTAGAAAGAAACAATTATTTGTTGAATTGAGCAAATGTGATTTTTGGCTAAAGGAAGTTTCTTTCCTCGGGTGTATCATCTCTTCAGAAGGGATCAAGGTGGATCATAGTAAAATTGAGGTGATTGTCAATTGGAAGCTGCCTTGGAATGTAACAAAAGTGAGAAGTTTTCTTAGCTTAGCTAGTTGTTATAAATGCTTTGTCAAGGAATTCTCAGTATTTACTTCTCCAATCATAAAGCTACTTCAGAAAGGCACAGAGTTTGAATGGAATGATAAATGCCAAGATAGTTCCAGCAATTAAAGAAGATTTTCACTAGAACTCTAGTGTTGACATAGCCAAATCCAAGCAAAGAGTATGCTATGTATATTGATGCTTTTAGGAATGGTCTAAGTTGTGTCTGACGCAGGATAGGAAAGTGGTGGCTTATTCCTTTAGATAGTTAAAACCATATTAATATGATTACCCTACACATGATTTAGAATTAGTAACAGTGATGTTTGCCTTGTAAATCTGGCAACATTACTTATATAGGGAAAGATGTAGGGTATGCATGGATCAGAAAAGTCTCAAGTACCTACTTACACAGAAGGAGCTCAATTTAAGGCAATGACATTGACTGAATTGTTTAAAGACCATGATTGTATAGTTGACTGTCGCTCAAGGAAAGCTAATATGGTAGTAGATGCTTTGAGTATGGAGTCTATTTTAGCTCTGACATTACAATATAGGAGATGGAGATTTGTACCAGATGGAGCTTTGATAGCTCAGTTAAAAGCAAGCCTGACTTGAGATAGACGATAGTACATTAGCAAAATGATGATGCCAAATTGCAACAAATTGTACAAGTGATACAAAAATGGAAACAAACTAATTTTAAAGTGAAAGATAATGGAAGTTTGTAGTTTAAGAGTAGACTATATATACCGGCAGTAAAGGACTTAAAGAAGAAGTTATTACATGAAGCCTATAATACTATTTTCACCATACATCCTATAAATAACATGATGTATCTAAATTTGAAACAACATTGCTGGTGGCTAAGAATAAAGCATAATGTATTAGACTATAAGTCCAAGTGCTTGACTTATCAATAGGTGAAAGCTGAACATTAAGTCTTATCTGGCCTATTGAATCCCATTCTAATTTCATACTAGAAATAGGATAATATCATCATTGATTTTGTTACAGGCCTGCCTCTGACACAGAGAAAGGATGATGTGATATGGGTTATAGTGGATAGGCTCACCAAATCAGCTCACTTTATACTATTATGATCTAACTATCTTATATATCGGTTAGTTGAGTTCTATGTGAATGAGATGGTTCAGCTACATAGAGTTCCATTGTCAATTTACATTAAGATTTTGGAAAAGCATGTAAATATCTTTAAGTACTCTGTTGAGCTTTAGCATAGCCTTTCACTGTGAGGTCCCAAACTATACCCTAGCAAGAATGTTTCTTGTCAATGAAAGTATTTGTAATGGATGTTAACGATTAGGAAAGTGAGTGTTTAGTTTAGGACAATTAGTGTTGGCCCTCGAAATATTTTTGTCGAATTAAGCATGATAGTCATGGAATAAGCATGGAATTTGAATTTTTGCCTTAGCATGAAATATGAGGTCATGATAGAATTATTATTGGAGTTAATGATTTTTGTGTTAGTAGGATTTTATTACATTGGTTAATTAGATTAAAGTAGTAAGAATGTGTAAGGGCAATTTTGGTATGCCACTTAAAGTTAAAAGGCAAGAAGCACTAAAAGAAGGGTAGAAATGACTTTTAACACTCATTAAGGGCATAATGGGAAGAGGAAAAGAGTGTCTTGCACATTAGAAGGAACAAAAACGTGAA
>JANZXP010000007.1:8571628-8584620 GCA_027576715.1 Erythroxylum flavicans | reverse complement strand
AAATTGATGATTTTCACTAGCTTACCCTATCAGTTTATTGCCTAGTTATGAAGAATTGAATTAAATCACAATAAATCGAAATAAAACACAATCAAATCAATCCTATTAATCTCAAGAATAAATAAACCCGAAGGTGAGTTTAGAAAAAAGGATCAACATTCAATGACAAATATCTCTAATCAATATCAAGACTCCATATATAAATGAAATTGAAATAACAACTGGAATATAATTTCGAAATGGATCTCAGAGTTGTGGCTGTGGGAAATCACCTATTTCGGGAAGTACATCGCGTGAAATATGTCTCCGTGCATCTCGTCCTTCGTCTCCTTCCTCGATCGATTGATCTCTAACTAGGTTTTCCCTCAGATTTTCAGTAGAGCCTCTCTCTTTTACAACTCTTAGCTCTCCAAATCTCCCTCGGCGACTGCTAGGTATTGTTCTATTTATTCTGTAGTAGCCCTAGGTTAAACTTGGGGTCGAAACAGTCCAAAAATTACCTAAAATTTGAGTTTTTCTGTCAGCCCGACGTAGGGCACGATCGTGGCCTGTTGTTTAACCTTTTTGTCACGATCGTGACTTGGCTGTGCACGATCGTGACCTAACGTGACACTCTCTGTCACGATCGTGGCCTATGATGCACGATCGTGGCCTGATTGCTACTGGCTCCTCCTCTTCTTTCATGATCTTAGCTCTCCAAATCTCCCTCGACAGTTGCTAGGTATTGTTTTATTTATTCTATAGTAATCCTAGGTCAAATTTGGGATCGAAACATAAGAAAAATCACCCAAATTTTGAGTTTTTCTGTCAACCCGATGCATGGCACAGTTGTGGCCCTGCATGCTACAATCGTGGCCTGCTATTTAACCTTTCTTTCACGATCATGGCCTAACTTGATGCTCTTTGTCACGATCGTGGCCCATAATGCACGATCGTGGCCTGGCTGCTGTTGGCTCCTCCTCTTCTGTCACGATTGTGGGCCCTGTGCATGATCATGGCCTATGTCTTTTAGCTCGAAGCTCTTCAAATCTTCACCGTTCTTCCCTATTTACCCTGCAACACTAGCACACACATCAAGGTACCTAAAAAATATACAATTTAAACTCAAAGATTCAGACTAACCCAATAAAACACTTAAACACAAAAACTAATCTAATTAAACTAAATGTTTGCTTAACAATCAATTTAACACAAAATGCATAACAAATTAAACCTTAAAGTATCATACAAAACACTACTATTAAAGAGGAACATGCTCAGCATTTTAGAATTATGCTCTAGACTTTGAGAGAGAAGCAATTATTTGCCAAATTGAGCAAATGTGATTTTTGACTAAGGGAAGTTTCCTTCCTAGGGCATATCATCTCTTCAGAAGGTATCATGGTGGATCCCAATAAAATTGAGGCAATTGTCAATTAGAAGCCGCCTTAGAATGTGATAGAAGTGAGAAGTTTTCTTGGCTTAGTTGGTTACTATCGGCACTTTGTCAAAGGATTCTCAATAATTGCTTTTCCAATCACAAAGTTCCTTCGAAAAGGTACAAAGTTTGAATGGAATGATAGATGCCAAGATACTTTTAAGTAGTTAAAGAAGATGCTCATTAAAGCTCCAGTGCTAACACAGCCAACTCTAGGAAAAAAGTATGTCATGTACAATGATGCTTCTAGGAATGATCTAGGTTATGTACTAATGCAAGATGGGAAAGTGGTGGCTTATGCCTTGAGACGGTTAAAGCCACATAAACAAAACTACCCTACATATGATTTAGAATTGGTAGCATTAGTGTTTGCCTTGAAAATCTAGTGACACTAACTATATGGGGAAAGATGTGGGATATACATTAACCACTAGAGTCTCGAGTACCTGCTCACACAGAAGAAGCTCAATTTGAGGCAACTTTGTTAGCTAAAATTTTTAAAGACTTTGATTTCATAGTTAACTAACACCCAGAGAAAGCTAATATGGTAGCAGATGCTTTGAGTGGGAAGTTTATGTCAGCTCTATCATTACAGCATAGTAGATGGAGATTTATACTTGGTAGAGCTATAATAGCCCAGTTAAAAGCACTTCCTGACTTGAGACAGATGATAATACATGCGCAAAAAAGATGATGCCAAGTTGCAACAAATTCTACAAATGGTACAAGAAGGGAAATAAACTGATTTTATAGTGAAAGACGATGAAAGTTTGTACTTTAAAAGTAGACTATATGTACTGACAGTAAAGTAATTGAAGAACAAGTTATTACATAAAGCCTATAATATTATGTTTACCATGTATCTTGGGGGTAACAAGATGTACTAGGACTTGAAAAAATATTATTGGTGGTCAGGAATGAAGCATGATGTAGAAGACTATGTGTCTAAGTGTTTCACTTGTCTATAGGTAAAAGTTAAACATCAAGTCCCATCTAGCTTAGTGAATCCCATTCCAATTCTACGGTGGAAATGGGATAATATCACTATGTACTTTGTAACAAGTCTACTCCTCACACAGAGAAAGCATGATGCAGTATAAGTTATAGTGGACATACTCACCAAATTAGCTCACTTTATGCCAGTCCGACCTGATTATTATATGGATAAGTTAGCTGAGTTGTATGTGAATAAGATGTTTCGGCTACATGCAGTGCCATTTTCAATTGTTTCTAACTAAGATCCATGATTTACATTAAGATTTTGGAAAAGTCTATAAGCAGCTTTGGGTACTCAACTGAGCTTCAACATAACCTTTCACCCACAAACGAATGGTCAATCTGAGATAGTTATATAGGTGTTGGAAGACATGCTTAGAGTATATATTAAGTAATTTCTAGGCAGTTAGGATAGGTACATTCCTTTGATGGAATTTGCCTTCAACAATAGTTATCAGTCCAAAATAGGCATGACACCATATAAAGCATTATATGGCAGAAAATGTAGAACTTTAATTTATTGGAAAAAATTGCCTGAGAATATGATGATTAGGTCTGACATAGTCAAAGACACAAAAGAGAAAGTGAGGGTTGTTCAGTAAAGATTGAAGGCAAAAAGTGATAGATAGAAATTATTGTTGACTTCAAGAGGAAAGATATTGAATATGCAGTAGGTGATAAAGATTTCGTGAAAGTTTTACCCTAAAGAAAGGTGTTAAGATTCGAGAAAAAGAGAAAACTTAGTTTGAGATTTATAGGTTCATATGAAATCTTCTTATAGAACTATCCAATTTGCCAATGTAATCCATGTCTCAATGCTATGAAGGAATCGATCAGATGATTCATATGTGTTACCGGTACAAGAAATAAAGGTTTAACCAGACTTCTCATAAGATGAACAACCAAAGGAAATCCTGGCTATTGAAGTGAGACAGTTAAGGAATAAACAAATTCCTTTTGTAAAGGTGCTTTGGCAACATCATCGTATTAAAGAGGCAACTTGGGAACCCGAATCGATGATGAGAACTTAGTACCGACAACTATTCAATACATGTACAAATTTTAAGGACAAAATTATTTTTAAGGGGGAGAGAAATGTAAGGCCCCGACATATACTCTAAAAGTATTACAACATGTCTAGGGTGTGTTAAGAAGTGAACATAACGAATTAAGTGCATCTAAGTATGGTAAGGGATATAATGGTAATTAATTTAAAAGACAGGGGTAAATTGGTTATTTCTTCATTTAGGCATGGACATGAATAATTATATGTGAGTTATGTACTAGAATGAAATCAATTGATGAATTTATATGCCATTGTGGGAATTAAATGAAGAAGAGGGACCAAATGTGCAATTTTGTCAAAAATCAACATATGGACCAACGAGATTGAAATATGTGTATAAGACTAGAAACTTCTTAAAGTGAGTGGGAAGAGGTACATGTATGGAGTCTTTTAATTCCAGAATTTTTTCTTCTCACCTCCTTTCCATTTCATCTCCGTAATCACATCATTTTGCATAAGGAAACAAGCTAATCCTAGGTGAAAATTAAGGTAAAAGTTTATGGTTTTTCTTCTCATCTTTATCTTTCTTGATTTGCTTATGCAGAGCTGGAATTATAGGGTTGGATATGAGATTGAGATATGCATTTGTCGTGTCCTAGTTGGTGAATCAAGCAAAGTCAAAGGAGAAGAGAAGGAAGAGTACTAAAAGAAGAGCAAATTGGAAAATTTTAAGGTTTGGGACTACACTTAGTCTAATTTCTCTTTGTGTGTATGTTTGAATAGATCCAAAGATTCATTTAGATGTAGAATGGTTGCTAGGATGATGCTTTCATGTTATTTGGGTGTTATCTTCCATAGAATTGGTTGAATATGACATGAGAGTATTGTGTAGTGGAATTCTATCTAGGGTTTGTTGAACTAATCATATTGATTGAGTCATAACTTAGCCTATAAACCTCTAAATTATGTGATTTTAGTTGTATATGAAAACTAAGACATTTAACTAGAAATCTCTAGAAGTAACTCTGACTTAGTTCTGGCTTTATGACATCAGAAATTGAGGTGAAAAATGGTGACTTGAGATGCCCCTATTTTGAAGAAGCTTGTGATGTTGGGTTTTGTCTCATAACTTAAGTCCAAATTGCCCGATCTTTGGTGATATGGAAACTAGAGATATAGGAAAATAAATATTTAAAAGATCTCAGAGCCTATATTGAATTTATTTAATGTGAAAATGTCAAAACAAGAGGAGGTTGTAGTGTGATTTGCTTCTGAACTGATTTGTTTGTCTATTTTTAGACCTGACATATTGTGATGTGAATCATTTGTCATTTGTAAACATTTGACTCAACTCCTTCTTCTTCAGAAAAAAAAACTAAAGTGATAATGAATTAGTTGCAAACTTGGTTATAGTAGGACGACCCAAATTTCTTGTAGCACCCTACTCTTATAGTGTATATTCCCACATATATTGTTGGTCTTTGAGAGCATACTCTACAAGGGTGGCATGCTGGGACAGTCAGTCAATCATACTCATTAAAATTTGTTTTTACACATCACACACATATTTCAGAAAACTAATAATCAATAATGGCCCATTTTACTCATAAACATTTCGAATCACCAGTGTTACAATCAATATGCATATCATTAGAATTTTAGTAATTATTTGGGCCTATTACAAGTACAAAATACTTTAAGCCAAAATGTCATGTAATTTTTGAATCATTCACATTTACATTGTACAATACTTATGAATACACACTTTAATACAAAAATAATGAAAAACATATGTAGACACGAACTGATCCCGACCTCTATCTCTTATTTGAATACAGTGGCCGTACTCTAATTTGTCTGACTGGAGATCTCCTCTGAGTCTGAGAGACAACGTTGCAATTTTGGTGAGTTTTGCAAACTCAGTAAGTGGACCATCCTCGATGGCTCACTCAAATCACATAACACATCAATTCATACTTCAAGTTCACATACACTTCATATCATCATATAATGCACGTCATTTCACCAATAATCATATGGCATCAAATAACACTTTGATCACCTATTCCACATTTCACATTTAGAGTAGTCAAACGGTTCATTTCGATCATTTAAAACGTACATATCAACTATATATATGCAATGCTCATGAGACTCACTTTTAATTGTTATTGTTGTAACCAAGTGCCTGTAACTATCCCGTATCCATCGTGGATACTGGTCTCATTAATAATTGTCCCTTATCTGTTGGGGATACATGGCTCATTATAAATAGTGAGCTTTTGGTGGCTACTCACTTTCTAAGCTTTAAGCTCTTTTTCGGTGGCTACTCTAATCACAACAGCCTTTATTTGTTCATGCATTCATGTAGTGGATTGCATCACATTCACATAGATTTAATCAATCATTTGTGTTCCATTAACACCTTCACATTCACATTTTTCATTGGATTAATGTCCGACATTCAATAATAATGTTGAGAATCACTTATCCTGTCAAAGTTATATACAATGATCACTTCCAATGATTTTCATGCATCAAACACCTTAGACATTTAATGACCGGAATCAACACATTCACATCACAAAATAATTCATTACAGAAATTTAAACAAAACAATCATCTAAAGTAGGACTATGTCGGTCGACTCACTGTATGCTCCAGATTAGCATTTGCTTCCATGTTCTGGAAACGTTTGGGCGCTGACATTTAGTCCTACGTGTCAACTTCATGCAATACACAATGTACACACATTACTAAATGTACAATCACATGAACATTCAATTATACACATACATATATGTGTAATGTATAATGCATGCTCAATTTGACTATTTTGCGTATGTTTCTTTAATCACATCCTTTGATCATTAACATCAGTTATGTATGTCAAGCTTACACTTAAGGTCATAGCTCAAAGAACTTAGTTATTCTAATATCACTAATCATATATCTATCACATACATGCTCTCCAATTTTTTTTTCTAGTATTATATGATCACATAATATCCAATTTCTCATTCGACTTTACTTAATACACATTTCTCAACGTCTTTGAATCACATTTGCTATATAAGATCACTTTCATTTTTATAACATTTCTAATTTTCCAGATTTAAATGCTTGATTTATATCCATCCACTATTAAGTTATATCCTCTATCATCACTCTAAACATATCACTCATCTAATCTCTTATTTCCTCATCAAACTAAGTACATTTCAAGCTCCATTTCCTAAATGCATTATAGGAAAGCATTGATAAATCAATAATTTATGTATATGATTCTGGGACAAGAGGCATAACTTTCTTTATGGATGTCAGATTAAAGTCATTTAAGTATGCTTTTGAAGAGGACCTCGAGCTCTATAAATTTTGTGAAGACTTCAAGGAGAGATTTTTCCATCTAAGGGGTCAAAATCGCACATTTATATAGATGTCTAGTGTATGTCTGCCCAACAGACGTGTCCCTCCAAACGAACATGAATGGAGCTGGGAAGTTAGAAAACCCGAGAATGTCTGCCCAGTGGACATGAAGTCTGCCTAATGGACATGTAAGAAGCATTCCCACTTAACAACCATTCCCACGATTTCCACATATATACTAACATCATTTTACACCAAATTCTCCAGTATTCATATTCATTTATGCAACTTCATTACATTCTAATTCAACTACCATATTAGTTGCATTAAAATCCATAAAACTCTACTCATTTGATTCATCAATCATATATATAATAAGATAAATCACCATCATTTTCTAGTTTACTAAATCCTTAAGCCTTCCCCTTCCAAGAGTATTATTAAGCACATCCTTTAAACCTAAGTTTTTCCTTTTCATTTTCTCTTCATTCTTACCTCCATTTTAGCTTCATATCAATCACAAAAGATCATACTCTATGATTGATTATAGACACCAAAACAAAACATTTATACATATACATTCATCATTAATTTTCTGCACATATGTTTTACTTCATTATCACCTTCATTCCATTTCTAAACTATCACCTTAATTCATCTCATTTCAAGACACCATAGTACTCTTTTTCATTAGCTTCAAACTCATTTTAACTAATCTCTATAACACCCAAAGCAATCCAAGTTAATACAAAGAAAACAGAGCATCAAATTATCCATTCATCTGTTCAATTTTCTGCATTTTTCTACACCATTATAGGGATCATTCTATCCCAAATCATCACTACACCATCTTATGAATCATTAATCATCATATATATGCAAAAACAAGACATTTATACATCCATTTCTTAATCCATGTTATAGCATATGATTAACTCCATTTTAACTCATCAATCTATAACTAACCATCATTCTACATGATTCATTTAATAAATCATAGAGAACAATATGCTACTTGCTTGTTTTAGCTTCAAGTTCTTCAAATCACACTTAACCCTAGCTTCCAAGCATCAATCGATAATCATCATGGAGGTGGTAAGGTTAGGTCTTTTAGTGACAAATGAAGAAGACAACAGATGGAAATAGCAAGAAAAAGGGTGAGAGCAAGCTTCAAGGTCGTGAGGCGAGATGGGTATCGTGAATGGAGAAGAAGAAGAGTGAAGAAGATGAAGAAAACAAGCATGTGTCGTGAAACAAAAATGAAAGACAATAAAAATGTTAGTCTTTCATATGTAAGAATAGTGTGGTATGAGTGGTGAGTGGTAGTGACACTTGTCACTGTCACGTGTCACCTTCCTATGGTCTCATTTGGACCCTTTTTAATAACTAGTCTATTTGTCTCCAAATTCTAATCCAATTGACTTCTAAATTTTCAATGACCTATGTCATTAAATCCTAATGTCGTCCATCAAAATTTCTACTGCCATCTGACACTTATTTATACTACTATTCATCAATTGTCTCCCCACTTGGCATTTTTCTTAGTTTAAAAATACCCTTAATCTTAGAAAATTCTCAAATTTCACCAAAAATTCTAAATCAGTACTTATACACACCAAATAAACTTTCAAGATATATTATCCACAATTAACAATATAATCACATGTATAAATCAATTATACCCGGTAAATGTCAAACGAGTGCATGAACAATCATTGTAATGTGTGAAAAATTCAAATTCATATGTGTGTATGCTAACATTATATATGAGTATGAAATGCATATTTCTAATCTCTCATTGCTATTTCTCATTTACAGATATTTAGGGTTCTAACCCTTAATATAGAAACGGGATGTTGCAATAATCATTCCAAACTTGGTTATAAGATTGGGAATATAAGTTATAGAAAAAATTACTTCCGTCCATGAAATTTTTTTAACACAACAAACACTAAATGAAAAGTGAAAAGATCAAGAAATAAATGCAAAAACTAATTAGAAGCAAATATGTACAGAACACCAATTAAACTCAAGAACAAAAACTAAAAAATCGTACTTCCCCATCAACGGCGCCAAAATTGGCAATAGGTCGTCATAACGCTATATAAAATAAAATAGACTTCCTACTATAGCAGTGGTAAGTCTAGGATGATCCCACAGAGAGTGTTCAATTAGCTTTTGAAATGAAATTAATCTCTATTTAGGTTTTTCGGGGAAAGGGAGTTTTGTTTGGTTTAAAATAAGAAAATAAAATAAAACTAACTAACAAAAGCAAATTAAAGAAAACATGCAAAAATGATGAAAGTGGTGAATTCTTTAAGAGTTCGGTTCTTTAGTTCAATCTCATCCTATATCTTAATTTAACATATTTCATTGAATTGTTGCCCTTTTATCTCTCCTTGAACTGTTAAGCATAGGTTAATGATAAACTCTATTAACCTGATTTTTCCCTTAGGTGGTGTTTAATTAAGATATGATCGTTGATTAAACCTAACTACTGAATAACCTAGGATACAATCTCTAGATTCAATTGCGTAGTCACATTATGAATTAGTAAAATTGAATAATCTAAACAACAGCCACATATGCTCCGGTCATTCAACCTAGGTTATGTTATCCTAATGATTACGAACCATTAGTTACTACAAATAAATCTCAAATATAAAAATTACGAATTATATTAAAATTCTAACTACAGGTTTATACATAAACAATCAAAATATAATGATAATATGATCATTTATACACAAAACCCAAATCCATACACATCGGATAACACAATCAATCCATAAGAAGAGAAAGAAACAACAAACTCAGTGAGAAATACACTTAATCAGGTTCATCGACGTCGATGTCACCTCTGAACTGGCATCGGGAAGCTAGCTCTCCACGGGTCCCTTATGTTTGAGGGCTTTATTGTAGCATCCCACTCTCATATGGCATATTCCCAAACATGCCAACGATATTCGAGAACATACTCCATAAGGGTGACATGTTAGGATAGTTAGTTAACTCATTGGAATTTTTTTTAGGCATCATACGCATATTCAAAAAATAAAAAATTATTTTTAGCCCATTTTATCCATAAAAATCTCTAGTCATAAATGTCACAAACATTAAACACATCATCAGAATTCCAATAATCATTTGGGCCCATTATAATTACAAAACATGTTTAGTCATAACTGTTATTACAAACTGAATTCAAGTATACATTGCACGGAATTCATATATACAAATTCAACAGTTTTGAAAAGCAAATCTTGATACAAAAATGACGGAAGACATATATGGATGCGGACTGATCCTGACCTCTATCTCTTATTCGATTGCAATGGCTATACTTTAATTTGTCTGACTGGGTACCCCCTCTAAGCTTAAAAGACAACGTTCTAATTTTGGTGAGTTTTGTGAACTCAGTGAGCGAACCATCCTCGATGGGCTCACTCATGTCAACACAGAACATTTCATATATTCATATTCCCGGACAATCTACACATCATTTCGCAATTCATTTTCGTAACAATTCATATAGCTTATTTCAATCATTCACTTAAAACACATCAATTTATATATATGCGATGTACATGTGACTCACTTTCAATTATTACTTTGTTGTGACTGAGTGCCCTTAACTATCACATATCCATCGTGGATACCAGGCTCATTGATAATTGTCCGATATCTGTCGGAGATACCGGGCTCATTATACATAGTGAGCCTTTGGCTCTTAATCACATTCTAAGCTTTAAGCACTTTTTCGGTGGCTACTCTGCTCACAACTACCTTTATCTGATCATACATATCATGTATCAAATACATGAATTCACATATATGCATATATGCAGTCAATCATATTTATTCAGTACACATTCACTTTTTTATATTTTCATCGGATCTATGTCCGACATTCAACGAAACGTTGAGAACACTTATTTCTTTCTCATTCACATTCAATGAATTACATCTAATACATTCACATTTATCAAATCGACTATGGCCATTTTCATTCTTATAACTTCTTTAAATTTTTAGAATTTGTATCATTGATATCAATCATCCATGCTTAAGTTATAACCTTAATTATCACCCTAAGTATAACACACATTTAGACAATTAATCCATCATCATACTAGGTTCATTTCAAGCCTTATTCAAGCCTAAATGCATCATAGGAAAGTACCCTAACATTTGTTGTTTCAATCATCATTTAAAATATAACATCTCACATTTAAGGTCGTTCCTGCAATCGTGGAGGCCATCCCACGATTGTGGGATTTATCAACAGAACACATTTTTGCCATCCTTTAAATTCTCCAAATTTTCACCAAAAATTCTAAATTAATAGTTATACTCACCAAATCAAATTTCAAGGCATAACATTTACTATTCACATCATAATCATTTTAAAATCATTTATACCCTGAAATATGTCAAATAAGTACATGAACAGTCATTATAATGTGTACAAAACAATCAAATTCACGTGTGTGTATGCTAATATTATCCATAAGTATGAGATACATTTTTCTAATCTATCATTTTTGTTTCTCATTTATAGAAATCTAGGGTTCTAACCTTTAGTATGGGAAAACAAGATACTACAATTCTCTCCTCCTTTAGAAATTTTGTCCTTGAAATTCTTATCTGATTAATCCAACTGATGGGTGGTATTGTTTCTCATATTCTCTTTTGTTTTTCCCACGTAACTTTTCCACTTGAATGATTTTTTCCAGATGACCATAGTCGGTGGAATCACTTGGTTTTTCAGTTGCTTATTCAGATACCTCACTATCTTAACTGGTTCCTCAATATGTCTCAGGTTACTGACAAATTTTACTTCCTATGTCGATAACACATATATCTGATCATACCGATATCTCCTAGGCATACTCATGTGTAACACATTGTGAATCTGAGACATCTTTGTTGGTAAGGCTAACTTATAAGTCAATGGTCCTATTCTCTTAATAATTTCATATGAACCAATGTATTTTGGGCTTAGTTTACCCTTTTTTAATGAACTTTAGCACACCTTGCCAAGGTGGTACTTTTAGAAACACTTTATCTATCTCTCAATATTCCATATCTTCGGTGTTAATCAACCAAACTCTTTTGTCTTTCTTGAGTCACTTAACTTCTACTACAGATCTATTTCACTTATCAACAACATCTTGAACCAATTCTGGCCTTCAAAAATCTTTAGGCCATCTTCATCCTAATATAAAGGCGGAAGACTCTTTTTATTATATAACGCCTCATACAATATCCTACCGATACCACTGTGATAATAACTATTATAATCAAATTCAATCAGAGTTGTATATTGATCCCATGCTCCTAGGAACTCCAAAATATAATTTTTAAGCATATATCCAACAGTTAAGAATGTTGGCAAATCAAACATTTAGTCATACATTTAGCCACCTGCTTCTTCATCCTTAGCCACTAAATGTTATTTCAGCGTATTACTACTAGGATGTATAGCATAGGCTGCTATGTGTGCTTCCTCTAAAATTTCTTTTCTTAAATTATCTACAACGGTTGCATATATTCCTTGTTTCAACCACAATATATCATTTTTTCAATTCAAACTCAAAGTTCGGATTCACTTTCAATTTCTCAATAAGATTCACTAATTATGAATCCTCACTGTTGGGTTAGCCATAGTTGCATGTATCACATGCATGCGAATACAGTGGAAGTGTTGGAATTTGAAAACTCAAAAACTACAAAATATAACGTGCATGCATAGATATGTAAAGAACATGAAATATAAAACCATTTTACCTTATGATTCTCCTCCTTGTTTCTTCTCCTTATTTGGGTTGTTGCAAACACCAAACCCTTCCTTGATCACCCAAGAACATGTAAAGAAGATGAAGAAATAATGTATAAGGGTGTTTTAGCACCAAACCAGATGAGTTCTAGTAAATGCTCAAGGTGATCGAAGATAGTTCAAGAATCTTGTTGCTTGCACTTTGATTCGTGCAACAAGAATAAGACTCAAGACACCTCACTCTTGATCGTAAGTTTCTTATATCATAAGTTTTACTATTTTAACCTCGATAATATTTCAAGCGCATGGGTCATTTGTATAGTACCTAAGGTATCGATCCCACGAGGAGGGTTAATCTAGTCCTAAAATCTAAGGTCGAAACTAAATCGCAACAATCTAAAATAAACAATAAATGCAGAAAATTAATC
>JANZXP010000007.1:8533892-8551330 GCA_027576715.1 Erythroxylum flavicans | reverse complement strand
AATGAGATAACTTTCACTAGAGATGTTGGATTAAGATCATATTAGGACTCTTTCAAAGAGGACTTCAAGATCTACAACTTTCTTGAAGACTTCAAAAATAGATTCTATCTTCTGAAGGGTTGAAAGTGAGACAGAAAATAGGTGATGAATAGTAACCCAGAAGGAGTTTATGAATAGTAACACAGAAGGTATTTTTACAATTAGCATAACTTTTCCTATGGATATTGGATTTAGGTGTTATATATATGGTTCAAATAGGACTTCAAGAGCTACAACTTCTATGAGGATCTCAAAGGCAAATGTTACCTTTTGAAGGGTCAAAAATAGGGCAGAAAGTACATAGTGAATAGTAACCCAAAAGGTGTTTTATGAATAGTAACACAGAAGGTGTTCTTACAATTAGCATAACGTTTTCTATGGATATGGGATTTAGGTGTTCTCTATATGGTTCAATAGAGGACTTCAAGAGCTACAACTTCTATGAAGACCGTAAAGATAAATTTTACCTTATGAAAGGTCAAAAATAGGGTAGAATGTACATGGTGAACAGTAACCCAGAAGGTGTTTTATGAATAGTAACACAGAAGGTATTTTTACAATTAGCATAACTTTTCCTATGGATATCGTATTTAGGTGTTCTATATATGGTTTGAAATAGGCCTTCAAGAGATAGAACTTCTATGAAGACCTCAAAGATAAATTTTATCTTCTGAAGGGTCAAAAATAGGGCAGAATGTACATGATGAACAGTAACCCAGAAGGTATTATGAATAGTAACTCAGAAGGTGTTTTTACAACTAGCATAACTTTTCCTACAGATATCAGATTTAGGTTTTCTTTATATGGTTCGAAAGAGGACTTCAAGAGCTACAACTTCTATGCAGACCTCAAAGACAAATTTTATCTTCTGAAGGGTCAAAAATAGGGCAGAAGGCACATGATGAACAGTAACCTAGAAGGTGTTTATGAATAGTAACATAGAAGGTGTAAACAGAAGATAGACGCAGAAGGTCTAAACAGAACATAGGGGTCAAAGTAGATGGAAAAAGTCAAAAATGGACACAGAAGATCTAAACAGAACATAGTGGTCAAAGTAGACTGTAAAAGTCAAACATAGACGCAGAAGGTCTAAACAGAACATAGTGGTCAAAGTAAACGGTAAAAGTCAAACATAGACGCAGAAGGTCTAAACAGAATATAGACGATACGTTTATGCTCCTAAACATCTCTAAGTCTTCATCAATTCTCATATGAACACCTAAGTATTCATGCATGCTGAGTGAACATTTTCCATATCACTACCAATTTTGTTTCTAAATCTTTTCTTATCATAACTCATACCAAGATCACTCTTTCTACTCCCTCAACTTCTCATTTCCAATAGAAAAAAATCACATTTAAAAACAATCATATCCGGAAGTTGTCAATGAATGCACGTACTTTATCTTATTTTTTTTTATATGTGCAACCATTCAATATTTATGTGCATATATACTAACATTATGCATAAGCAAGAAAATGCATTTCCTTAATCTCTCTTTGAGCTCATATGTACTAAAATTTCGAGTCCTAACCCTTACTATGAGAACGGGATGTTACAGCTACACTTTATAAATGGACTTCCCATCCCTTTGTTGAAAATTTATAATTTCTTTAATAATCTTAGTGGTCTTTGTCAGTGGGAAGTATTTATCCAAGAAGGCACGCAATAATTGGTCCCATGTTGTAATGTTAGCGGGACTCAGTGAATGATATCAAGCCTTTGCTCTATCCCTAAGTGTAAAGGGAAACAACCTAATTCTCACTGCGTCTTTCAACATCTGATGATACCGGAAAGTATCACAGATCTCGAGAAAACTCTTGATGTGAGCATTTGGGTCTTCATTTGCAAGTCTATAGAACTGGACGTTCTGTTGAAGCATGTTCAGGAGGGCTAGCTTGATTTCAAAGGAGACCACTTGAACAGGCGGTCTAGCCACTCCTTGGTTCGCAGGATTGAACCTTGGCCTCATAAAGTCTATGAGGGTCCTCTGTTGTTGCCTTCCAAGGTTGACTTCTTGATCCATGTTGCGTTGGAACTCCTCGACCATTTTTGCTTTCTTGATCTCTTCTTTTTCATCTCGCTGAGCTTTCCTAAAGGGTCGTTCTAAATGTGTTATGTCTAAATCTGATGTCTCAATTGCATGACTCGAACCCCTCGTGACTCTTGATTTCATGCAAGAGCACGATTCCTACAAAAAACTAACCAAAAACTAAAACAAAAATTAAAAACTATCTTAACGCCTTAAACTGTAGAACTAAGTTGCCTTCCCTGGCAACGATGCCAAAAACTTATTTGCAAGGTTATGCACGCGTTAAGTTTTACTATTTATAACTTTGGTAAATTCCGCAAGCGCACTGGTCGTTCGCGTAGTATCTAAGTTATTAATCCCACGAGGAAGGGAACTAGTCCTAAAATCTAAGGGCAGCTAAGTTCACAAAACCTAATTTAACATCTACTGCAAAAATTTAAATCAATCGAGAATCAAATACGAGAAATTAAAGCACCCAAAGAACAAACAAAAGCAAACTCACACAAATAAACTGAATTTCAACCTAGAAGCGACTAATTGAGAGAAAAGGGGAATCTATTTAAAATTAAAGAAAATCTACCCAATTATGAAATTTTTGATTAATGGGCCTAGACGATCCTAGGGTGAATTACTCTCTCTCGAGTTATAATTCTTAACCCTAATTAATAATCCCTAATTTAAATTATGGAAATAGCAATCTCTCGATTTACAATTTGTCCAAAACCTAAATTAGTTCTAACGCTGTCTATGAACCTACTGGGAATCTATGCTCGATCTCTCGTTACACAACTCTACCAATTTGATTCAATTTTCTACCTATTGATTTACCTAACTCTCGTTATCCTAAGTCGATGTTTTTCACCGGCTCACCTCTCAGTTTATTTCCCAGTTATGAAGAATCAAATTGAGTCACAATAGATCGAAATAAATCACAATCAAATCAAATTTATTAATCTCAAGAATAAATAACCCTGAAGGTGAGTTAAGACAAAAAAATCAACACTCAACAACAATTAATTCTAATCAATTTCAAATTCCATACAACAATGAAATCGAAATAAAAACTAGAAAATACTGTCAGAATGGATCTTAGAGTTGTGACTGCAGGAAACCACCTGTTCCGAGAAGTACGTCGCGTCAAGCGTGCCTCCGTGCCTCTCTTCCTTCATCTCCTTCCTCAATCAATTAATCTCTAGCTAGGTTTTCCCTTAGATTTTCGGTAGAATCCCAAGTTTGTGTAGCTCTCTCGACTCTCTAATCTCTGTTGGTGGTTGCTAGGTATTGTTCTATTTATTCGGTATCAACTCTAGTTCAAACTCGGGATCAAAACAGTCCAAAAAATCACCCCAAAATTGAGTTTTTGTGGCCCTGCCTGCCATGATCATGACCGATACTTTTTCCTTTCTGTCACAATCTTGGCCTGAAATGCACGATCGTGGCTTGACTTGACACTCTCTGTCACGATCGTGGCCACTATACACAATCGTGGCTTGTATGTTTTGGCCCGAAACTCTTTAACTCGTCACTGTTCTTCCCTGTTTACCCTGCAACACTAGCACACATATCAAGGTACCTCAAAACTATATAATTTAAGCTCAAAGATTCAAACTGACCCATAAAAATACTTAAACACAAAAGCTAATCTAATTAAGCCCTAAATGCATACTTAACATTAAATTTAACACACAATGCATAGCAAATTAAACCCTAAAACATCATACAAAACACTACTATCACTTTCTTTGACACTTTGAAGGTTATTTGATGCTTTCCTACCCTTAGAGTTAGTTCACCCCCATCAACATCAAACATTGAGCGAGAAATAGCTAGGAATGGTCGTCTAAGGACCATAGGGCTTTCAACATCTTCTCCAATATCCAATATATAGATATTTGTAGGAAGATAAATTTATCAATTTGTATTCGCACATCATTAATAATCCCCTTCGGCTGATGAACTATTTTGTTAGCTATTTTTACTAACATCTTTGTGGGTTCCAACTCTCCTAAACCTAATTTTAAACTAAAGGTATAGGGCATCATATTGATACTTAGTCCCAAATTTACAAATGCCCTGTGTATGTTGACTCTATTGATACGACAAGGAATGTAAAAATCACTTGGTTCCTCGTTGTTTTGTGCTATGTTAGGGTTTTCTTCCGATATGCACTCTGTAACCTTCTTCTTGATTGATTCTTTTAATGTGAGCCTCATTTGTAATTGTTCCGTTACGTCCTTAACCTTGTTTGATACAACCTCCTTAAAATTCCTCGTTGCCTTACTTGCAATTGACTTATGTTGAGCTAGAATAGGGTATGAAATTTTAGGTTGAGGTGCCTTAATTGGCTTAATTATGAGCTCACTTAGAAGGAATTCCATAATTATCCATAATTACTTGTCCTTCTCCTTTATCTTTGTCTTCCTTCAAAAGTTCAAGTTCCTTTTCTTAGGTTTGAATGATGGCCATAATCTATTCCTTTGGTTTAGACTCGGTATTATTTAGAAAGGTCCCTACATTTTGAGTAGATATTGCCTCTAGTAGTTAACCTACTTGGACTTCCAGATTGTGTATTGAAGAGGCGTGGTTCTTGATGACTTACTCACATTTACTTTCAAGCCTCCTGTGTGCATCCTTTATGCCTCTAATTTTATCTAAAATCTAATTGAACTTGGATTCCATTGAGCTTGGTTTATCTTGTTGGAAGCTTGATTGTCTTTGAGGTTTGAACTATCCTCTAGCGTTGTTCATTTAAGAGAAGTTAGGCTGATTCTTCCACCCAAAGTTATAGGTGTTAAAGTAGGGATTGTTGCCCCCTCCTCATCCATACTAAGCTTCCATATAATTCACTTGCTCTGGAGCACTTTCCTTCATTAAATAATAGTCCACTATATCATGGTCCATTTGTCCACAGAGTTTACACTTGAGTTGCATGGCTTTCACCAGAGCTGAGGACGAAGGCTTCATGTTGTTGAGTTTTTGAGTCAACTTATCAATTTTCTCTTGCATTTCTGTCATTTGATTAACAACTGTATTTCCTTTTTGCTCTCAGAATGTAGTAGTTTGTTGACTCCACTCGTTCGTCCACAGGTAGCTATTACTCGCCATCTCCTCTATTAACTCTTCCGCTTCATCAATCGTCTTCCTCATTAGTGATCGTCCTAAAGCTACGTTAATCGTGCCTCTTGTATGTGAGGTTACTCTATTATAGAATGTTTGCAACAAGAATTCCTTGGGTAATTTGTGGTGTAGGCACTTCCATTGCAAATCCTTATATCAGTCCCACACTTCATATATCAATTCCCTATCATTTTATTAGAGGTTGGTAATTTCCTTGATGATCTTTATAGTCTTAGTTAGGGGAAAATATTTGTCTAAGAAAGCACGAATTAGCTAATCCCACGTCGTGATATTAGGAAATGATACCAAGTCTTTTCTCTATCTTTAAGGATAAAGGGTAAAAGCCTGATTTTGACTGCATCTTCTGACATCTGATGGTACCGAAAGGTATCATAGCTTTCACAGAAGTTCATTATATGTGCATTGGGATCTTCATTCGTTAATCCATAAAACTGCACATTCTATTGCAGTATGTTTAGGAGGGATGGTTTGATTTCAAATAATGGTGATTGAACGAGTGGTTTAGCTACTCATTGGTTAGCCACATTGAACCCTATTCTCACGAAGTCCATAAGGGTCCGTTATTGATGTCCTTGGTTTGCTCTATGGTGAAATTCCTCAGCCATTGTTGATTTAGCGATTTCTTCTTCTTCTTCTTCACGCTGAGCTTTCTTAATGGTTCATTCTAGTTTAGTAATGTCTAAATCTAATGTCTTAACTATGCGACTCGAACCTCTCGTGACTTTTGTGTTCATACAAAAGCACGATTTTAGAAGTAGAAAAGAAAGAACAAAAAAAATAAAAGAAATAACTAAACGTTTTAAACTATAGAACTAAACTAATTGCCTCCCCAATAACGGTGCCAACCGATTATGAACTACTAGATTGCTAGTTCTAGACAATCCTAGGGTTGATTACTCTCTCTTGACTTATAACGATTAACCTAATTTATAAACCCTAATTAGATTATGGGAATTGCAATCTCTCGATTAACAATCTATCCAAAACCCTAATTAGATCAGAAGTTGTCCAAAAACTATAAAAAACTCATCAAAGATTTCTCTTCACACAATTTACTAACTTGATTTAATTCTCATTCTATTAAATTACTTAACTCTTGTTAGCCTAATTTAATAATTTTTCACTCTGTTCACCCTCTCAATTTATCACCGAATTATGTAAGTGCAGAAATTAAATCACAAATAATCCAGTAAAAACACAAACAATCAAATTTCATTAAATCAAAAATAAAACAACCCAAAGGTGAGTTTGGACATCCTCAACATTCATACAATCCTATCATCAATGGCTATCCCAATTTGATAGAATAATAAAATGGAAATTAACCAGAAACAACATTGGAATGGATGACGGAGGCAACAACGGCGGGAAACCTCCAATTCTGGGAAGTACTTCTCGTAGGCTTCTTCTCCACGCCTTTCTTCCTTCTTCTCTTTCACAATCTCTCGATAAAATTTCTTTAGGGTTTCTCAATGGTGGCTGAGGCAAAAGCTCCACCTGCTCCTTTGTCTTCTTCTTTAAATACCTTTTGTGTTTTGGCTAGCCTTAGGGGTTTTTCTAGGGTAAAAAAGGTCCGAAAATCCCTCGAAACTTTACGTTTTTACTTGTTTACGCATCTACTCGATGCAAGCCACGTTCGTGGCCCTGCATGTCACGATCTTGGCCTACATCAAAGCCTTCAGGCAATAAGGCCACGATCGTGGGCTTCTATCACGATTGTGGCATATCTCCAGTGCTTCTGTCACGATTGTGGCTTATTGTGCCATGATCGTGGGTCGTTATTTCATCCCGAATGTCTCCAAAACTTCTCCATTCTTGGATGTTGTCTATAAAACACTAATAAACAAATCAAGGTACCTCAAAGACATAATAATTAAGCTCAAAGACTTGACTAACCCATAAAAACACTTAAACACAATTAACTAACAAACTAACACAATTCTAACGTCAACACATACTAAACGATTAAGTTAACACTTAAATACATAGCAAACTAAGCCCTAAAATATAATGCAATTCACACTTATCAATAGCTTGATCACTAGGTTTAATATATGCTAAGTTTTAATATTTATAACCTCGATATTTTCACAAGCGCACAGGTCATTCGTGTAGTACTTAAGGTATCAATTCCACTCGGAAGGTTAATCTAGTCCTAAAATCTAAAGTCGGAGACTTTTAAATAAATATTAACAGACAATGAATTTTAACATGAGGACTAACTAAATCAAATAACCAGATCAACTAACAAAACAATAATTGACAATTAACACTTAAATAGAAACAATCACGATGATGATTAAATATTTTAAATAATAATTAATGGAAATTGATCAATTTGTTGAACAATGATCGCACACCCTCAAATTCAACCTAACGAGTTTACTAAAAGAGAGAAAGGGAAAATTATCTATCCTTAAAGTCAACCTAACCGATTACAATTTATTGAATTAACGGTTATAAATGATCCTAGGGTTAATTACTCTCTATCAAGTTATAATTGAACCATAAAGCATAAACCCTAATCAGATTATGGGAAGTTGTAATCACTCAATTAACAACCTATCCAAAACCTAATTAGTTTTTAAGTTCTCTAATAAACAATTGGAAACTTAAATGTGATCTCTTTACACAAGATTTACCTATTTGATTTTATTCTGAATATATTAATTTACCTAACTCTTGTTAGCCCAAATTAATCTTTTTCTCTCATATATTATTGAGATATGAAGTGCAGAATCAAATCACAATTAATTCAATAAACACATAAAAACAATTAGATTTTATTAAATCAAAAATAATAATCCAAAGCTTAGTATAGAACATCAATTACAATGCAATTCTATCATCAAACTATATATCCCAATTCTATAATCAAATAAAACTAAAATGCATAGGAAAAAAACTCGACTAGATGATGGGAGGCTGCAACTACGGAAAGCTTGTTATTTTAGGAAGTACGTCGTGTCTGTGTCATCTTCCTCTTCTCTCTTCCTTTGTCTTTTTCTTGATCTCTCAAGGTTCTCTCTTTTAGGGTTTTGTTTTTAGTGGTTAACCGAAGCTCTTCAAAGGATGCCTCTTCTGTTCTTTAATGTTCTATTTATATCTTGGAAGTCTTATGGTTGATTCAGGGTCAAAACGGTCCGAAAAGTCCCACAAAACTTGACATTTTCAGCTATTTTCGTGTCTGCCTGACATAGACCTGCCACGATCGTGGCCAGCACCTAACCCTCTCTGTCACGATCGTGGCCCAAAGTGCATGATCGTGGCCTATTTCAGAGCTGTCTATCAAGGTCGTGGCCAAAATGGCACGATCATGGCCTGGGTCTTATTGGCTCACCTCTTTCTGTCACAATTATGGGCCATGGTTTTGGCCCGAAACTCTTAAAAACTTTTCCATTTTTCATTGTTTACCCTGAAACACTAACAAACACATCAAAGTACCTAAAAATTATAACATTAAAGCTCAAAGACTTATATTAACCCATAAACACATAAAGTAACACAATTAAAACCTAAACACACAATGAACACTCAAATTAACAGTTAATACATAACAAATTAAACCCTAAAACATAATGCAAATCACAACTATCAACATCCCCTCGTTTAAACGTTTGCTTATCCTCAAGCAAACAAAACAACAAACATACAACACATAATGCAATAATAAGGCAATGGTTTCAACTTCCTGAAATAAATTTAATCTTAAACATGATCAGACAAGTTATATCTAATCATTAACATGCAAAATCTTTATCTACAGGCTTTGAACTAAATATACAAATTAATCTAGATCTAAGTGTTAATTTATTTACCCTTTCCAATTACACACACACATTAATAACTCTTTGGTCCTTCAAACTCTATAACTGTTCCCAAGTATATTTTCATGAAAAGTCAAGCTTATTACAAGTCCAGTAGGTTTATTAAGGAAACACAATTTCTTTTAGTTTGTTCTTAAAAATAGACTTAGTCTTTTTACATGGAGGCAAAAATTGGTAATGAATGTCAATCCGGTTATTCAACTAAGTCATATTTTTATTAAACAGCTTGGTTGAAAAGTCATTATAGCTTTTTGACGCGAAGGCATACATTTGTGATGCGTGTCGATCTGGTTACTCAGCTATATCACATTTTCAACTAGCTACTAGCTCTATTTATAACCCGAAGGCCAGCAGAATAGTGATTTATTTATCAAAAAAATTTATTTATTACCTACCTTGTTGTTTAAACTACTCATTTCAATGAAAAATACTATTTAAGCTTCTTAAGTTAAAAGGCTTCAAATTATGAATGAATGTGACAACCTATAGGGTGCTAAATTTACATTATATCTAATTAACCTTTATATTTATCCAAAGACTCCTAATTCACTAATTTTGTGAGCTAATGATTATTTACAACCTAATAGACTATGCTCAAAATAAAATAAACTTCACTCCATCTAAGCCATTGACACATTCACACAATTCACAAAATGCAACCTAATAACTATCATACAATATGCAAAATCACATTCAAAAGCAAAATATATAACTCCTTCCCACACTTGAACAACACATTGTCCTCAATATGAGAAGGGAACACACAAGCACATAAGAGAAAGGAAAAGACATAATTTAAAGTAACAGAAAAATAATGTAGAAATACACATAAAAATTAGAATTGAAGGCTAATTTGAAAAAGAAAAATAATTGGGTTAGACATAAATCTTATGAAGAAGGAGGTAGTGATGGTGTTGGAGGCAGCAATTGAATGCCCTAAGCATCAAAATATTTGTGGATTAGACGGATATCCTGACTTTGGTGTCTTTATGTTCGAGTCATCTCCTTCATCATTCTGGTGTCCTCTGCAAGTGCATTGTTGGTTTCGGAGATCGCATCCAGAACTATCTTCCATCCTTGCTCTTCGTCCTCTTCCTTGGATTCTTCACTGGACTCTTTTGCTTGCTGAGACGATGTTGAGCTCGAACTTACCTAACTTGCCCTGATTCTAACATGTGTCTTTTCATTAATTTCCTTAAGTTCCATTTTGCGGGAATAAAGGATCTCAGCTTACCATAAATGGTGATGCTTTAGGAACTTAGGTAAGTGGACAAATAACTGACTATAATCCACGCTAAAATATTCTGCAATGGCAGACACTATGTACCCCATTCCTAGATTGTTGTTCCTCTTTCGCGGAGTCGCAACAATGGCATTCAGCACATGTGTGGATGTATAAACTGGAATATTATGGTCCATACACCACAACATAAAAAGTTCCTTTGTGGAGCATTTGTTGGTTTCGTTTTTGTCAAAAACCAACAGACACATGAATTTATGCAACAACAAGTGTTCATGGGACCTTATGATATTGTTATGAGCATTCTTGGTATGAAATTGCTCAATCCCAGTAAGCTCATTCTAGAATCCAAATATCTCACACATGATTTCTACATTTAATTCGTAGGCTCGTCCTCCTAACCTAAACCACAATTATTTAGGATTCCTAGGGTCATAAGTTAGTGAAGTGAAGAATTCCAATTTGAGCTCCCAATAGACAAGAAATTGGAATCATATGAATTGGGCCTACTGGATTCTCTCAGCTAGGTTTTCTACCCTCTCATGCAACTCTAGCCTATTGAGTATGTCAAAATCAAAGTGTTTTGGAACTAAAATTTGTCTAGCATTAAGGGATCAGAAATAAGTACCTTCCTCCTCTGTATAGATCAAGAAGGGTGAACCAAAGTCTGCTGCTCGATTTCTTCTCCTACCTCCTGTAACTTGTTGTCATCCATATGGCTCTCGTCAGGTTGATTATTTAATGCGCAACATAATTGGGTAGAATTTGGAAGAAAATTAAAAGGTTGAAATTGTTAGAGAGATGTGAGAGCTTTTGCGAGCTTGTAGTTTAGAGAGATAAAGTGAAGATGGAAGTGAATGTAAAAGTGAAGTTAAAACTGAATATATAGGTGGTTAAAAGGTTAAAATGGTAAAAATTCCTTTAAAAATTGCGTCCTCCCTCTTATTGGGGTTTCCCACTCTTCTTGATCTTCTTCTTTGTTCTTTTTCCATTCTTTTCAATTTCACTTCTTGATTCTTTTATAGCCCCTTTTTACCTCTTTTTACTTGCTTGCTCAACTCCTCCACTTTATTCTGAAATCTTATTCCTTCTTGATTTTATTCGAAAAAAATTCTAACTACAGAATTCAAACGTTCTAAAAAAATTCAAAGAAATAATTTTTCCATGGGTTGCCTCCTATACAACGCTTTTTTTATTATCAGTAGCTCGATGCTTTTTTAAGCTTACGGTGGTCGGAATGAATGGTGCAATCGTAGCATCGTCATTAATCGCAAAGTTTGCACTTTAGCTATTATGCTACAGTTCCCACCTTCTTTGCAATTCTCTTTTCCTCATCTTCTTCTTCACGCATGCTTATTCCTGAATGCATTCCAAAGATCCTCAATATACTCCCATTCACCTTGAAGTTTAGATTCTTTGCTATTCTGTGAAGCTAAAGGAGATTCGTAATATTTCAGCAACATTTAGAAGGTTATCTGCTCTTATCCTATCCTCAGAGTTAATTCGCCCCTATCAACATTAATGATTGAATGCGCAGTGCCCAGGAATGGTCGTCCAAGAACTATTAGGGTATCCACATCTTCTCCAATATCCAATATGTAGAATTATGTGGGAAAGGTATATTTATCAACTTTTACTTGCACATCTTTTATAATCCCCATCGATTTGTGTATCGTTCTATCAGCCGTCTTTACCAAAAACTTGGTGGGCATTAACTCTCTTAACCCCAAATTCAAAGTAAAGGTGTAGGACATCATGTTTATACTTGCTCTTAGATTCTCGAATGCCCTGTCTATGATGATTCTATTGACGTTACAGGGGATGAAAAATTCCCTTGGGTCCTCTTTCTTCTATGCGATGTTATGGTTCTCTTTTGATATTCACTCCTTAACCTTCTTCTTGACGGATTCCTTCATGGTGAGTTTTGTCTGTATTTGTTCCGTCATTTCCTTGACCTTGTTTTGCTCAATCTCTTCTAGGTTCCTCGCTGCCCTCTTTGCATTTAACTCTCGCTGAGCTAAAATAGGAAATGGGAATACACGTCGAGTTCCCTTAATTGACGTAATCATTGTCTCGTTTGGAAGGTCTTCTCGATCCTCTCCTTTATCCCCTTCTTCCTTCACTTTTTTAGGTTCCTCATCCTAGGTTCGACTAATAGCCATGATACATTCTTTTGGGTTAGGCTCGGTGTTGCTTGAAAGAGTTCCAGCATTCCGAGTAGATATTGTCTTTACTAATTGGCCTACTTGGACTTCTAGATTGTATGTAGACAAGGCATGGTTTGTTATTACTTGCTCAAATTTGTTTTTGAGACTCCTATGCGCGTCCTCCATGCCTCCAATCTTATCTAAAATCTTGTCTAACTTTGATTCCATCGAGCTCGCTTTATCTTACCAAAAGCCCGATTGTCTCTAAGGCCTGAACTATCCTCCACTGTTGTTCGACCAGTAGAAGTTGTTGTAAGTGTTAGAGTAGGGATTGTTACCCCCTCCTCGTCCATATTTTGCTCCCATATAATTTAATTGCTCCTGAGTGTCTTCCTTCATTAGGTAGCAGTCCACGGTGTCATGGTCTAACTGTCCACAAAGCTCACACTTTAAATGTACGATCTTCACTGAAGCTAAGGATGACACCTTCATGCTGTTAAGCTGTCGCGTCAAATTGTGTATCTTTGCTTACATCTTAGTCATTTGATCGACCGAGATTATAAGTATGTTTTTAGGTTATATTTCTAGTGTATTTTCATGTGTTTTAAGTGCTTCTTTGTGTGTTTTAGTTCTAGTTTATTTAATCTTTAGCATCTTCTGCATCTTTTCTTGATCTTTGAAGTGTTTAGCTATTTCTTTACATTATCTAGTGTTTGGAGGTAGTTTTGGAGCTTTTTTTTTAGGATGGATCAATGCACCTTGTTAATGAATTGTGCAAGTATCATATTTGCATTTGTGGATGTGGTACAAGTAATTTAATGGCACCACTAGGCAAACTTAGAGAATTCAGATGACAATGAAATCTGATGGAGAGGAAGGACAATGTGTGAGGAGCTTGCAGCTTAAATTTCAAGTCAATTGGAGGTCCGGAGAGGAAGTTATGGCCAACAGAGTGAAGAGTGTAGAACGTTGTCAGGCAGCAATGCACGATCGTACATAGACGACTACCTTTCTATCATGATCATGCTTGTGCACGAGGGTGACAAGCAGAATTTACCAAAATTAGGTTAAACATGGGCTGTTAAGTGGTTTGACCCTCCCTTTGACATATAAAAAGACTCTAAACCCTAGGAGCCTCCATCCATCAGCAGACCACACCCAAAATATAAAAGGTGAGTCTTTTGGAGGCTAGCCAAGGAGGTAAACACATAATCCATCTTGGAAAAGTGGCGGCAACATCAAGCTTCAGAGTTTTTCAAGCTTTTTGGAGTAGAGAGAAGGAGTCCTTGACTTTACCCAGTTTTTATTCTTTTCTCTTTATAAGTTTTAGTGTGAAAAACATAGACTTTGTTGGATTGTTCACGAATATGAGTAGCTAAACACTTTGTAGGAGTTGGTCTTAAATTATTTGTGGAATTCTTGTTATTTTTGATGCAATGAAAGAAGTTTTGTGATATTTATTATGCTTATACCATACAATAGATCAAGAGGGTGAGTGTGGTTATTTAAGTTGGGTAGTGTAACGAGAGTTAGCTCCCAATGGGTCTAATAAATATTCAAGTTTTTCCAAATAATTGAAGAGAGATCTTAGCTGTTTGTTAAAAATCACCGATAGGAGTGCTTAAAATCTTATTGAAGGATCAGGAAAAGTTGGTAAGTCTAGAGATAGCATAACTAATTCTAATTCATTCAATTAGGGTCAGTTAATTATGCCTTGAGAGAAGGTAGTTGAACCTTAGAAAATCTTAGGTCAAGCATAATTAGATCAAGAACACAAGAGGAAAGCAAAATAGGGATAAAGTAAATCCTAATTTTAGACCTTGCCCATCAAATTATTGTACTTTGCCTTAATTGGGTGTTCATTTCTAGTTTAATTAATTTTCATTTAATTTCTAGTTTTTAATCTTTTGAAATTGTTTTCTTAAACAAAGCTTAACCTAAGTTGGGTAGTGTCTAACATCAATCTCTATAGGAAGATATCTATTTTTAAATATAAGTAACGACCCACATACTTGCACTTTTTGACATAAAACTAATAGTTTGGTTTACGAATGAACAAGTTTTTGGTGCTGTTGCCGGGGATTGATTTGTTAGCATCTTGTTTAGTTTATGTGACTTTGATTTAAGAGTTTTTGATACTTATCCTTATGTATTTGTAGGCGCATGAACACAAAGAGCCCAAGAAGATCTACTGAGTTTAGTGAAGAAGAGCTATTCGATGTCATAAGACTCGGAAGAGAGTTAAGAAGAGCTAAACACCAAGTGGCATTACAAAGGAATATGGCAGAAGAAAGAGAACTAGGAGGGGCTGAGATATCATTGATGGATTTCATGAGGCCCAGAATTAGTCAACAAGGAGTCACAAGGCCTGCAGGGTAAACAATTTTGAAATCAATCCTGCACTCTTCAACATAGTCCATAATAGTGTTCAATTATATGGGTTATCAACTGAAGATCACAATGCCCAACTAGCAAACTTCTTACAGATATTTGATACTTTTAGATTTAATGGGATGTATGATGATGCTGTGTAGCTCAAACTATTTCCATTCACTTTACGAGATCAATCGAAGGCATGCTACAACTCACTTAGTAAGTCTCAAATTACCACATAGGAGCAAGTAGCCCAAGCCTTCCTTACTAAGTACTTCCCTTTGATAAAGACCACTCGGATCATTAAGGAGATTACAAACTTTCAGCAAAATGATGGGGAGTCCTTATATGAAGCTTGAGAGAGGTTCAAAGAATTGCAACGAAGCTGCCCACTCCACAACCTTCTAAGGGAGTTCTTACTCTAGACATTCTACAATCATGTGTATCAAACTACAAGAGGGACCATTGATGTAGCTACTGGAGGGCCTTTGATAAGGAAAACCGTTGAGGCAACTCATGATCTTTTAGAGGAATTGGCCAACAATAGTTCCATGTGGTCAAATGGAAGGAGTAGGCAAGGCATAAGGGTACAAAAAGGCACGATTCCAATTGATTTTGTTACAGCCTTGCAAGCCCAGATTACCGCTCTCACTCAGAAGTTGAACAATATGCAACGAGCGTCTTCATACACAGTCAAAGCTATGCAAGCCCAATGCAGGTTATATAGGCAGGACAACCATTACACAGCTGAGTGTTTCTTGTTAGGAGCTAGTGGCACAGAACAGGTAAATTGCTTGGGCCATCCACAAAAAAGAGTTAACAACCCATACACCAACACTTATAATCCAGGATGGAAAAATCATCCAAATTTTTCTTGGAGTGCTAACAATGCAGGTGGCCCAGTAAGACCTCCAGGACCTCCCAAATTTTAGCAAGATTGATTTGGAACCTTGGAGAGCAAGATGGATAGGATGATGGATGTGATGAGCTCAATGAACTCTAAATTTGTAACCCAAGAAGAGTACTAGAAACAGATATTTGCAACCCAGGATGCAATTTTGAAGAACCATGTTTCATCCATCCACAATTTAGAGGTTCAGGTAAGCTAACTTGCTACTGTCTTATCTTCTAAAAATGCAGGTATCCTACCAAGTAACATTGAGACAAATCTAAAGGAACGACTCAAGATGATCACACTTAGGAATGGTAAGCAACTAGAAGAATCAAGTGTGCAACAAGAGAGTCAAGCAAAAGAGAAGGGCAAGGAGATAGAAGGGAAGAAGGAGGAAGAGCAAGAAGAAGAGAAGCCATACGTTCCGCCACCGGCTATAAGCCTAAGCTTCTGTATCCACATAGGGTGAGACAACATCAATAGACACCTAGTTCTTCAAGTTCTTTGAGAAGCTAAAGAAGCTTCTGATTAACTTGTCATTGTTGGAAGCATTGGAGTGCATGCCCAAGTATGTGAAGTTTGTCAAGGACATTCTTACACACAAACACACTTGGGAGGACAATCAAACGGTGACCGTGACAAAAAATTGTAGTTCAATCATTTCAAGCACCGTGTCATCAAAACTACAAGATCTAGGGAGTTTTACGATTCCATGTGTTATTAGTAACTTTAAATCTGGTAAATGCTTATGTGTCTTAGGTGCCAGTATTAATTTGATGTCTTTATCTGTTTTCAGAAACTGGGCTTAGGAGACGTCAAGCCAACATCTATGCTCATTCAACTTGCGGATCAATCCATTAAGAAGCCATTCAGAGTTGTCGAAGATTTATTGGTAAAAGTAGATAAATTTATCATTCAGGTGGATTTTGTTTTGTTCGATTTTGAAGAGGATAGGATTGTCCTTTGATTTGGGTAGACCCTTTATAAATACTAGTAGAGCATTAGTTGATGTGCATGAAGGGAAACTTGTTTTGAGAATTGATGATGAACAAATTCAATTTAATATGTCTAAAGCTCTAAAGAAACCGATGGATGGGACTGCTTGTATGAAGATTGCTCTGTAAGTTCCTAAATGATTTGGAGGTAGTTCTAGAGGCAGAAAAAGCCATTACACTTTATTTTGATAATAGTGGGGCTGTGGCTAATTCTAAAGAACCTCGGAACCACAAAGCTGCCAAACACTTGAGCAAAAGTATCATCTCATAAGGGAGATAATACAACATGAAGAGGTAAATGTGGTAAAGATTCCCACAGAGCAAAACTTTGTTGATCAGTTCACAAAAACATTGTCTCAAAAGAGTTTTGAGGGTCACCTGGAAGGGATGGGAATGAGGAATATTTCAAACTTGCTTTAAGACAAGTGGGAGATTGTTGAAGTTATGTAAATATAGTGCCTTAAAAAGCAAGTTTATTTACTTATAACTTAATTTTCTTCCAGTTACTTTTTGTAATGAAAATATTTGTTATTAATAAAACAAAAGAGTTTGGTTTTATTTATATGAGCATAACAAAACTAGTCATAAGGTACCGAGATTCTTTTGTAAGTAATATACATATACATAGAGATGTATGGGAAACATGTAATTATTAGAATATAAATTAATTGCTTCATAGTTGAATAATCAAGTTGGTCACTTGATTATGGTTTAGACTGTAGTGTTGCGATTTATCTCCATGTAAGTAAAGGAG
>JANZXP010000007.1:8507787-8525316 GCA_027576715.1 Erythroxylum flavicans | reverse complement strand
AAATGTGTTAGATGTAGTGTTTCTACAGAACATGCATTTGTATTTTAGACATATCTTGAACTACGGATATTCAAATAGGATGATTGTTGATTTATATTAACCTAGAGACGAATGGCTACAATTATCATTCAAAAATTGAGTTTGAATTCTATCTCTAAGAGTGTTGAAATTTGCCTTGAAATTGAGTTTCGGATTATGTCTCTATTTCTAAATAGTGTGTAATAAATTGTGTATAACTTTTAGAATACTGAGACAAATTGTATGAACTTAAATTCTTTAGAAACTTAAGACATAGATGAACAGTTGTTTAGGAGAAGACTTTGCCTGAAAACCTCATTTTCTAGGTATGAAATGGAAGTGAATTTTGGATAAAAATAAAAGAAAGAAGAAGGAGTGCATCAGCCCAGAAGTAGGTTGCAATTGCGAAGCATCGCGATCGTGACTCTGCTGTGCGAACGTGGAATGTTGCGATCGCGACACCGCAGGTTAAGTCGCAACCTGAGGGTTGTATGCGAGTGATGTTTTTTTTTGAACATATGTTGGTATTTTGATGATTTCTTGAGCTCTAGATGTCCAAATGAGGTGATTCTTTATTCAGATTAAACTAGAGACATAATTCCACAACTTTTTTGAAGAAGTCTAAATTTAATTCTTTCTCTAAGACTTTCAACATCTGGTGCGAAATTGAGTCTTGATTGAGGTTGAAGTACTACCCAAGACAGAAATTATGTCTTGATGTTTTCATAAAAACTGAATGGATATAGGCTGAATCAGACAAAAGTATCTCATAAAAGTTGTACTCCATTCTCTTATCTTTCAATTGGTATTAAAGTTGTAATTTTTAGATATCTTAGTTGAAGATTATGAGTTCTACAATTTGAGGGTATGATCATGAACTAGCAAAAAGTTCAATTATACATAGTCTGTGATATTGTGAGCATAACTCATAGGATACTGAAACAAATTGAGTGATCTTAGTGTCATTAGAAACTTAAGAGATAGAAGAACAATTTTCTAGAAGAAAGTACCCTCGAATTACTTCATTTTCATTATTAGATTGATCATGGAAAGTTGATCCAAAAGTGTGTCTTAGGAAAAATCTGAATTGAAGAAATGAGTTGTGAATTTTGATTTTTATGGTTTTACTGAGATATAAACCATAAGTATAAATGATACTTATGTGAGTTTGGAAATATGTATGATTATGTGATGAGAATAATGAAAAGATACCAGGGATTGTCATTGAGCATGCATTGTACATAGTCAATATACACATTTGAGCTTAAATGAATACTTAAGATTGTGCAAAGTTGTAATGCTTGTGCAATATGTGTATTGCAAAATGTTGATGTGTAGGACAATCGTTTGCATCCAGACATTTCCGGATCATGGAAGCTAATGCTAATCTGGAGCGTACTGTGAGTCGACCTGGATGGTCTGATTTCATTGTTTGTTCTAATTTCATTTTTTCCATTAAATGACTACGATTATGATTATTATGCAATGTGAATATGATTGATATGAATGTGAATTGCTTATGTTGATGACGGACAATGAAGGTCCGAGACTTAATGCATAAATGTGATATTGAAGTGCTACTTATATTTGAACTTGACAAAATAAATGTTACTCAACAATTATATTGAATGTCGGACTAAGGTCCAGTGATGAATGTGATCTGAACGTGAATATGCATATGAATGAAAAAGTGATTCTCAACTTAAATATTGAATGCCGGACTAAGGTTCGAGGATATGTAAAAGTAACTGATTGATCATATGCGATTGACGCATTCCATTACATGAATGCATGAAACATAAAGGAAGTTGTGATCGGAGTAGCCACCGCAAAAGAGCTTAAAGCTCAGAATGTGAAAAAGTGCTTAAAGCTCAGAAAGTTTATAATAGCCAAAGGCTCACTATGTAAACTGAGCCTGGTATCCCCAACGGATACGGGACAGTTATCAATGAGCCTGATATTCACAATAGATATGGGACAATTATAGGTGCTCGGTCACAACAAAGTAATAAATGAAAGTGAGTCTCATGTGCATTGCATTATAAGTGATATGTGTGTTTTAAATGATTGAAATGATTACTTTGAATGCCCTGAATGTGATCCTATATGTCAAATGAAGTGATGTAAATTATGTGAAAATATGTGAACTGTATGTGTTATGTGATTGAGTGAGCTATCGAGGATGGTCACTCATTGAGTTCGCAAAACTCACCCAAAATTTGCAATTTTTTTTCAGGCTCCGAAGAGTTACCCCGTTAGGCTGACGGGAGTATAACCATTGCACCCAAGTAAGAGATAGAAATCGGAACCAGTTTGAGTCTACATTAGTATTTCTTTAATTTTTGTATCAAAATATGTATTCACAAGTATTTTACAATGTGAATGTAAATGATTTCGTAATGTAATGTTTTTGACTTTGTGTTTGAAAATGTTTATGAATAAAAGTGAGCCTGATTTATTTATTGATTTTTTTCAATATGCGTTCATTGTTTTAAAAGAAAAGGAAATTTATGTATTGAATTTGATTAATTGACTGTTCTAGCATGCCACCCTCGCGAGGTATGTTCTCGAACATCACTCAAGATGTCGGGTACATGTCTTGCGAGAGTGGGGTGCTACATATGCAGCCATATACACAATCATATATCCACTAATTGCTTAAAATCTTCATTTTATGTCACAATTTCATATGAATTCTTCTCCTTTTAGTCCATGAAGGCAATTATAACCTATAAATTCACTTGGAGTGAATTAAGTAATATATAATAAAATTAAAAAACATCAAACAAAATACATCAAATATGTATAGTCAAATATGCGTCATTCATCCACACAGCACTTACATGGAACGATATAGGTGCTATGTATTAAAGGAACATGGGACATGTAATTAATCACGGGGTCAAGTTATTTAATTACATGCATGGAGGAAACATAAACGTAGGTGAAAGAACAAAGGGCCTACATGAGTTTGTGTAGCTTTGTTTCACTTTTACATTTATATACAGGCTACAATAAAGAGACATGCATACTTACCATGGGGCATGTTCTCAACATAGGAATGAACACCTTACAATGTAGTTATCCATGTTTAAAAGTGACGGATTTTGCAACTTTTTGGTCCTTTTTTATAGGTGAACACGAGTCTCTCTTTAAAGAAATACAGGGGCATGTATTTTATGTCATTAGTGTGTTTTTTTATATAATCAGATTCTAAAATAATTGCAAATATAACTAGTATTAATGTCAACACTATTTGAATCATAAAAGTAGTTTATATTAACTGCAGGACATGTATCTTATATTTGGTTGGAAATTTCATAACAGCAGGAGATGTATCTTATAGTTGTTTTGAATCAATTATCCCAAAACAAAAGGGGATAAAATGATAAAGTAGTAGGATGTTGGTTATGCATGATATGGCATATGATTCAGCCTACTCCCCTGCAACGATGGCATGGCAGACAGTTCGATAATGTGACTAAAGCAACTCGTAGCAGCTATGTGTCGGTTAGGAAAATGCCTCAAGTTGATTTGAGGTTTTGGAGGATATAGTATAACAAAATAATGGACTGTCATTATTGGATGTGATAACACATAACACGCAATAATTGATTATTGTTAAAAGTAGGCTCATTGAGATTTTTTTTTAATTGGAGTATGAAAGGATTGCTTTTGAGGTTAAATAAATTTTGAGTAATGTCATCTGTTTTTACTTTGAATTTGAGAAAGGAAGGCATTCTTTTGGGAAATTTTAGCTCAACTCAAGTTCACACGAGCGACTCTTGCCGCGTCCAAAACGGCTTGTTAATATGAATGAATATGTTCTCACATTCAAAAGGCCCATAAAAGCCTCCGGAGATGATGACGATAGCGATACCAACCAGTTTTACTCGCATTGTTCGTGTCTAGGGATAATATTTGAGTCCGGCGCCGGCTCACCATACCCATCCATTTGAGTCCGGCTGGGATCCATTTTTGACTGCCCAACACCGGCCTGTCCCCAACTTTGACAATTATAAACAAAATGTCATTTTTCATTTTTACTTTAAAAAATAAAAAATTTAAGCTAAATTAGGCCAAGTCAGGCCCGATCGAGCCTCAAGTTAAAGGCAGAAGCTGTAGGGTCGGATTCAGGTCTAAGCAATCTCAACCCAATCCATTGTCTTGGGGCCTCGTCTTCTGTAGGGTCAGGCTCGAGTCTGAACAGTCTCAACCTTACCTATTATCTTCCCTGTTCGTGTAATACTGATATTTAATAGTGGGACCTAAATTTTTTAAATTTTGGGAAACGCTTAGGTCCTTCCTAAGCCCGAAAGCACCTTGTAATAATGGATGTAAACATTTTTCTTGAAAATTAAAAAGAAAACAAATTATTAGTGTATAACGCATCAATTATTCCCATCACTAATCAAACATCAACTTCAACTACAATTATGTAGCCTTTTGCCACTTTACACTTTTAACAAAACACGGTAATAAATTATAAATACCTTCCTCAGCCTTCCTCAGAATTTCACGTTATACCGTCCAAAAAGCACTAATTACTCTAGTAATGAAGAACTGGACTAACCTTGTATCCCTTGTACAAGCATCCATTAGAAAGATCACCTAATAATTAAACAAAATCTTGAGTACAGCATTGGCACATATTACATATTAGAAACCAACTCTAGAAGATTGTTACCAGCCCTCACATTATACTGCAGCTATTGGCGTTCTCATCACTAAAGAAGTGAGTGAAAGGATCAGGCCCAGGCTGTGGTGGCATGTAATTGACCGCCGGGTGTGGCCGATCATACATCACTGGTTGAAACATATCATTTCCATGCTGCCTCTGCTGGTTCATCATCATAGCCATATATTGTTGGTGTTGAGTATAAGGGTTCGTGGAGGGCATCCCCATCCCCTGATAATATCCACCATTCATTGCAGGCAGTCCTTGAACAGCTGGCTGCATATGATTATTACTATCCATATGTCCCAGATTCCTGGGGCCACCTCCACCTTTGACGATATCATCCAACTCACGGTGGCTGTATCCTTGTTTGTTTGGGTTATCTTTTCTGCTTCCACCCTTCTTGGACCCATTGATGTTATTATTGGTTCCACCTCCTGCACGACCAGCACTGGCAGTCCCATTATTGGTACTGTTGGTAGTACCATCTCCTCCTCCGCTTTTGCTTTTCTTACCAAATCCCAAAAACCCAACAATTCCCTTGCTACCATTTTTCGTTTTACCATCTTGTTTACCACTCTTTACATCACCACCTTTCTTGTCTCCATTTCCAATCTTCCCATCTTTACTCTTCATTACCACGGGTATTTCAATAGCTCCACCACCTTTCTTGCCGTAACCTCCACCTCCACCTCCGCCCTTTTTGTCACCGAAAGCAGGCCCATTAATCATACCAAATCCTTTATCTATCCTGGGCATCATCTTGTTGGATAGATGATGCGCATCACCATGACCTTGTCTATGTCCATGCCCAAATTCTTCCACATCATCATCAAAATCGTCATTAAATTCATCATCAAATTCATCAAATTCATCATCAAATTCATCATCGCTTGCAGCAGAATCCTCATGTAAATTGAATTTCACAGATTTTTGGTCCTTTTTAGGAATCTTTAGATCCTTAGACCCTTTCAATTGTTGCATTTGTTGCTGTTGTCCCTTTCCACCGTTATTCTGAGACTTGTTATCCTTGGCGCCGCCGCCGCCGCCGCCACCACCTCCTCCTTTACCACTATCAAAGTGCATGGTCTGGTATTGATTGTTCAAAAGGTTTTGAAAGTTGTTGAAGCCCTTTTGACCACCACCCCATAACTCTGCATGCTTCCCCGACTTCTCAAGCTTCTTTATCAGTTTGGCCGGGTCAACATTTCCTGTTACTGTCACTTTTCCTTGCTCCGCATTTACTGAGACTTTATAAACCCCTGGCAGAAAGAACATTTTCACTTTCATAAGAAAAGATAAATAACAAGCTAAAACCGACTCAAATTGACTAGCACAACTATAATGAAAAACAAAACAAAATCAAATAAAGGTATCAAAGGACTTTTTTTTGGGAGTAATCGAAATGTCTGACATACATTTCTTGAATTACAGAAAAATTTATGCAACCACAACTACATCATCTTATTTTCACTTTTACCCAATGCTCCAATCTTTAATTAAACAGATACCGAGTCCGGAAAAACCAAGACATGGGTAATATAAAGATTTATGTTTGGGAACCGAACAAACGGATGCCAGTGTAAGAAGTGCCTCACCATCGATTTTCTGAACCAATTTCTTTATTTTCGTCTTACAGCCATCACAGTGACACTGTATGTTCACTCTTAGAACACAGCTCTGCTACAAGAGTCGAATCAATACAACAAAATAGATAGTGAAAGTCCACAAATAAACAAGACACAATGAAATAATGAGGCAAGTACAGAGTTTGTACTTAAACTTGCAAAGGAAAAAGATAGGAACTAAAGAATGGAGGGCTTACCTGCATCTTCATAACTTCTTGCTTACTCATATTCTACGATCTAAAGACTGAAAGTTTTGTTTCAGTTAGTCGAGGCGAAAGCAAAATAGATATTTGCTTCTGAGTTGGGAATTTAACACTTTCCTTTAGCACTCTTCTTCTTGTTAACCTACTAAATTTAAACCTTTTTCCTTTTGAGCGAGAGAGCGAGCTGTTGCTCAAGGCGGTTCACAATAGGCAAGGTATCACATGATACCGAGGGGAAAAGGACGACATTTTACATCAGCTGGACTGAACTTTATAGTTCATACCATGAAAGTGTTTTACAGCCTAACCTCACCAATATATATATGTATATCACATTCCATCAAAAACCAATATCAAATTTTTGCTTTTAAGTAGACGATTATAATCATATAATATTGACGGTAGGTCGGATGCTTGGTTACTGGAAGACTAGGCCTTAGCATCAAATAGTGTGCACATGGGTCCTCTAAACTTAAGTGGGCAAATCTTATCAACAGACAAGTAGGTAGTATCACTCGTCGTGAAGACAATAAACAGAAGTTAAATGTGTCTTGTTCTGTCACCGCTGTACGACGACTAGTGAAAATTGTCTTTCAGATATTTTTGGATCTCACTGTAAAATTGGACATGTGACTCGTGCTTATATACCGGGATTAAGTTAATATTTAAGTCCGATGGCGTTATAATATACAGCTACTCTTTTAAGTCGGTTTCATTTTGACGTGGTTTCTCTTGGGTCAGTGGTATAATATATTAGAAATGAGACAAAAAAAAAAACTTTAATTTTTAAAATTTTTTAATTTTCAAGTTTCAACCTTTCCATAAAAATTTGTTTTCTTAAAATTTAGCAAAAATAATAACAGAATATATAGAATATGAACATTAATCATAAATTAAATAAATATCATTAATATAATAACATAACTCATTTCTTAAACATATAATTAAATTTATCCTAAATTAATTTAGAACAGTTCTAGTTTAAAAACTACAATAAATCATCGTATAAATAATATTTAATCAGTTTATATTTAATATTTATATCATAAATATTTCTTTATTATTTTTTAATTAATATTTAAGAAAATATCTTTTTTAATTAAAATTAAAAAAGGTTAAAGTTAAGAAATTTTTTAAAATCTAAAAACTATCACAAGTTATTAGGCCATGGTGACCATTATATGATCAGATCACAAGTAAAGCACCATTTGCTGGCCAAGTTGCGAGATTTGTTCATGTTAGGCATGTCAATGGGTCAGATCGAGTCGGGCTCGCTTCGGGTTATAATGACCTGTAAATAACTTGTGGCTTAGTAAGCAGAAATGGATCTATTAGTAGCCCGACTTGTTGACGAGCTGATCAGTCTATAGCTTGATTCGTCAGGTTAAGAGCGGATCGGATCAACCCAACTTATTATTATTTTTTAAATAAAAAAATTTAAAACAACTTGGTTTTTAAAAAAGTAAGCGAGTTACAAGCCAAGCCAGGCGAGCCAGCATTGCTATCAATAATCCGTATTGGTTTAATGTTGTTAAGAATTGACACGTAGGAAGAGGTTAAACTTTAATTCTTCTTGAAAGTTATGCGGACATTATTTTGGCATGCATTTTCAAAATTCAGTTTTTATGAAACTCATTTTTATATTTTTACTTGCTAATTATTGTCATTTTTAAGTAAAAATTATTTTAAATTTCAATCACTTAAGTTGCATTTATTAAATAAGTATTGATTACGAATTAAATGTTTAAGATTGTAATTGGAGCAAATTGTTAATATGAAACAAATGCAAGATTTTTAAAGGTTTAGAAGTAGCTACGTTTTTTATTTTGAAAGCTGGATAAAATTACATATCGTATCATAAAAATTATCATTTGAGAATATAAAATATTAAAATTCCAAAAGAAGTAGAAAATTTTATTTCAAGATTTTAATAAAAAATATACAAGAAAATTTTATGCTTATTATGAGTCATTGCTATAAGAAATAAATTTTTGGAGGAATGGACCGCAATAACTTCTTATAATATTTATATTTTTTAATTTTAAAAGCTCATAGAAACTTTTTCCTACTGAGCAACTTTGCTTGGTATTTTTTGTCATATAAAATGTAAATAGTTTATGTCAACATGTGAATGTTTAATAGAGTTATAATTTACTTAATGCCTTTACTTTCTTAATAATTTTTTTTGAGAAAATATAACAAATTAACCTTAAAGGCAATTAAACGTTTACACAAGCTATAGAAAGCATTATAGAGGTGTTAGCAGAAATTAAAAGGCAATATGAAAAGAGTTAACAACAAGGTTTAAGCAGGTCTAAATATTCCACATTTCAGTCCAACATACATGTTTGGGAGAAGTGAGTTTGTGTAAGTTGATGCATCGTTTAATTTATAAGTATAGATTGTTCTAGAACTATGCTTGAGTAGTGCTTCTATCTTGAATTGCGAAGGTTCCTCTCATCCCAAATTGCTTTGACAAGCAAGGAGAGTGCTAGGCAGAAGATCCAACAGGCAAGTTCATCATATAGCACAAAATGACCACACCAAGTAATAAGAGAGGTCCAACTATGAGGTATATTCATCACATACCATTTATGCAGAATCATTATCCCGCTAGGATTTACAAACTCAAATTGGAATAGTAGGTGATTATGGCTTTCCTCTACCTGCTGACAGAGTGTGCATCTATTTGATATGTAGAGAAAAGTCTGCATTTTATTAACAGTCAGTAGTCGTGTTTTCATAGTAAGCCATAAGGTAAATGCAGCTCTTAGGTGGTAATGTTTAACCCAGACCTCGCAGGTCCAAGGAAGAAGGTTATGCTGTCTCTGGAGGAAGTCCTTACAAGATTTACAGGTAAAGGATCCATTCTTGAAGTGTTGACGGATGAACCTATCCGCCTTTTTGTGTAGATTGTTTTGGAGTAATTCAAGGTAGATGGAAATGGGGATTGCGTGATGATTAAATATGCTTCAATTGCTTAGAGCCTCCTCCACTGTTATCTTCAGAGGTAGGACTGCTCTGAGACTATCCATATCCAACAGATTGTGTAATGGACCACAAGACAGCCAGTTATCCAGAAATAAGTGGTCTTGCCGTTGTCAAGAATGGAACGAAATTCATGGTGCATAAGCTCCTTTGTTCTCAGGATGGCCATCCAAGTGGATGAGAAGGTGGGTTTACAATTTATACTCTAAATGCTTCGACCTTTTAAGAAAATACTATGCTTCCATTTACACCATAATGCATGTTTATCCATTTTCAATCTCCAAAGTCTTTTGGCCAACATGATTGTATTCATCAACTTTAGAGATGATATAAAGTCACTCTTTGTCTTTTGGTAAACATATATACTTCCATTACATGCAGGCTTTCCTACCAAAATCCTCTTAACCATGCTAAAGAAAGTTATTATAGAGCTTCTCTATAATTTTAATGACTTTCCTGGGAAGAACCAAATGAGAAACCTAAAAACATTTATTGAGTTCAAAACAGATGATATAAGTTGTAATATACCTGCAATTGCTAAAGTTTTAAAACTCTAATTAGCAATTTTGTGTTTTATTCATTCAACCAATAAAGAAAAAATAGTAGCTATATGAGTACAGTTTGAAAGAGGTATACCGAGGTAGATCACTGGGAGGGGTTGAAATCTAAAACCATTTATAGAGTGGAGATGTGTTTCATACCCTAATGCAAATTTGGATAAGAAGAAGCTACTTTTGGCAGAGTTAACCTCCAAACCAGAGAGTTTTTTTTAAGATTTTGAGTGCTTTCATCAATTTGTAAACTATAGTATGGTTCGCCTTTGAAAGCAAAATAAGATCATCTACGAAGCTTAGATTGGGAATCCTTAGACCTTTGCATTTGGAGTGGTATTAAAAAGCTTTGGTACGTACAACCATTGTTGTTAAAGTTCTATTAAAAACCTCTATTACAAGGATGAAAAGATATGGATATAAGGGGTCACCTTCTCGAAGTTTTTGGGAGCTCTTGAAATGCTTTGTAAGCTACCCATTCATCATTATTTTAAACAAAGAAGTGGTGACGCATTAATAAATCCACTTGATGAAGGTGTGTGGTTAGTTCAAGGCCAGATGCATGTTTAATAGGAATTGTCAGTCAACACTGTCAAAAGCCTTCCTTAGGTCTACTTTTAGGAAGCAGTTCTTCCTACCTCTCCGAGAGCTATAAGGTTTAATGAGTTCTTGCATAAGGAGTATATAGTCTCCCATGAACCATCCAGGGATGAATGCACCCTGAGATAAGTTGATGTAATTAGCCAAAACTTTCTTCAATCTTTGACCTAACATTTACACTGTATTGTAACATAGGATTGTTCCAAATTCAGAGAAAGTATTATGCTTCCTAGGTTTAGGCACTAGGGTTATGAAGGTACTGTTAAACTTTATTAATAACTTCCCATTATTGAAGAATTCAAGAATAACAACTACCATCGTAGGCTTAATTAGGTGACAGGCCTTATTATAGAAGAATGGATTCAATCATAAGAACCACATAGTAATGAAGATTGAGAAGTTAATTTCTGGTTCTTATGTAGTAAGGAGATGATCCTGTTGCAGTTTTTCCTAGAGATGACTTTTCTGCGGAAGTAAGTAGTGTTTTTGTACCCCTCTTTCAACCACTAAACCTTTGACCTTTGTCTCAATAAATCATAATAAAGAGCATTAGAGAGGTGTTGAATGGTTGCTCTTTCATAAAAATTCTAATATAAGTTATCATAAAAATCTTAACAGAAAATATAGCAATGAAAACAAGAGTTACATAGAGAAGTAGAACATCAATCAATGAAGGCTCCTTAGCACTACTCACCACACCGTTCATCTCTCTTCTACTCGACTTTCTCCACTTTACTTGCTCTCTCTGCTTGTTCTTCTTTTCTTGGCCTCCCTACCCCTCCCTTCTCTTATGTTATCTTCTTCATTACCTATTTACCTTTATCCATCTTTACTTCTAGCTCCCGACCGATTTCTTCTTCATCTCCTATCAAACCAGCATACACGTACCTCAAAAACTTCCTGCCATTGACCTTGCATTCCACTCCCACTCCACCTATTGTTCCCCTACCCCTCCCACTCTAACTAACCCCTTTCTAACCCTGACTCCAAACCCTACAACCAAGATCCTTAGAATCTGGACCCAGGTTGTTGGTGAAACCACCTTCAAGGTGAAACTATGCTATTACCCTCCTTTAGCCACCACCGAACCCTCGATTGTAGCTCCCTTTCTTGGGGGGCTTCGAGTTAATGCTTCTAAATGGCACTCTACCCTGGTGGGATTCTTCATCAATATAAGAGTGGCCTTCCCTATTATGAAGCATTGAGCTATGAGCAATTGGAAACCCTTCGGATTACATGAGGTTCTAATTAATAGTGAGGAAGTGTTCCTGTTTCGATTTGCAAATATTAAGGATGCAAAGAAAGTGATCCAAATCAGTCCCTGGCATATCTAGATAAAACTGCTTCTTTTACAAATTTGGAGACCTGGCTTGAAAATGGCAGACATCAGGCAGGATAATATACCCATCTAGGCCTACTTACATGGCATACCACTAGAATACTGAACCACTGTTCGTCTCAGTTACATTGCCAGTTATTTAGGTGAGCCTATTTGCTTTGATCAGGCAACTGAAGAGGTGAGGAGGGTTCAATATGCTAGAATATGTATTTTGGTATCCTTCATGTCGATCTTGCTAAATAACATTCTTATCAGTATACTGGATGAAGGTCTTGAACCATTTGAAGATCAACTCTCTGTCTCTTATGCTTGGAAACCACATTCTAATGTCAGGAAAGTGTGGAAGCCAACTAGATGACTATTCACTTTAGGGGATTATGAGGAAGTTATAGGATTAGCTAAAGCACAGATTTAGACACATTCTTCTGTCCAACCAGATGCACATCTTAAGTCAAAAACACCAAACCCTACTTTGCTAGTGGACAATCATATGGATGCTAATATCCTGCCACCTCCTCAAATGACTATGCAACTTGATTCCTTACCTACTCCTAATGGCAGTCCCTTAAATAAGGTAGCTTCCCCTTCTTTGGATACTTCAGACTCTTCTGAGATACCTATAGATTATGGATCAGGCATGACCACTCAAACTACACAGAATAATCCTTCTACTCTAGATGAGTTTGCAATAATGGTTAAAAGGAGGTATAGCAGAAGAAAAAGGTTCCCACTGGGGATACCAAAACATGACTATAGTAGCTTGGAAGATCAGAGGGACCAATCTCTGATCGCAGGTTTATGTATGCCAAGTTTTAATATTTATAACCTCGATATTTCCGCAAGGGCACAGGTCTTTTGCGTAGTAACTACGGTATCGTTCTCACAAGGAGAGTTAATCTAATCCTAAAATCTAAGGCTTAACTAAAATTTATAATAATTCAAAATAAACAACTAATGCAAAAATTATTCAATCAAACAATCAATTTCAAGAATTAAATTCATAAAATATAAACAAGATAGCAATTTTGCACAACCCAATTAAGAATCAACCTAGAAACTACCAATTAAGAGAAAGGGGGTTTTATTTGTCCTTAATGAAAATCTAATTGATTATGAAATTATCGAATTACTAGGTCTAGACGGTCCTAGGGTGGATTCTCCCGAGTTATAATATTTAACCCTAATTAATAATCCCTAATTTAAATTATGGAATTGTAATCTCTCGATTTCCAATTTATCCAAAACCTAAATTAGTTCTGAATTTTTCTAATAACCTGTCGAAAATCTATGCTCGATCTCTCGTTACACGATTTTACCAGTTTGATTCAATTCTTATCTATCAAACTAACTAACTCTCGTTAGCCCAATTTGATGATTTTCACTCAATTCACCCTCTCAATTTATTACCGAATTATTAAGAACAAAACTTGAATCACAAATAACTTAATAAAAACACAATAAATCAGACTTCATTAATACCAAATATCAAAATCCCGAAGGTAAGTTTAGACAAAAATCAACATTTAACAACACCTATTTTCAATGACTATCCCAATTCTATACATCAATAAAATTGAAATAAAATTGGAAAAATACTATTGGAATGGATTAGTGGAGGCAACATCAGGGGGAAACCACCTATTCCGAGAAGTACTTCGGGCCAAGCTTCTTCTTCGTGTCTCTCTTCCTTCATCTCCTTCCTAAAATCTCTTGGTATGCTCTCTAGGGTTTAGAAATTGATTGATGCAAAAAGCTCCTCTTCTGTTCTTTTATGTTCTATTTATACCTTGGAAGCCCTATAGTTGATTTGGGGTCAAAATGGTCAAAAAAGTCCTACAAAACTTGATGTTTTCAACTGTTTTTGTGTCTGCCTGACGCAAGTCGGGATAGTGGCCCTGTCTACTATGATTATGGCTAGCGCTTAACCCTCTCTGGCACGATTGTGGCCCAAAGTGCACGATCATGACTTGGGTCTTGTTGGCTCGCCTCTTTCTGTCACGATCGTGGCCTGTTATGCCATGATCATGGGCCATGGTTTTGGCTCGAAACTTTTCAAAACTTCTCTGTTCTTCGCCGTTTACCCTGAAACATTAACAAACACATCAAAGTACCCTAAAAACATAACATTTAAGCTTAACGACTCATACTAACCCATAAAAAACACTTAAACACATAAACTAACACAATTAAAACCTAAACACACACTCAGCACTCAAATTAACACTAAATACATCACAAATTAAATCTTAAATTATAATGCAAATCACAACTATCAACATCCCCACACTTAAATATTTGTTTGTCCTCAAGCAAACAAAACCATGAACATATACTCAGCACACAACACACAATGCAATAATGAACAATGGCTTCAATTTCATAAAATAAATTTAATCTTAAACACAGTCATACAAGTTATATCTAATCATTAACATGCAAAATATAAGTCTAGGGGCTTTGAACAAAATATACAAATTAATCGAGATCTAAGTGTTAATTTATTTACCCTTTTTAATTGTACACAAACATTAATAATTCTTTGGTCATTCAGACTCTATAACTGTTCCCAAGTATATTTTCATAAAAGGTCAAGCTTATTACAAGTCTGATAGGTTTTTATTAAGAACAGTTCTTTTTTTTTCATTTATTTATTTAACCAAGGGCTTAGTCTTTTATTCGGAGGCAAATATTGGTGATGAATGTCGATCTGGTTACTTGACTAAGTGATTTTTATTAAATAGCTTGACTGAAACGTCATTATAGCTTTTTGACGTGAAGGCACACATTTGTGATGCGTGTGGATTTGGTTACTCAGCTATATCAAGTTTTCAACTGGCTACTAGCTCTATTCATAACTCGAAGGTCAGCATAATAGTGATTTATTTAACACATTTTTTATTTTTATTTCATTGCTACTCATTTCTATGAAAAATACTAGTTAAACTACTTAAGTTGAAAGGCCTTAAATTATGAATGAATGTGACAACCTATAGGGTGCTAAATTTACACTAAATCCTAATTAAACAGTATTTTTTTAAAGACCCTTAATTCACTAATTTTACGAGCTAATGATTATTCACATCCTAATAGACTATGTTCAAAATTAAATAAATTTCATTCCATCTAATCCATTGACATATTCAAACAATTCACATAATGCAACCTAATAACTATCATATAATATGAAAATCACATTTAAAAGAAAAAAAACATAACCCTCTCCACACTTGAACAATACATTGTCCTCGATGTAAGAAGAGAGCAAACAAGCACATAAAAGATAAGAAACTATAGAATTTAAAGTAGACAGAAAAATAAAATATAATAGAAATAAACATAAAAAATAGAACTGAAGGCTAATTTGAAAAAGAAAAATAAATGAGTTAGACATAAATCCTATGGAGATGGAGGAGGTGATGGTGTCGGAGGTGGCAATTGAACGCACTAAGCCTCAAAATATTTATAGATCTGACAGATATCTCGGCTCTGGCGGCATTGCGTCCAGGCCATATCCTTCATCATTCTAGTGTTCTCTGCAAGTGTCTTGTTGGTTTCAGAGATTGCATCCAAAACTTCCTTCCATCCTTGCTTTTCTTTTGCTTCCTCAGATTCTTCACTGGACTCTTCTACTTGCTATGGCGGGTTAAGCTTGAATTCGCCTGACTTGCCCTAATCCTGACATGTGTCTTTTGGTTGATATCTCTAAGTTCCATGTTATGGGACTTAAGGATTTTAGCCCCCCATAAGTGGTGATGGTTTAGGAATTCAGGTAAGTGGATAGTGAACCCACTACGGTATATGCCAAAATATTCCGCAATGGTAGACACTATATACCCCATTCCTAGATTGTTGCTTCTCTTGCGCGGAGTCACAATAATGGCATTTAGCACATGTGTGGATGTGTAGATTGGAATACTCTGGTCCATGCACTACAACATAAAAAGTTCCTTTGTGGTACACTTGTTGGTTTTGATTTTGTCAAAAATTAATTGACACATGAATTTGTGCAGCAACAAGTGTTCGTGGGACCTTACATTGTTGTTATGAACATTCTTGGTATGAAGTTGCTCAATTCTAGTAAGCTCATTCCAATATTGAGAAACATGAAAATCTTCACACTGATCGATGATGGAGGATTCGAGGAATCCATATATATCGCACATGAGTTCTACATTCAATTCGTAAGCCCTTCCTCTCAACCTAAATCACAATTCCTTAGAGTTCCTAGGGTCATAACTCAATGAAGTGAAAATTTTCCAATGTGAGCTCCTGATAGACAGGAAATTGGAATCGTATGAATTGGGCCCACTTGATTTTCTCAGCTAGTTTTTCTACCCTCTCACGCAACTCTAGCTTATTGAGTGTGTCAAAATCAAAGTATTTTGGAAGTAAAATTTGTCTAGCATTAAGCGATCGGAAATGAGTACCTTCCTCCTCTGTATAGATCAGGAAGGGCACACCAAAGTTTGCTGCTCGGTTTCTTCTCCCATGTCTTGCAACTTGTTATCATCCATATGACTCCCGTCGGGCTGATTGTTTAATGCGCGCCATAATTGGGTTGAATTTGGAAGAATTTAGCAATTGAAAAATTTTTAGAGAGATGTGAAAGCGTTTGTAGGCTTGAAGTCTAGAGAGATAAAGTAAAAATGAAAGTGAATGTAAAAGTGAAGTTAGAACTGAATAAATAGGTGATTAAAAGGGTAAAATGGTAAAAAAATTTAAAGAAATTGCGTCCTCCCTTATTATTGCCGAGTCGCAGACCACGATCGTGGCTTAGCTACAGGTTTCCCACACTTCTGATTTTCCTTCAATTGTTCTTTTTGCACTCTTTTCACTTTCACTTCATAATCCTTTTATGGTCCCTTTCATCTCTCTTTTACTTGCTTGCTCAATTCATCCATTTTATTCTGAAATTCGATTATGTCTTGATTTTATTCGAAAACAAAAATAATCCTAACTATAGAATTCAAACGTTTTAATAAAAACAATTAAAGGTAATAATTTTCTATAGGTTGCCTACTATGCAGCGCTTCTTTTAGCGTCAATAGCTCGACACTCTTTCCTTGAAAACTCAACCAGGATCAATTATGAGCGGCTTGCTTACACCTTTTTTGTTCAATATCAGTTTTATAGCTTGTAAGTAAGCTATAAATTGAAAGATGTTTAGAAGGAAAATGTTGATAACATTATGAAGACCAATTAGGCTTAATAATTTCCTTCATTCAAGTGAATTGTCAACAAAACAGGCAATAACAAAACTCCCTGAATCTTCCATTGAATCCAACAGTTAGTCCTGTATGAAGGTGAGTTGCTCTCTTTCTTCCTTAATCACCTTCGTCTCCTCTTCCTTTTCCACTTCACGAATAGAGACTATCATAGCTTCTTCAAACTTGATGTTTGTTATCATTTGTTCTTTATCCTGCTGTTCTTCAAAAGATTCAAACACATCAATTATCCTGAATGAGCTACTAACCTTCGGATTCTTAATTACATCATTCATGTTGAATGTCATTTGATCATCATC
>JANZXP010000007.1:8491281-8507687 GCA_027576715.1 Erythroxylum flavicans | reverse complement strand
CCTGTGAGATATGCAGGATGCTAAGAGAAAAGAGAAAAGAAAAGAGAAACGAGAGAGATAATGAGTTTATTCATAGCAGAGATTCTGAGAAGAAAGCTCCTCAACCTCAAGAACAACCTCCTAGGCTGATTGAAGAAACTATAAGAAGCAAACATATGACATATGATAATGAAAAAAAAACTCGATGTGAGATATAGAGAGAGAGAAAAAAGAGAGAAATGAGATATAAGAAACAGAGAAAGCTAAATATATACGACATATAGGGGGTGGGGTAATGACCGTCAGATTAAACGGACGAAGGAGATGAATTTCGTGGTCGTCCATCCCCTTCGTCCTTAGTATATATATATATACTTAACAAAATGTGAGAAACACAACCCTTCACTTCTCTTCGTATATTATACGTTTTACATAATAGAGACCAACTTCTTCTTATTTGTTTCTTAAATGTTACAACGATAAGAGAGTTAACAACCTCTCTTCACTCTGTTTTTACTTTTTTTATTTATAAAAGGAAATAAAATATTTTATTTTTTATTTTATTTTACACAAAAGAGTTTTCAATATTAATTATATTTTCTGTGCTAACAAAAAATATAATAATATGTCATATAGATTATTTAATAAATTATCTCATAATAAAGTAAATAATCATAAACAGGAAATATCACACTCGTAAGTGTGTGACCACATAGGTTCATCACTAAGTCGGTAGTAATTAATCCAATTAATTACTAATCAAGGTTGGTGTCTACTAACACTCCTCAACGACCGGATAGTGTGAAGTAACAACCTTACAAAGACGGAACCTAGTTAAAGATAATGTATTATTACTGTTAGATATATGTGGATATATCTCTTTAATTTATTTTGGCATATTTTTATATTATCTTAGATTCAAAAACCTAGTTAGATAATGCTCTAGATAGAATAGAATTCTATCTTGAATAAATGTGTATTTGTTGAAAGATATTGCAGAAAAATCCATTTTAAATCAAATTGAATTACAAGTATGAAGAAAAAAAATGGGGCATGGTTGGAAAGCTTTTGCAGTAATTGAAGTTGTGGTTCTGCTTAAATAAAAAGTGGTTGATGTGTGAAGGGTATAATGGTAAATTTTATTGTGAATCAATTCACTTTTCTGAAAAGTATACAAATAGTGGGTTTTATGTGAAATATATACCACCTACGGTTAAAGTAAGGAAGTTGTGTGCGAGTGCCTTGGGATTGTGATTTAATTTACTTTTCTGGAAACATACAGAGTAGTTGGTGAGTGAAAAACTATCCTATGGTTGATTCGTGAGAGTGGTGTGCGTGAGTGCCTTGGGATTGTGATTTAATTTACTTTTCTGGAAACATACGAAGTGGTTGGTGAGTGAAAAACTATCCTATGGCTTATTCGTGAGATTGGTGTGTGTGAGTGCCTTTGGAAAATTGTGTATGTCTCCAAGTGTGTGTTGAGGGTGAAGCAAGCGTTGATTGTTCCTTTTGAAAAATAGCTGAAGCTGCGTTGATGATGAGATTATCTTGCTGGATGCGCCTACGTTGGTGAACTGGTTGCTGTGAGTGTGTGGGACACCGTGGTGTGGCTTTTGCTGGTCGTTGTGTGGAGGTTTATTTGCTGGATCTATAATGCGTGATGTGTTCCTACTGTAGCCATGAGTTGGTACTAAAATTTGCATGAATTAACCTAGACTTTGTGAACAATTTTCATATCTATTCCGAAGGAGCTAAACCGTTAGGGAAGTTGTCTTCTTTTTATCTCAAGTGTATTATTATTATTTTCTTAGTTGATTAAATCACTTGAGTTATTTTTGTTAATTGTCTTTCATTAAGTGTAATAGAGAAAAATCCTCTGACGAGGTTAACACAAGTTGGTCGTGTTATTGAGTATGAAAAACTTTCACGGGAAGTGAGGTTGAGAGATAATGTCAAGGGATAAGTGGTGTCGGATCAGTAAAGCCTTGGGTAAATCTATTATATTTCGGTGAAAGAATTAATCTAAGTGAAGGCCCCGTAGATGTAAGCAAGGAGTGCCGAACTGCGTTATCAAATTTTTGGTGTCATCTGATATTTTTCGTTTGATTGATTTTTATTTTTATTTGTGCCAGAGACAATCGCGTAAAATCGAACAGTTTGCAAAACAATTAACCTATACGGTTTTACTATAACCTTCTATCATCACGACACTGGATTATCCTAAGGTATGATTTAACTGTCAAACCCTATTAGATAACCAACTATGTTACATGTCAATTATTAATGATTGGTGAATGACTTAAGAAACTCCTTTCCTCATTCATTCAATCGCCTTGGCTAAGGTCTTGAAACAATCATTAAGATCAATGACAACATAGAGGTCAAACTCGTTACCTAGAGTTGATAGATTCTATCTTGACTCACCACTAATCAGATAGGTACTTAATTATATCCAATGATCATTCACATAACATTTTTACACACTAGGTGTCCGACATCAAAACATAATAAGTGACCTATTGATTACTATGATGATCTCAGGTCAAAGGAAAAAATATACAGTTAAATCCTTATGAGAATATCCCACTTGACAGTTCATTGGTAGTATTAACCATTGGGAATTCTCAGTTTAGTCAGTTCAATGATCATATCTTTATATGCATCATCTATATATGTAACTTCGTAAATAAGATCTACTTATATCCATCCAATAGATACTATTACATATACATTGATCTAACTGGATCATTAAAACCTTTATTTGATGATCCTATGATTAAGAACAATTTTAGACCAAACCCTAAAGACTTGACTCTCATTATCATAATCTCCATTATGATGTCAAGTGTATAAATTTAATCAAGGACTTATCATATTAGAATAAAAGCAATAAACATAATATGATAATATAATCATTTACCATGTTATTAAACAAAGTTAATAATTACAAACATATTTGTTCAATCAATTACATAACGATTGTGTCATGGGCATAATTCCAACAGAATGTAACTTGTGACTCCATTTATAAATTTAATATAAAAAACACTCAAAATAACTTGTCATTTGAAAAAAATTTGCTTTAATGCAATGTTTTGAATTTATTTTTTATTTAGCAAATCTCCAATACATAATACAATAGAAAGAATTTCTTTTTTAATAGTAAAATAGCTGCTTTCTATAAGATTCCAATGTCCAAAAATATATTGGATGATTTTTTTATTGTCATTTATCATTAATTTTTTTAATATTCCTCCATATTCTTTCTCAAAACATATGTTTCTACATTTTACAGGCATCAATGTCAGCTAGATATAGAAATGGGATTTTTTTAAACGTGTTTTTTTATTTATTTAGTTTAGAGAGAGAGTCTTCGAGCAATTGGTAAAAGTTGCTCATTTGTAATCATAAAGCCACATGTTCAAATCAGAGAAATAGCCTCTTTGTAAAAATTACAAAAGAAAGGTTGTGTACATTGATTACTTTCCTCCAATCTTTCCAAAGCAGGGAGTCTTGTATATGAAATACGTTGATATTAATATGTCATTTTGTTTACGGGGTTGATTTTTTTTCAATCTATCATGTATTGGTTTGAATAGTTTATTTAGGTTAAGGTAAAAATCTATAACATAATTTAAACTTCCTAAAAATTTTGTGACCTTTTTGTTTGTTTAGTAGTTAATCAAAACAGTTATTTCTAAATTTTAGAGTTTTTTATATCGAGATTATTTTATATTAGTTAATATAATGTCATAAGAATCTAATTTTTATTTGTAAAAGACTAGGTTTTGGGTTTGATAGTGCTAATTTTTTAAAAATATATAAATAAAGGTTTTAACAATTTTCTAGATCTATTCAAATTTACCTAAATCAGTTTGTTTGGTCAACCCTCAGCCTCCATACTCCCCAAGCTACTCTCAAATCGCAGCACATAGCACCAACAAACAAAAAGATTTAAGGGGTTGTTTGGTTTCTTTTTTTATTAGGTTTTCTGTTGTGGTTTTTGTAAATTAAGAAATGACCCTTAAAATCATATTTGGTTAAACACGTTTATATATTTCGTTTTACAAATAAAAAAAAACGCAACTATTTTATGAAAACATAAAAATAACGTTTTTGTGATTTTTGAAAATAGGTTTTGTAACACCCCATTACCCTAGGGTATGCACCGGGACGCCCGTAGGTCATTCCGATACGAATCCTAGGATAAGGAAGCGCTACATGCGATCACTACAGAACTCCACATGGCATCATATCAATTTAAATAATAAAACCATTAATTGAAAATCACAAGATTTTTAAAACCAAATTCTTCCTCTTTTCATTACTCAAAAGCAACAGTTTATACATCAAATGTACAGTCTGTACATACAGACTGTACATTTCTTCTAGTTCTCTTCCATATCCGTGAGCTTATCCATGATTTTGTCCAACTTAGAATCCCATGAACTGGATTCATCATATTGAAATTCAAATGGGTTTTGATGTCCCATGTGAGTACTTGCATTGTTGGACTAATAGAAATTTAAGTAGTTCTACCACCCTGAAGTATACGAGTTCATATAAGGATGATGATTTCCCCAACCAAATCGGGGCTCCTTGAACTTCATAAGCGTCCCTTGCTCCCTATAATATACATCCTCCATTATTGCCCTTTTTATCTCTTCTTAATATTCAACTCTTCAAATGTCTCATTCTCATTCTAAGAAGTTTTGATGTGTCTCTACTTACTCCCCAATATTTTTTTAATAAAAAAACAAAAGACCTTAGACTAAAGAGCTAAACTAATTGCCTCCCCGACAACGGTGCCAAAACTTGATCGCAGGTTTATGTATGCTAAGTTTTAATATTTATAACCTCGATATTTCCATAAGTGCACGAGTCGTTCACGTAGTACTTAAGGCATCGTTCCCTCGAGGAGAGTTAATCTAATCCTAAAATCTAAGGCTTAATTAAAATTCTTAATAATTCAAAATAAACGACTAAAGCAAAAATTATTCAATCAAACAATCAATTTCAATAATTAAATTCATAAAATATAAACAAGATAGCAATTTTGCACTACCCAATCAAGAAACAACCTAGAAACTACTAATTGAGAGAAAGGAGGTTTTATCCGACCTTAATAAAAATCTAATCGATTATAAAATTATCAAATTACCCAGTCTAAATAGTCCTAGGGTGGATTACTCTCTCTCGAGTTATAATATTTAACCCTAACTAATAATCCATAATTTAAATTATGGAACATTAATCTCTCGATTTCCAATTTACCCAAAACCTAAATTAGTTCTGAATTTGTCTAATAACCTACTGGAAATCTATACTCGATCTTTCATTACACGATTTTACCGGTTTGATTCAATTCTTATCTATCGAACTACCTAACTCTCATTAGCCCAATTTGATGATTTTCACTCAGTTTACCTTTTCAATTTATTACCCAATTGTTAAGAATAGAACTTGAATCATGAATAACTCAATAAAAACACAATAAATCAAACTTTATTAATATCAAAGATCAAAATCCCAAAGGTGAGTTTAGACAAAAATCGACATTCAACAACACCTATTCTCAACAACTATCCCAATTCTATACATTAATAAAATTGAAATAAAATCAAAAAATATTGTTGGAATGGATTAGTGAGAGCAGCAACGGTAGGAAACCACCTATTCTGGGAAGTATTTCGTGTCAAGCTTCTTCTCCATGTCTCTCTTCCTTCGTCTCCTTCCTCAAATCTCTCGATATGCTCTCTAGGGTTTCGAAATTGACTGATGCAAAAAGCTCCTCTTCTGTTCTTTTATGTTCTATTTATACCTTGGAAACCCTAGGGTTGATTCGAGGTCAAAATGGTTTGAAAAGTCTGGCAAAACTTGACGTTTGTAGCTATTTTCATGTCTACCCTACGTAGGCCATGATCATAACCCTGCCTACCACGATCGTAGCCAATGCCTAATTCTCTCTGTCACGATCGTGGCCCAAAGTACACGATTATAGCCTGGGTCCTGTTGACTCACCTCTTTTTATCACAATCGTGGGCGGTAGTTTTGGCCCGAAACTTCTCCGTTCTTTGCCGTTTACCCTGAAACAATAACAATCACATCAAGGTGCCTCAAAAACATAACATTAAAGCTCAGTGACTCATACTAACCCATAAAAACACTTAAACACGTAAACTAACACAATTAAAACCTAAACACACACTTAACACTCAAATTAACACTAAATACATTTCAAATTAAATCTTAAAATATAATGCAAATCACAACTATCATGCTCCTCACAAAAAATGTTTGTTGAGGAACTTTGTTATGCAAAATAAAGCTTTCCTAGCTGGTTTCTTAGAAATCTGTATAAAGTCCTCAAATTGCAACATTCTCCATTTTTTCCATAGTAAATGAAACCTGATATCCAATTATCATCACCATCCAGATGGGAGAATATTAGTTATCTGCAATACTATGGCAATTACCACCAGAACAGGCTTTACCTTAGATTAGCTGATATATCTTGAAGTTATCCAGAAGGATTCAAATATGTCCTTTTGCACTACATTCATCTATGCTCATAACAATACATATCAACGAGCTGCACTCTAGAGCCAAATCAAATCCTTAGCATCCTATATATCTTAACCCTAGATTTTACTTAAAGACTTTAATGCATTCATTCATCCAGAAGAACACAAGGGATCAAATCTATTGGGACCCTTTGCCACGAGAAGAGACAATTTTTTGCTGATATTCAAGTTACGGATATTCCTTAAAGGGGCAATTTTTTCACCTAGAGTAATAAACAAGCTGGAGACAACCTCATACAAAAGAATTTAGATAGATGCTTGGCTAATCAATTATGGTTCACCAATTTCCCAAACTGTTACACTCACTTTAGCACCCTAAGTCTCTCTGATCATTCAGCTCTCATAATTCATTTAACTTCAGAAAGAGTCACCTTCTCCTTTCAGTTTAACAACCTCGTAGTTAGACTTATGATAGTTGTAAATTGCATCATGTTTTTGTGGGTAGTTTAGTTTTTATTTAGTTGTTAATTTGATTGTTTAATGCATGTTAGTTTAGAATTATATTAGTTAGTAGATATTTGTATTTTAGAGCGTGCTTTTAAGCTTCATTATCTGCCACATTTGGAAAGCTTCAAAGAGAGAGATAAAGAAAAGAGAGAGAGAGAGAGGAAGAAAAGTAAGAAGAGGAAGAAGAAGTGGGTCTTTCGATGTTGCTGCCTTCTTGGATTATCCAATCCGAGTTCTTTCTCTTTTCCATTTTCATTTTTATTCGTTCAATGTCTAAGATTGAAATGGATTATAGGATGATGGATTTTGCATTGTTGATGATGTTCTAACTCTTCCTTCGAGATTTACCTTGATTTAATGCTAATATAGTTGTTTTATGTTTTATTGATTGGGTGTTGTGATTAATTGCGGTATTTACATATTTTAGTAATAAACTATAAGGGTGAATAGGATAAAAATGACTGGATTGGATTAACGAGAGTTAGGCGATTCTATAGATCAAGTGATTAATCTTATCAGGTTTTGTGCGGAGAGAGATCCCATGTGAATCCTAGTAGTTTAGTAGAGGGCTTAAAATCTAATTAGAATTGTACGTCTTTTGTTAATTGAGAGATTGCAAACTCAATAATTCAATTAGTTTATGATTTAGGGTTTAATGATTATAACTTGAGAGAGAGTAATTAGCCTTTTGATAGTTTAGAACCAACACCACAATAACGCATAAATGGCTAGATTAGCATTAATGATAAGAAAATCCCCTCTCTTATAACTTGGTAATTTCTCTTGAGTGAATTTCCTTGTGATGTGTATGTTGTGTAATTTCTACTAATCAAGTTCTCGCATTTACTTTTCTGTGCATTTTTATTTTATTTCCATTTTATTAATTTTCTAGCCTTAGATAACCCAGGATTATATTAGTTCACCCTCCTTGTGGGATCAACCCTTTACTTGCTACAATTCACAACTCGTGCTCTTGTGGTAAATGAAGGCTATAAATTGTAACACTCGACACCTTCGATCAACTTGTTGACTTTGAATCGTGTATTATGAACGCGTTATGTACACCAGTTCAAGGAACTAAGCAATACATTCTTGTAAGGAAGCTCTCACTCATCAGGTAGGAAATGTAAGTGCATTTTAAAAACAACATTGGGAACACTCATCATCTATTGAATATTTCATAAGCTGCTCTAGGCAGAATCTAATTACAACTTCAAAATGATCCCCAATCTCCATTATTGCTTAAGCAGGAAAGAAAAACCATTCAACACCCCTCCAATGCTGTTTATTATGGTTACTCCTTATTGAGGCAAAGGTCAAGGGTTAAGTGGTTGAAAGAGAAGGATAGAAACACTGCTTACTTCCATAGAAAAGTCATATCTAGGAAAAACCATAACAATATCATCTCCTTGCTGCATAACAACTGGGAATTAACTTCTCAACCTTCATTATTATATGATGCTTATGATTATTTTTTTCATCTTTTAACAACCCCTTCATAGTCCACTTCTTCTCAACACCTTTTGAGTGAAATTATGCAATGTTAGATTACTTCTATTGAAGTTGAATGATTAACACAACCTGTTTCTAGTCAAGAAGTTGAGGATGTCTTGAAAACATTGAAATCTTACAAAGCCCCTAGCCCGTATGGATTTAATCCATTCTTCTACAACAAGGCCTAGCACCTAATCAAGCCTACGGTGATAGTTGTTGTTCTTGAATTCTTCAATAATGGGAAGTTGTTGACAAAAACTCTCACTTTCATTGCTATGTCTTTTATTAAGATTTTTATGATAACTTATATTAGAATATAGTAGATGTTAATTTTGAACATATGGAATGTGGAGTGAATGATTTTATATTTGATATATTGATTTTGATACTATATATGTATGAAAACTAGTGTAATAAAAATTGAAGGATTGAAATCAAATCTTGTTGTTTATATTTTTTAAAACCTTTTATTGTCATTAAAATACTTGCATGTAATTATATCATACTATTAGTTTATGCCCTACAGCCAATTAGTTAGATGTATTTTAGTAACGTAATTATTTAAATACATTCATCATATATATATATATATATATTCACTGCAAATGAAATTATAATTATAAGATTCATATTGCATTTATATATTATCTCTAAATTATTTATAATCAATGTTCTATTAAAATTGAATATTAACAAAGCATAAAAAGATTAACACACATTATGTTTCTTCCTAATGAAAGAAGTAGTTGATCTCGTAGACTAAAATATGAAAATACTTAAACAAATCTGTGTGTGTTTGTTAGAGAACAAGTACACTGAACTGACTCCCTATGAGAATTCTATTTAGAACATTATTCATAGGTTTATGAAAATTCTCATTGTGATGATTGTATAATTGATCCTTTGACTTAAGATCTCAAAAGCATCTCATATAGGGATTACTATGTTTTGATACTACTTCTGATCGATTATAATCAAGGATCTCAATTAGTAGTTATTGGATATAGCATGAACTATATGGAAGTAATTTTATGATCAATATATGATTCATTACCTTAAATTGATTAGAGATAATGTTTTATTATTCTCAACTAATATGAATTTAGAAAATCCTTGACCAAAGGGGAATGACACTTTGATAATAGTTTTCAAATACTATCAGGCAAAAGGGTCACTTTTGACCCTCAGTTTTGCACTAATCGATAAGTATGGCCTAAACAATCAGACGTTAGCATTTCTAACCCTAACATTTGAAAAAACATCAAATTTTAACCCCACCACCTTAACAAAAAATTCAAACGACTTTGTTAAGTGCTAGGTCAGCATTGACCTGACACTTGAAAAATATTTTTTATTAAAATGAGTGGGTCCCTATGCCACGTTAGCATTGATGTGGCAAGTGGTACCTAGATTTTAATTAAATAAAAGAAAATTTTAATTTTATTATTAAATTTAGGGTCCACCTTAATCAGTTTGTTTACCGTCTAGATCAACTTTTGAAGAATCTATGAAATTTGGTCCCTCTCTTACCCACCAACTATCTTCAACATCTAATGCTGGAGAATGATAAAGACACAAGCTCCTTTCTTCACTTAATGTATGTCTCTTTACTTTCCTACAATCTTCACACCTAGGGCCACCTTCTACTAAATCAGTATACCTTTTAACACTCCCATGAGATTCATCCAGTCCTATTTTTGAAGAAGTTAAATAGTTTGGAAGCTACAATAGTACATAAATGGAGGCTTTGAGTTCATCAAGATTAGTATTGACCTTGAACCTGTTCAAATTCAAAACATTAGATGGCTTCAAAAGATCAAAGGAGTGGATCAAAGATCATCGTTTCTAGCAACTAAATGGTGATTTTTCTTCTGCATAAATATATTAGATTTTAGTGAATTTGGATACTGTTCAAACATACAACCATAAAGAAAAAGATGGCATTCATTTGAGTAAACATGCAAGGCCTCCAAAAGTTATGAATCTTCAGCACTAAAACATCATGGATGAAGTACCCAAAAAGTTCTTTAAAGATTTGATAGTGTCTTTCCATCTGGTAATGTTAGCTATAAAACCACTTGTATCCATTATTCCACTAACTAACTGCTGCTTAACATATGCTTGGGGTTAAAAATTTCCAGAACAAATTAGTTCCATACTAAGTAACTGAAGATCCTTCATACCCACTCCTTTATACACTTCATGTTGATCAATCCAACAAACGATGATATTGTGTAAAGGATTTGGGCCTTCAAATATATTGAAAACTAGACCATAATCTTTTAAACGATGATATCATGTAAACTAGAGCATATAATAATGCACTACTAACATGATTCATAAACAATATTGGTTCATCAATTGTATCCCTTTTTATGTTCTTTTTTATATAATCTATTAATCCCTATTCACCTTTTTTCAGGAGATGCATTTAGTTTTATTAACTTTGTAGATGGCTTTTTTGCTTGTAATTTAATGATTTTACTTTTAGGTTCCATCTCACATGATGCTGGGTATAACAAAGCATGAAGAAGCACCACCCACACCACATCATCCTCTTTCTCCAATAGGTGAAGCATGTTCACAAAAGTGTCTCACAATTATTCATCAAATTTTGGTAATGGTGCATTACAAAGATGATGAAGGAATAAATGAGGTGATTAAATGCTCATTGGTATGTTGCTTATTTTTATTACCAATCATTTTCTTTATCCTCGTACTAAAATATTGTAAAATGATCTTTCTAAGAATTGACTCAAAAAATAAGGGATAAGTTGGATGCTAGAAAGCGTGGAGACGTAACTTTCCATGACAAAGATTTTAAAACTGCAATAGAATGTTATTCTCAGGCAAGTAGCCCCAGTTTTACATTTTTTATTATTCATGCTCTCCTATCCAAAACTTAAAGGGATTCTATATCACTAATCATAATCTGAGTGCAGTTCATAGCTTGTGAAGGATATCAATGTGAGTTGTAATGATCTGCTTGGCCCTTAAATATGCCCTTTCCACTAGCTCCCTAACTTCTGAATCTACCAAATTTACAGTTGCCATGGATTCTTGTATATCAAACACTAGCATTTAACAAGCACATCAAATTAAAATTTCAAACAGTTAATAGAGGATTTCACAAAATCATGACCACTTTCTACTTTATATCAGTGACTTATATAGCAAAAAGTGGTTCATGACTGACCTTCCACCAAGTGTAACGACCATTTGGTTCTCTAAGTAGCTATACAATGTAGACTCTAACCTCTCCTCACTTGGAGCAAAACATGTATGACCACTGACTTGGCCATGGGGTATGATTGATATCTTGGCCATAAGATCATATTTAGGAATTAAAGCACCAACCAAAGCGTGTCGAGCCTCTTCAGATAACGAAACAAAATGGTTATGATGGTTGAGGCTTTTAGCAATGCAGTTAACCTACTAAATCTATCATTCTTCCTTTAACTTAGGTTTTTTATATCTATAAGCTTTAGCTTCAAAATGTGACTAAAAACATAAACCTGAGAAAAATCTCTCTTGCCTGTGAACTTAAGATCATGAGGGGGTGCAGATCAAAAATGCCTATAATCACATGTTGCCCAATCACACAAGAAGGCAACAAAGCAAACAAATGACAAGCTCTAACAAAATACGAGGAGGGATGGTCAAAGGAATGAGGGATGGTGGAGAAATTTCAAAGAAAGAGTAAACAAAACGATGAAGGTATTGTTTTGTTTACCAGTAATCTAATCCCTCTACTTAACAAAAATATTGGGTTAAGGTCCGTTTAACATTTAATAAAAATGGTGGGTCCCACATTTAATAATAAATTAATATTTTCTTTTATTTAATTAAAATATGGGTCCCACTTACCACGTCAATGCTAATGTGGCGCAAGGATCCACTCATTTTAATAAAAAATTATTTTTCAAATGTGCTAAGTCAGGGCTTACCTGATACTTAACATAACAGTTTGAATTTTCCATTAGGGTGGGGTTAAACTTTGACATTTTCCAAATGTTAGGGTTTGAATTATTAACGTTCGAATGTTTGGGTCATACTTGTTGATTGGTGCAAAACTTAGGGTCAAAAGTGACCCTTTTTCTATACAATTAATTAAATCTATTACTAATGATAGAGAACTAATATGATTGAACTTAAAACATTAATTTCATGTTCTTTTTCTAATTAAAACATTGCATGATAAAATGATTGAATTATAAAAAAAATTATATACAAAAAGATTAGTTAAAATCACTTTGACATTCTTAAATATTTAACTTATTATAGTACATTGCTAGATGCAAAAACTTGATATATAGATATAAATAATTTAATTAGGGAATTAAAGATGCATTAAAGCGTTTAATTTATCTAATCATGAATATAATTTTTTTTCATTACTAACATATTTGAGAACATAATGAGTCACACATAAAGAATAAATTGAAGAGAGAAAAATGTGTTTTAATCAAGTTCAACTTAATTGTAAAGGTTGAAAAACTTTATAATTAAATATAAGATAATTAATAAATAAACACTAATATGAAATGTTAGATCTTATTTGGTCCTAATTGGTATTTAATTAAAATTAATTATAATTCTACTTAAATTTTAATTATATTAAAAAAATTTAATTGAATTACTAAAAGATCTCAAACCTATTATAAATAAACTTATGCTCTAAAAGAACAAAAACTTTTTATCCAATTTCTATATAACAATTGCAGAGATCTCTCAATATGTTTTGTGAATATTATTAGAAGTTAAATACATGTGCAACTATAATAGTTGGGATAAACTAATTTTAGAAATAATTAGAAGAAAAAAAGAAAATGATCAAATTTTGTAATAAGATACGAATTATAATTTATGATTTATTATGTTTTATATATTGATCATATTGTAAAATTTAAATGATATTAATTTTCAAAAAATTTAATGTAAAATATTCATATTTATTCCGTTATGCATGAAATCAAATTTAGTCTTAATTTTCCAACAAATAAATCATTGTTAAAATCGGGAAGCAGACTACCATACTATATAATTGTCAAGGTTCCAAAGTTAAGCTTGCGAAGCTGTGTTCGGAGCAGGACAAACACTAGAGTTAAGAAACACAGAACTATGAAAGTGATTTAATAAAAGAGAATTTCCTGAGATTGGATCCAAGTTTGGCAACCAATATTATTGTTTGTCCTTTATTAAAACCCTTGAAGGAGATGTCGTCCTTGTTTTTTCATTCATGCGCCTTTTCCCCTGCAAAAGATGTTGGAATGGTGACAAAAGAATGAAGCCCCCTTGCAGGCACAAACCTGGAAAGTATACTACACCATCTGACCCCTCGCAGACAGCAGGCTTTTTAGGTTTTGATGATGCGTTACTTCACGGGATAGTTTATTGAGCCCTCTTGCTTGACTGATCAATCTTTTCATATTATTGTACTGTTCCCATGTTAGAGCTCATTTGGATTCCTCGGGGTTGGAAAAGTAGCAATTACTGGAGATGCGGTTGGCGGTTCTAATCAATTCTCAATCACCTAGAGAAGATCAAAACATGTTTACAGTTTACCCCAGAAAGGTTTATGCTAACAAACAAAGTTTAGAACTTTTAATAGTCCAGCCAAAGCCCTTTCAGGGTCTTGTACCAAATAAAAATATGTTACACTACCAATAGTGCAAGAAGAAGAAGAGAAGCCAGTAAGCAATAAACTAAAAGGAATAAGATCTTGGCTTATTCAATGGATACAGTGCCTCGGAATATGCAACTAATGCAGCCTGTCCCTTGCTCAAAGTCCCCGTATGTTTCCCTGTCAACAGAAACACTAAAGTCTGCCCTAGTTTATCATGTGGGAAAAAGAATATTACAACTATTAGACTAGGAGAGACTAAATTAAAAGTACTCCTTGTCAGATAGAGGACGGACGGTGAGATGTTAGATTTAACTTCATCTCTGTAAGTGAACCTAATAAATTAAACAAAATTGTTTCTTCTTCCACAAATGAAATTTATACGTCTGAAACTCGTCTCATCAGTAAGTCAAATCTTTTGGAGATTTTTCTTAATACAATATTAGTGCCCATCATTTCTTTGTAAGTTCGTCGACAAAAGATGATCATTGTTTCAGATAACACAAACTTCGAGTCTCCGTCTAAGTTTATTTGGCTTTACACCAAAGCAAGCTTGGTTTTCTCCGCGTAAGCCACACAAAATTGTTCAACAAGAATATTATGGATTTTACTTCTAAAATCCATCGCATTTGAATGTTTTGAATCTACCCATGGTAGAATACTGTGATAAAGGCAAATAAAGGTATTAGGAGATAGTGACATCCTTGGCTAAAACAACAGATCAGCATTGACAAAAGCTCACTTATGGCTTCCCATCGTGGAAACACTAGTGTGGTTGCTTAATGACATCAGAGAGACACAGTTCCTTTATTTCAGATAAAGCAGACATGGTGGTCGCTAATACATACATATATATACACACATATTGACGGCCAAGTTAGGCCTTTGACAGAACATTTTCTTCTAGGACGGATGACAAAGGAATCAAATCATCTTTACCGTTTTTCCAGTTCCAATTCTATTCTCACTAACCTCATTCACAAGCTTTGTAATAAATAAATGAAATTTGTGGGTTGTATGATTCGGCACTGTTTTGAATAAGGGAAAACGGAACAGATGATTTCCTTCTGATCTGATGACAAACTCAACCTGATTGGGAACATCAGCAATTGGTTTGGTATGATATGGTAAACTAAACCTGTCAGAGTAATTGCAGACCATTCAATGCAGTCTTTCATTGCAGTCTTTTCGACTTTTTCAGTCATCTTGTTACTAAATTAGTTTCTTTAGAACACTAAAACTATGGTAAGTGTTAAAGCATTGTTTTCTTCAACATCACTGTTACTTTCCAATGCATACCATATCTTTGGACATCAATTGCTCAATGACAGAGATAAAATATCCCCATGTATTTGAAGTTGGCATGCATGTCGAGGTTAATGGTTAGATCCTGTAAGGAACAAGACCAGCCATGATTCAAATTCCAGGTAAAAGCATCAGTCAATAGTCACTCGTACGCTTTCACTTTATAGACACTGTCGAAGACTGCAGCTTCACTTTTGTCTCCTTTTTGCGTTGCAAGCGGCCCCAATTCTTAGTTTACACATTCTAACGATTGCCATCACTTCGCATGATTACCGGCACGCCAAATACGCTCTCTCTCTCTCCCCCTCTCCCTCCCCCCTAAGAGTAACACATAAAAAGTGGTCAAAATTCAAACGAAAAACGAATAAAGGAACGGCAAAATGTAAAACTTTACCTTTACTTTTCCTGTACGCATACATGCCACTGTTTTATGCGATTGTATACTCGAGGCTGATATAGAGAGTAAAATTGATGACCTCTAACATTATCCTCTACTTTATCAACATTAAAATTAATTAATATATTTTCGTAACAATTACTATTCCATGAATTAACATATTGTATTGTTAAATGTGTACAATAAGCTCTCCGTAGAAATAAGAATTTAATATATAATCTTATTTATTATATTGAAAAACTATTATATTTTGATTGTTGATGTTGATTTATATCTTACAATCAATCTTATGTTTGCAGTTTAGTAAAATAATTATTTTAAAAAATATGATAAGTATAAATTATAGTGTGTTTTTTATACATTAGAGTGTGTTTTGAGTATTTTCTTAAAGTGATAATCTATGTTTAAGACTTAGATTTACGCACTTATTAGTGTTTTTGTGTTTTTTGTTTGATTATTGTTAATTAGGGCAAGAATGTGAACTTAATTGTAACACCCCACTCCCGCCGAACCCGAACCCGATATCGATCGTGATACCCGAATCCGGGCCCCGCGAGGGTGGCGTGTCACATCACTT
>JANZXP010000007.1:8470842-8484168 GCA_027576715.1 Erythroxylum flavicans | reverse complement strand
GAGAAAGATCAACAATTATCTGCTTTTATTCATATGTGCTTGAATGAAAGCATGTTTGAAAAGGTTTTTATTTCAACGAGTGCAAAGAATCTATTGGAGGTTCTTCAAAATTCTTTTAAAGAACAACAACAACAACAACAACACCACCTAGTAGAAATTTTGCTGATACACGGAGTCTAGGGAGGTCTTGTGGTACACAACCTTACCCCTAACTAATAGAGAAGTTGTTTCCAAATGACCTATATGAAGAGAAAAATAACATAAATAAATAAATAAATAAAATAATAGTAGTAATATCAATAATAGTAATGATGATGATGATGATGATGATTATGATGATGATCATAATAATAATAATAATAATAATAATAATAATAATAATAATAATAATAATAATAATAAATAATCAAGCTAGGTAGGTAAAAAAAAAAGCTTAGGCTAAATCTCTAAGAGGTAACTGCTGCCTATTTAGGTTAACTACAAGAGGAAAGACTTAAAAAACTTATGAGAACTATAAGGATCTCTTTATCAGTATTCTTTATCTGAATCCAAATACACCAATGTTTTATATTAGGGCTCATGTCCTCATTAAGTTTCATCATCATTAAATCATTCTTGATCACCTCACCCTAATTCTTTTTAAGTCTCCTTTTCTTCCTCTTACAGTCTCTAAGTACGATTTTCTCACATCTTCTCACTGGAGTGTTTGGATGTCTCCTCTTAACATGTCCAAACCACCTAAGCCTTGCCTCTCTTAATCTGTCCAAAATTCTTTTAAAGAGAAAAAAATAATTAAATTGTATATGTAACGTTTAGGAGGTGAGTATGAAAATCTTAAGATGAAGGACTTTGAATATGTTGACATTATCAATTAAAGAGATAATGGAAGATGTTTGAGCAATTAACAAAATTCTTCTTTGATTTCAAAATTTGATTACATTATGAATGTTGTTAAGTAGTCAAAGATTTGGAGTTAATGAAGTAGATCAAATTTTGGATTCTTTGCAAGCCCATGAAGAGAGATTGAAATAAAGAGAAGAACTTATTACCTAAGTATTACAGGTAAAATTGAATTTTCATTAAGAAAGAAGATACACATCAAAAATTTATTAGAGGATATGGTAGAAGTTAAGGAAAAGTAAGATGTAGAGGACAAGGCTAGACTTATAGAAGTCGTGAAAGAGGCAAAGAAGGAAGAACTTTGTCTAATGATGAAGAATAAGATTTTCAACAATAAAAATTAAGAGGATATGATAGAAGCGGTTTATTTCAAGGTAGTAATGATAAAAAATCTAATGTACAATGTTACAATTATCAAAGAATTAGTTATTTTACTGTAAATTGTAATTGAAATCATTCAAAGACGAAATAAAATTTTTTGTCAAGACTGAAAAAACGAAGCGCCTATTTTATTGTTAAATTGTAATGAAGATGAAGAAAGAAATCAAGAATCCTAGTATCTTAACTTAAGAGCCAACAATCATATGAATAGTAATAAAAAATTATTTTTACAGTTTTAATGAGTCTCATAAAGTAGTTATTTTAGGTGATAAAACTAAATTTCTAATCATGAGAAGAGCATATGTTCTTATATATTAAGTAATGGAGATCATTAATTTATTTTTTAGAATTATTATGTTCCAATATTGAAAACAAATACATTGAGTATTGTTGCAATATCCGGTTTCCAGAACATGCTTAGGGTTAGAACTCTAGATCATTGTGAAAGATTAATAGCAACGAGAACTTTTCATTTACATCCATATCATTAGCATACACACATGAATTATAATTTATACACATTACAAAGATAGAATATGCACTCAATTGACATGTCCCGGGGTATGAAAGATTAAAAGTGAACATTATATGGATTGTGAATTGTTATGTCTTGAATTTGCGTTTGATTGGATTTCTAATTAGTAATTTGGAATTAAATATTTTTAATTGGGAGATTGATAAATCAATATGTACATTTGGACTAAGAAAAATGCCAAGTGGCTAGATAATTTAAAATATGAAAAATTAGGGCGACTAAGCCTATAATTGACTGACATTTGGCATAGTTAAATGAGTGACAAATGGACTATTCATTAATTGACAAATGGAACAATTATAGAGTGACAAGTAGACCAACTAATGTGTGACATGTGGAAAAATTAATAGGAGATTAATGGCAGCATCTTAAGGGGCATATGACAGCTTAATTATGGAACAAATGGATTCCATGCCTTAAGACATATGTCTTTGAAAATTGGTGACACCTAGCACTTAAAGAAGCAAAGTTTCTGCTGTTTCCTTCATTGATGTTTCCTTCACCAAATTCCTCTTAACTTGTCTTTGCATTTTGCTTGAACCCTAGCTAAATTTCTACACCAAAACCATACATCCTTCATAAAATAGCCAAGAATTCTGTTTAAAGTGGTCTTTACTTTACTACCAAAAACCAGCTCATTTTCACCTTAGAATTGTGTTTATTGTGCTTGCTTGGAGGGATAGGTTATCTTAATGTTTTGACTTGAATTGGAAGCCTAATAAGTAAGTAACAATCTGACCTTTATGGCATGATTAATAGTATAAGAATGATGCTTGAATTGGGATGAAATGTTTATGATGTTGATGATGAAGTGTAATGGAAATTTATTGAACAAACTTAGATGTTTTCATACTTTTTCTTAGTGTGGGAAAATCATGGATTATATAGGTTGATTCATAGATAAGTTAGATCTAGATTTGAAGTATAATAAAGGTGAATTTATATTGAAGGAAGATGTTAGTATAGTGTTCTTAAATTAAGAAAGAACTAGGACTATAAATATGATAATGTATAATAGTTTCTGGTTTGATTTTTGGTGCATGAAAGACCATGATTTGTAAGTTATCAAATGATTATAATTAAAGTCTAAATGAGGATGCATATATGAGCATGAATTCTGGAAAATTAAAAGTGTAAATGATGATTTTAAGAAAGTGAATTTGTGGAGAATTAGAGGGAATAATATAGTGTATGATCGTGGCCTTCAATACACGATCATAGCCTGATTATTTGGGTTCTATCACGATCGCGACAGAGTCCCCACGATTAGGGCCTATTGCATAAGGTTCTGTCATGATCGTAGGAAGGTTTACCATGATCGTGGGCTAGCATAAAGAGTGAAATGATGTCTTTTAAGTGATGCTTGAAACAACTAATGATAAGGTACTTTCATCTGATCCACTTAGGCTTGAAATGAACTAGTTTGATGATTGATTGATGAATTTATATTAAATAAGATATTTGAGGTATAAACCTAATTGCAAACAAGACATATTCAAATGAAAATGTTTGAATGATCATGAATTGTGATTAAGGAAACATACCTGGGAAAGTCATTAAGCATGCGTTGAACATAGCACATATATCTATATGCATGATTGAATAATTATTTGATTGATCGACTTTGTAATGTGAATTTTATGTGGAATGATTTTAGACACACAAGTTAAACGATTGAATCCAGACATTATAGGACCATCCAGGCAATAGTGTAGTCTAGAGCATACTATGAGTAACCTAGATGTTCTCACCAGGATTGATATATTTCTGTTTAACTTTCAGTTATTAAATTGTTAATGATCTATTTGTGATAATTCTAGACATTAATAGTCTGAGGAGTTTGATATTTGGGAATGTATTAGGAGTGTTTTGTTTGTATATGAATATGAAAGATATCTGTATACTCAACGAAACATTGAATGCTAGACTTAGGTCCAATGAATATGTGAATCTATTAGTACATTATGAATAGATATTATTGATGGCATATTTTGTGATTTGATGCATCACATTGATATGCATAATCATGTAAAGGAGTTGTGACTAGAGTAGCCATCCGCAAGAACTTAAAGCTAAAAAATGTGCATGTAGAGCCACTAGCTCCCTCATTAATGAGCATAGTATCCACAATGGGTACGGGATAATATTTGAAAAGAGCCTAATATCCATAAGGGATATGGGGTAGTGAAAGATGCTCGATCACAACAAAATAACAATGAAAGCGGAGCCTCATATGCATATACATTGTGATGATATTTTGATAACCATATTTGTGTACATTTGATCATATGATTGAATTCTTCTGAAAATATCATATGAAATAAGTGTAATCTATGATGAATTGCTAAGTTGAGAAATATTTTGTAGTTGGTTTATATTTGAAATGTTTGATGTTCTGAATGAGTGAGCACATCAAGGATGGTTCAGTCACTAAGTTTTCAAAACTCATCAAAATTGAAATGTGACTTTTCAGGTACGACAGAGGAGACCTAATTCCTATGATACTCTAGAAGAACATTTTTAGATTAAGAAATGACTCAATGGTCTGGTCAGTTGACATTTGAGGAGCTGTAGTTTGCGTTTATATAGTTATTCATCTCACGTAGAACTTATTGTAAACAAAGGAGTAAACATCTCAGACACTTGTGATGATGTAAATATTTGTTTTAATGACTACTATGTAAATTATCTTAGTGAATTAAATGGAAAGGTTTCCTTTCAATGTTTGTAAAGTGTATAATGCTATAATAAGTGTATAAAACTTCTCTAACATACCATTGTCATAGGGTATGTTCTTGAATGTCCTCTCAATGTTCAGGTATATACTCTATAGTAGTGGGATGTTATAATTTTTGGTATCAAAGCCTGGTTTGGCATCCATAAGGACATATATAGACAACTGGACATTATGTATAGTGAGAGACTCATATAGTGATCACAATTATTTTTGTTATAGGTCATCTACTATAGGAGATCAAGTTAGAGAGTCAGCTGACTTAGAGTCTATAGGAGCCAATAGGGAGTCTCATATACTTGACTTTGTACAAATACCTCCTAGAACTTCTAAGAAGAGAGAGAGGATGAGTGATAAACTTAGAAAGTAAGGGGCTGTAGACTTCTACGGAAGTACAAACCTTGCTGAGGCAGAAGGGTGGTTAAAGGAAAGGATTTTTTATCAGATGGACTCTGGTCTGACGAGAAGTTTGACTATGTAGTCTCGCTTCTACAAGGTCCAAAATATCAGTGGTGGAAGAATGTTCTAAGTAGTGCCGCTAGGCCTTGTAGTTTAAAGTGGGAAGATTTTCTAAAGCCATTAAGAGAGAACTATATGCCCAAGATTTATCTGGAAAGAAAAATGAAAGAGTTTTTAGATCTGAAGCAAGGCAGTCTCACAGTGGCTGAGTATGAGATAAGATTCAATGAATTAATGGGATATGCAACTGCATTGATTCCTACTGAGGAAGACAAGTGAATACAGTTTGAGGATGGGTTAAATATAGGGATTAGAATGAGGTTAGCTATCACAAACTTGAGCAGTTTTACTGAGCTAAGAGCTGCCTTGATCAGAATTGAACAATTGTTAAAAGATGGTTAAGGAGAGTATAAACAGTAGTCTAGAATGAAAAGACAGGGTGAATCTCATGATTCTAGCAGGAGCTTCAGTAAACACCAAAACATATCATTTCGATTCCAAACTTGATCGAGACAGTCGGGGCTTAGACCAAGAGGTGGTTTTGTTCAAGCTGGTAAATGTAGAGGATAAGTATTAGGAGGGCAGACTCAACAGATGCCTAATTGTGAACATTGTGGCAAGAAACATGGTGGGGACTATTGGAAGTTATATGGAGCTTATTTCTATTGTGGCTCTTTTGAGCATCAGATTAGAGATTGTCTCAAGACTTTGGGACCACAGTCTGGAATGAGAGGAGGATCAGTAACTTAGACAACGGTCCAACAAAGTAAAGTTGTTGGATCAGCACAGAGAGGCAAAGGTAGAGGTAGAACACAGTCAGTAGGGCCTAGTGTCAGCACTGAGGTGCGGAATAATCAGCCGCAGTCTCAGGCTAGGGTCTATGTCATCACTAGACAGGAGACACAGAACTCCCTAAATGTGGTAGCAGGTGTGCTGAATATCTTTAATTTTAAAGCATGTGCATTAATAGATCCAAGATCTACACATTCATTCATCACATCACATCTGGCATCAGAATTGAATATTGAAAGAGAAATGTTGAATTGTGATTTAGAGGTGAGTACATCGGCAGGTAGTACTATAGTGATTGGAGAAGTATGTCAAGGGTGTAGCATTCGGATTAATCAAGCAGAGTTAAAAGTCGATCTGATAATATTACAATTGAGGGAAATAAACCTTATCTTAGGTATAGATTAGCTTATTGCACATAGGGCTATGATGAACTGTTATACTAAGGAAGTTATTCTTGAATCCCCTAATCAACAGAGAGTAGTGTTTCGAGGAGTTACTCAAGCAGTGCCTGCCAGATCAATTTCATTCATGAGTGCTGTGAGATTGATCTGAGGTGGATGTGAGGCTTATCTGGCCCACGTAGTTGATACCCAGAATGAACAAACCATTTAAGATATTCCTATTGTTAGGAATTTTCTGGATGTGTTTCTAACTGAATTACCAAGATTACCACTAGAAAGCAGAGTTTACCATTGACCTTGTTCCAGGTACCACTCCTATATATATTCCTCCATATAGGATGACATTTGTAGAATTAAGGGAACTTAAGACCCAGTTGCAGGAGTTATTAGAAAAGGGTTTTATCAGGCCTAGTATGTTAACTTGGGGAGCTCCGATTTTGTTTATAAAGAAGAAGGACAGGACTTTGAGGTTATATATTGATTATAGGTAGTTGAATCAGGTAGCAGTGAAGAACAAGTGTCCTCTACTGAGGATAGATGATTTGCTTAATCAGTTGTACAGAGCTCAGGTGTTCACTAAGTTAGACTTAAGATTAGGGCACTATCAATTAAAGATAGCTAAAGTTGATGGACCAAAGAGTGCATTCAAAACTAGATATAGACACTTTGAGTTTTTGGTGATGCTATCTGGGTAACAAATGCTCTGATAATTTTTATGGCTTTGATGAATAAGGTATTCCAACTTTATTTAGATCATTTTGTGATTGCATTCATCGATGATATTTTGGTGTATTCGAATTGCAGAGAGGAACATGCTGAACATTTGAGACTAGTCCTACGGATAATGAGAGAGAATCAGTTGTATGCTAAGTTCAGTAAGTGTGAATTTTGGCTTAATCAAGTGGTATTTTTGGGTCATATCATGTCTAGACAGGGCATATAGGTTGACCCAAAGAAAGTAAAAGCAGTAATGAAGTGGGAAGCTCTAAGAAATATGACTGAGATCTAGAGTTTCCTTGGATTAGTTCCTTATTACAGAAGGCTTGTCAAGGGTTTTTCTTTGATTTCATCCCCTTTGACAGAACTTCTGAGGAAGAATGGATCTTTCATAGGGACTGATGAATGTTAGAGAATTTTTGAGGAGCTAAAGCATCAGTTAACTACAACACTAGTGTTAGCTATGCCATCTAGATCTGGAGGTTATATGGTGTATAGTGATGCTTTACACCAGGGATTAGGGTGTGTACTGATGCAGCATGGCAGAGTAATAGCATATGCATCGAGATAGTTAAGGTCTCATGAGTTTAATTATTCAGTACATGATCTAGAACTGGATGTAGTAGTATTTGCTTTGAAAATTTGGAGACATTATCTATATGGAGAGACTTTTTTAGGTATTCACTAATCATAAGAGTTAGAGATATTTGTTGAGTTAGAAAGAGTTGAATATGAAACAAAGGTGGTGGATAGAATTGTTGAAAGATTATGATTGCACAATTGAGTATAATCCTGATAAAGCTAATGTTGTAGTTGATGCATTAAGCAATCTAAAAGCAGTGTGGCTCAAGTTTATCGAGGTTGCCTAACTTAGTGCAATTGAGAGCATTAAATGTTGAGTTAAATTTGGGGCAGGATGAAGTTTTGTTGGCTAAATTGAAACTCAAACTGATGTTGCATGAAAGAATCAGAAAAGCTTTGAGTAAGGATTCAGAATTAATGAAGCTTATTAAGAAGTTGAAAATGAATCTGAGTTCTGAATTTGAATTGAGGAATGATACACTATAGTTGAAGCAGAGATTATGTGTACCTAATGTGGATGATCTGAGAAAGGAGATTTTGGTGGAAGCACATATAACATCATATGCTATGCATCCTGCTACTACCAAGATGTATAATACGCTGAAACAACATTTCTGGTGGCCAGGAATGAAACAGCAAGTGGCTAAATATATTGCTAAGTGTTTGACTTGTCAATAGATTAAGGCAAAGCATCAGGCTCCAGTTATTCCAATGGTTAAAGTCTTTTGGAGGAATCATTCCAGTGAAGAAGCTATATGGGAAATAGAGGAAACCATGAGGAGACAAGACCCTTAATTGTTTGATCAATCAAGTAAGAATTTCGAGGATGAAACTTTTTAAGTGGGAGAATTGTAATATCCGATTTTCAAAACATGCTTAGGGTTAAAACCATAGATCATTATGAAAGAGTAATAACATTGAGAGCGTTTCATTTACATGCATATCATTAGCATACACACATGAATTATAATTTGTACACATTACAAAGATAGCATATGCACTCAATTGACATATCCCGGGGTATGAAAGATTAAAAATGAACATTATATGAATTGTGAATTATTATGTCTTGAATTTTAGTTTGATTGGATTTCTAATTAGTAATTTGAGAGTAAATTTCATTAATTAGGAGATTGATAAATTAATATGTACATTTAGACTAGGAAAAATGCCAAGTGGCTAGATCATTTGATATCTAAAAATTAAGGTGACTAAGCCTATAACTGAGTGACATTTGGCATAGTTAAATGAGTGACAAGTGGACTATTCATTAATTGACAAATGGAACAATTATAGAGTGACAAGTGGACCAATTAAAGTGCAACATGTGGACAAATTAAAAGGAGATTAATGGCACCATATTAAGGGGTATATAGCAGCTTAATTATGGAACAAATGGATTCCATGCCTTAAGACATATGTCTTCAAAAATGTATGTCTTTGAAAATTGGTGACATCTAGCACTTGAAGAAGCAAAGATTTTACTGTTTCCTTCATTGATGTTTCCTTTACAGAATTGCTCCTAACTTTTCTCTGTATTTTGCTTGAACCCTAGCTAAATTTGTACACCAAATCCATACATACATCTTTCACAAAATAGCCAAAAAATCTATTTAAAGTGGTCTCACCTTGCTGCCAAAAACCAGTTCATTTTTACCTTGGAATTGTGTTGATTTTGCTTGCTTAGAGGGATATGTTATCTTGATGATTTGAGCTGAATTAGAAGACTAATAAGTAAGTAACAATATGATCTTTATGGAATGATTAATAGTATAAGAATGATGCTTGAATTTGGATGAAATGTTTATAATGTTGATGATGAAGTGTGCTGGAAATTTTTTAATTAAACTTGGATGTTTTCATGCTTTTTCTTGGTATGGGAAATTCGTGGATTATATAGGTTGATTCATGGATAAACTAGATCTGGATTTGAAGTATAATAAAGGTGAATTTATGTTAAAGGAAGATGTTAGTATAGTGTTCTTGAATTTAGAAAGAATTAGGACTATAAGCATGATAATGCATGATAGTTTCTAGTTTGATTTTTTATGCATGAAAGACCATGATTTGTGAGCCATCAAATGAATATAATTAAGGTCTAAATAAGGATGCATACATGAGCATGAATTCTGGAAAATTGGAAGTGTAAATGATGTTTCTAAGTAGGTGAATTCGTGGAGAATTGGAGGGAACAATACAGTACACGATCATGGCCTTCAATGCACAATCGTAGCTTGATTATTTGGGTTCTGTCATGATCGTGGCAAAGTCCCCACGATCGTGACCTATTGCATAAGGTTCTGTCACGATCGTAGGAAGGCTTACCATAATCTAGGGCTAACATAAAGAGTGAAATGATGTCTTTTAAGTGATGTTTGGAGCAACTAATGATAAGGTACTTTCTTATGATGCATTTAGGCTTGAAATGAACTAGTTTGATGATTGATTGATGAATTTAGATTAAACAAGTTAATTGAGGTATAAACCTAAGTGCAAAAAAGACATATTCAAGTGACAATGTTTGAATGATCATGAATTATGATTAAGGAAACATACCCAGGAAAGTCATTGAGCATGCATCGAACATGGCACATATATCTATGTCCACGATTGAATATGTATTTGATTGATCGACTTTGTAATGTGAATTTTATGTGTATTCAATGATTTTATACGCACAAGTTGAACGACTAAATCCAAACATTGCTAGACCATTCAGGCAATATCGTAATCTGGAGCGTACTATGAGTAGCCTACATGGTCTCACTAGGATTGATATATTTCTGTTTAACTCCCAATTACTGAATTGCTAATGGTCTATATGTGATAATTCTGGACATTAATAGTTCTAGGAGTTTGATATTTGGGGATGTATTAAGAGTGTTTTGTTTACATATGCATTTGAAAGACATCTGTATACTCAACGAAAAGTTGAATGCCAGACTTACATCCGATGAATATGTGAATTTGACTGTGCATCATAAATAAATGTTATTGATGGTATATTTTGTGATTTGATGCATCACATTGATATGCATGATTAGATAAAGGCGTTGTGACCAGAGTAGCCTATCTGAAAGAGCTTAAAGACACAGAGATGTGCACGTAAAGTCACTAGCTCTGTGATTAATGAGCCCGGTATCCACAATGAGTAGTGACAGTATTTGAAAAGAGCCTAATATCCACAAGGATATGGGGACAGTGAAAGATGCTCGGTCACAACAAAATAACAATGAAAGTAGAGTCTCATATGCATATACATTTGTACATATATGATTGTGGAAACATTTCTGAATTGTGATGATATTTTGATGAGCCATATTTGTGTACATTTGATAATATGATTGAATTCTTCTGAAAATATCATATGACATAAGTGTAATCTATGATGAATTGCTGAGTTGAGAAATATTATGTAATTTATTTATATTTGAAATGTTTGATGTTCTGAATGAGTGAGCACATCGAGGATGGTTCACTCACTAAGTTTGCAAAACTCATCAAAATTACAACATAGCTTTTCAGGTATGAGAGAGGAGGCCTAGTTCCTAAGATACTCTAGAAGAAAATTTTGGATTAAGAAATGGCTCAAAAGTCTGGTCAGCTGACATCTGAGGAGCTATACTTTGTGTTTATATAGTTATTCATGTCTTGTAGAACTTTTTGTAAACAGAGGAGTAAACATCTCAGACACTTGTGATGATGTAAACATTTGTTTTAATGACAAGTACGTAAATTATCTTAATGAATGAAAAGGAAACGTTTCCTTTCAATGTTTGTAAAGTGTATGATGCCATAATAAGTGTATAAGACTGCTCTAACATACCATTTTCATAGGGTATGTTCATGAATGTCCTCTGGATGTTCGGGTATATACCCTATGGTAGTCGGATGTTACAATTGTCCAACTTTAGGAGAAGTGTATGACATATAAATAAGTAAGAATGGACTATTATGAGATATGAAAAAGGAAGATTAATAATATAAGAGCTATTAGAGCAAACATCAAGAAATAAAATGTTTAAACTGAAAATTGATAATGATAGTCCTAACTATTTAAAGGCTTCCATAAATGATTCTTCATGGCTATGGAATCTTAAGATGGATCACTTAAGTTTTAGTGGATTAGGGTTGATGTCCAAGAAAATGATGATGCATGTCGTGCCTTTCATAAGTCAACCTAATTAAATTTATGAAGGCTGTATATCTAGAAACCAATATAGGAATGGTTTTCTTATAAAATCTCCTGAGCTATACAACACTTAGATTAGTGCATATTGATATTTGTGGTACTCACAATAATAAGAAAATGTTTTTAATTATTTATTAATGATTACAATAGCAAGATTTTAGTTTATTTCTCGAAGAAAAAATCTGAAACATTTGAAGTCTTTAAGAAATTCAAAGCTCAAGTTAAGAATGAAAGTGGTTATTTAATTAAAACCATGCGAACTTGGTAAACCAAGGAAAGTTTAATTCAATGTCTTACTGACTAAAAATATAATTACTACTAAATTTGAAGAGAAATTATGAGAACAATGTAGTCATAAACTCAAGAAGATATTTCATGAAGTTGATAAAATAATATATAAAGTTTGCATCTTATAAAGTTAAGACCATGTCAATAACAAAAGAAGAATAAGGAATATCAAGGTCATTATTTAGTTTATAATGTTAATTTTAATCTCTTTTAGTCACTTTAATGTTCTAAAAGGCCCAATATACATGAACATTTTATTTCATGTATTTGCATAAGTGTTTTCATTCATTAAAAGGCATTTAAGCTTTTGATTTTTAATATAAAATCCTCTTGATACTTCAAACACTTGGGAAATATTTTGATAAAACTATAATTCTATTAAACAAATTAGGTTTAAGCATCTGAAGTTGTTAAAATTTTGTTTTTAGGAGGATTGATCCACCCTTATAGGTTATGGTACACCAACATATATTAAAGTTGTTAAATTTGATATATTGAGAGTTTGTTATAACGTTAGTTACTTTATTGATTGACCAATATGCCTATTGCTAAACTATTGTCTCAATGACTAGAGAATCCATACTTTTAATGCACATTAGTAGACTAATATGCTATACTAATCAACTAGAACTCTACGATTAGTCGTTGTAACGGCTAGTTTTTGGCTCCAACAAGTATTATGAGTCCAAAAACCTTACAAGTATATATTTTCTTATTGATTTTAGCATCAAAAAGCATTTGACCATTTTTTGCATACATTTCTATATGTTTTATGATCATTTAAGCATTCATTGTCTTATTTAGATGGCATGAGGCCTTTTGATATTATCACAGTGATCAAGTGAGCTAATTTGAGTTTTAAGCTTTTAATAGGGTTCTTGTTCATTGTTTTGAGTGTGTTCAAAATAGCTTTCTCTTCACATTACAAAAAGATTGTAAACAAGTTTGCCTTTACCAGTTAAAGGTTTTGTAAATGTTATTCTTCATTTTAAAAGAAGAATTATAGTGGAAAGTTAAGATGATTATTGGTAGGAAATATAGGCAAGGATTGCTTCCCGAACCACTATAAATTGATTTATATCTCTCTTCCCTTTCTCTTTTACTTTATTTCTTAAGATCTTTGTTAAAATTCCTTATTTTACTTTATACTTGTGTACTTTTATAAATTTTGATCTCTTTTATATTAAGTTAGTAACTTTTTGTTAAAAATTTACAAACACCAAATTCACCTCTCCTTTTAGGTACCCTTAGGGACTAATAAGTGGTATTAGAGTAGGCCCATAAGATAGCATTTTTAATAAAATAATATATCAAAGATCTTAATGGCATATCTAAAAGCATCATC
>JANZXP010000007.1:8448930-8459665 GCA_027576715.1 Erythroxylum flavicans | reverse complement strand
GTTTTTATGGGTTAGTTTGAATCTTTGAGCTTAAATTGTATATTTTTTAGGTACCTTGATGTGTGTGCTAGTGTTGCAGGATAAACAGGGAAGAACGGGAAAAGTTAAAGAATTTTCAAGCCAAAAAGCATAGGTCGTGATCATGCACACAGGCCACAATCGTGACAGAGAGCATCAATTCAGGCCACGATCATGGCAGGCAAGGCCACGATCATGCACTACGTCAGGCTGACAAAAAAACTCAAGTTTTGGATGAATTTTTGGACTGTTTCGATCCCGACTTTGACCTAGAGTCTCGAAGATATAAATAAAATATGATATGACAGCCAGCAGAAGAGAGGAGAGAGAGCCAAGAGTTTAACAAAAAAGTTTCCATTATGCCGATTCCAAGAGAAAACCTAGGGTGACATCGAGAGATTAAGGAAGTAGATAAAGGAAGAGAGACACAATGAAGAGTTTGATGTGAAATACTTTCCGGAACAGGAGGTTTCCCACTGTCACCATCTTGAATTCTATTCCCTACAATATTTCTGTTATTTCAATTTTAATCATATATAGAATTGAAATAGGTGTTGAGATTTGTTTGGTTGAATGTTGTGTTGATGTCTAAACTCACCTTTGGATTTGATTCTTGATAATTAATAAAGTTTATTCGATTGTGTTTTTATTGATTGCATTGTGATTTAAGTCATATTCTTAATAACTTGGCGATAGACTGAGAGGGTGAGCTAAGTGAAAATAATCAATTTGGGCTAACAAGAATTGGGTGAATTGATAGGCAAATAATTAAATCAAACCGGTAGAATCGTGTAACGAGAGATCGAGCATAGGTTCCCAATAGGTTAGTAGACAACTTTAGATCTAATTTAGTTTTTAGGTCGATTGCGAATCGAGAGATTGGAATTCCCATAAATTAAATTAGTGTTTATCAATTAGGGTTAAGAATTATAACTCGAGAGAGAGTAATTCCCCTTAGGACCGTCTAGGCCTTTGAGTCAATAATTGCATAATTAGTTGAGTTTCTTTAATTTCGAATTAAAATCTCCTTTCTCTCACTTAGTGATTTTTAGGTTGATTTTGGATTTGGTTGTGTGATTGCTTTTCTGTTACTTTTAGCATTTTCAATTCTCATATCCGATTATCAATTGATTTACTTTTCTATAGTAGTTGTTAGGTTTGTGACTTAGCTGCCATTAGACTTAGAAATAGTTCTCTTCCTCGTGGGATTGACACCTTAGGTACTACACAAATGACCCGTGCGCTTGCAGTAATTACCAAGGTTAAAAATATTGAAACTTAGAGCGTGTAACCTTAAGCGAACAAGTTTTTGACACCATTATCAGGGAAGGCAATTTAGTTCTATAATTTAAGGCATTAGGTTTTTTATTTTCTTTCATTCATTTTACATAGGATTCGTATTCTTGTATGAACACAAAAGTCACAAGGGGTTCAAGTAACGCAAATGAGACGTCTGATTTAGACATAACACGTTTAGAAAGAACCCTTAGGAAAGCTCGGTGAGAAGAAGAAGAAGAAACTGAAAAAATACAAATGGTTGAAGAATTCCAAAGAAATATAGATTTAACCCTAGAACGTAACAACAGAGGACCCCATGGATTTTATGAGGCCAGGATTCAATCCTGTGAACCAAGGAGTGGCTAGACCGCTGTTCAAGTGGTCTCCTTTAAAATCAATCCAACCCTCCTGAACACGCTTCAGTAGAATGTCCAATTCTACAGACTTGCAAATGAAGATCCGAACACTCATATAGTTAGTTTTCTCAAGATTTGTGATACTTTTCGGTATCACCAGATGTCGGAAGACGCAGTGAGGATTAGGTTGTTTCCTTTTACACTTAGGGATAGAGCAAAGGCTTGGTATCATTCACTAAGTCCCGCCAACATTATGACATGGGAACAACTAGTGCAAGCCTTCTTAGATAAATACTTCCCATTAACGAAGACCACCAAAATTATTAAGGAGATCATAAACTTCCGACAAGGTGACGGGGAGTCTATCTGTGAAGTGTGAGAGCCTTGCAAAGATTTATAGAGGAGATGCCCACATCACAATCTACCCAAAGAGTTCCACTGTGGACATTTTACAATGGAACAAACCCACATACTCGAGGCTGCAGACGGTCGATGAAGCAGAAGAGCTAATAGAGGAGATGGCTAACAATAGCTGTTTATGGGCTAGTGAGCGTAGTAGGCAACCTACAAATTTTAGGGAATAGAAGGGAGTTGTCACTGTCAACCAAATGACAAAAATGCAAGCTAAGATCGATAATTTGACACGACAACTCAGTAATATGAAGGCATCATCCTCAGCTCCAGTGAAAGCCATGCAATTGAAATGTGAGCTATATGGCGAAATGGATCATGATAAGGTGGACTATTATCTGATGAGAGAAGATAACCTAGAGCAAGTAAATTACATGGGGGCTCAATTTGGATGCAGAGGGGGTAATTACCCCTATTTCAACACCTAAAATCCTGGGTGGAAGAATCACCCAAACTTCTTCTGGTCCAACAACAACAATGGAGGGCAATTCGGCCACCAGGGCAATCGAGCTTCCAACAAGACAAAACAAGCTCAATGGATTCGAAGTTAGAAAATTTTTTGGATAAGATAGGAAGAATGGAGGAAGCACACAGGAGGCTCGAGAGTAAATTCGAGCAAGTCACAAAGAATCGCGCTTCATCTATCTATAACTTAGAAGTCCAAGTGAGGCAACTTGTCAAGCAATGTCGACTCGGAATGTTGGAACTCTTCCAAGCAACACCGAATCAAATCCAAAGGAGCGTATCATGGTTATAATTTAGAATCAAGATAAGGAGCTAGAAAAGGTGGACACGGAAGAAAGTCAAGTAATTAAAGACGACTTTCCAAGTAAAATTGTTAGTAAATCAGTGCAATTAACTCGACGGACATTTTCACACCAATTCTTTGCTAAAAGGGAATTATATGCTAGAAAGGAGGAAGCAGAAATGTTACAAGAAATCAAACCAAACAAAATCGAGGAGGTGACAGAATGGATACATGCTAATTTAAAATTACAAGAATCCGTCACAAAGAGAGGGGAGGAGCAAATACTAGAAACTGTGCCCAACATAATGAAGAAGGGTGATCCAGGGGACTTTTTCATCCCCTGCAGTATCAATAATATTATCATAGATAGGGAATTCGCAGACTTAGGCGCAAGTATAAATGTGATGCCCTGTACTCTTAGTCTTAAATTGGGGTTACGAGAGCTAGTGCCCATAAAGGTTTTAGTTAAGACAGCTGATAGAACTTCGCTGAGACCGATGGGGATTATATATGATGTGCCAGTTAAGGTCGGTAATTTTATCTTTCCCATGGATTTCTATATTTTGGATATCAATGAAGACGAAGATACTTCGGTGATTCTTGGGCAACCGTTCTTAGCCACTGCGCACTTAATTATCGATGTAGATGGGGGTGAACTAACTCTACGAGTAGGGAATAAGCAACTGATCTTCAAAGTGACTGTTACAGAGTACAGAGCTTCTTCAACTCTAGCGATTCGCAATAAACCCGCACCGCAAGAAGAATGGGAAGACATTGAAAATCCTGTAAAATTCTTCCGAAAGAAGTGCTCGCCAAGGAGAAGGCGAGGTAAAGAAAATTCCAAGGAAGGTGGTAGTCGCAATATGGTAGCAAACATTCAGACTTTGAGATTAATAATGACGCTACCATCAAATCAATCATTCCAACCACTATAAGCTTAAAAACAGCTTCGAGCTACCGACATTAAAAGAAGCGCTGCATGGGAGGCAACCTATGGAAAAATTAGTTCATGTTGAATTTAGTTAGATTAGTTGAAATTCGTAGTTAGGTTTATTTCGGATTGCATGAATAAAAGTAAAAAAAGGAATAGGATTTCGGAGTCAAGGGGAAGAGTACGCAAGCGTATTAAGAGAAGTGAAGAAGAATTATTGAATGAGAGAAGGAAAGGATTGAAAGAAGATCTTGGAATCAAGTTATAGGCCCTGCGACTTAAGAAGTCCTTCGGTGGTACGCCACATGCCACGATCGTCACATAGTAGGTCACGATCGTGGCCTGCGACAATGAACAAAAAGGGGAAGATGCAAATTTTAAGTGATAACTTTACCATTTTACCCTTTTTACCACCTACTTATTCAATTCTTACTTAACTTTCACCTTCACTTTTATTTTTACTTTATCTCTCTAGAATTTCAACTTCCAAACGCTTTAAAATCTCTCTAGAAATTTTCCATCGACAACTTCCCAAATTCAACTCAATTATGCCTCGTATCAAGCAAACCGCCCGGTGAGAGCCTTATGGAGCACAACAAGTCATGGGATGGGGGAGACATCACCGAGCAGCAGATTTTGGAGCTTCTTTTCCCATCTAATCCAAGGAGGAAGGTACTCATTTCTGTTCCCTTGGCTCTAGGCATATAGTTGTGCCTAAATATTGTGATTTCGATACATTGGATAGGATAGAGATGTGGGAGCGAATAGAAAATTTAGCAGGGAGGATCCAATGGGGTCAATTCATTAGACTTCAATTCCCTGTTTATGAGGAGCTGACCTTAGAATTTTTCACATCCCTGACCTTTGACCCCAAGAACACCAAAGAATTATGGTTCCGGTTGAGAGGGCAAGCGTATGAGCTAACAACAGAGATTATGTGTGACATATGTGGATTCCCCGAATTCACCATTGTCGACCAACATAATGATTTCCGTCCCTCCCAATACTGGAATGAGCTTACCGGCATTGAGTGTTTTTATGCTAAAAATGTCCACAACAACATTATACAATCACATGAACACTTGTTGCTACATAAATTTATGTGCCAGCTGGTCTTTGATAAATCAGAGACCAACAAGTGTTCAACTAAGGAATTGTTCATATTGTGGTGCATGGACCACAGTATCCCAGTTTGCACATCCACGTATGTGTTGAATGCTCTTGCTGCAGTTTTGTGGAAGTGGAGCATCCATCTTGGAATGGGGTACCTGGTTTCTGCTATCACAGAGCATTTTAGTGTGGATCGGAGGGGGTTAATAGTGCACCTGCCTAAGTTCCTTGACCACCATCATCTATATCGGGCAGAGATTATTCACTCCACCAACATGAGTCTGCGAGAAATAAATAAAAAGACATATGTGTGGACCAGGATGGGCCAGGCAAGCTCGATCTTGAAGTAAATCACTTGTTAATATAGAAATCTCGTATGATATGTAAAATACACAAGAAGGGGGTTGAATTGTGTTAAATCGTCCAAGATATAAATCTTTAAAAACTTTTTGATTTTCTTGATAAATTCAGATAATTACAAGTTTAAACAATACACTTGATTTGATGAGTAATGTAATAGAAAAAGTTAGTATCTATTCTTCTAACATTAAGAAAATTAAAAAGGTAAGAGTTAGAGAATATGACGCCGCAATTTATACTGGTTCACCCTTAACTTTAGGCTACGTCCAATCCTCAGAGTTTGTCTGAGATTTCACTATCTCCTTCAATGTTACAAGTATTATTTCTACACTTTTAAAGCCTCTTCAGGTCTCTTTCACAAAGTATTCTTTATCTGCTTCGCCTCTTCAGGCTCTAGCCTTCCTTTCTCTCGAAAAGATATTGTTTGAGTTTTCACACTCACGTTATAGATGTATTTTCTCTCTTTCTTTCTTTCTTTTCTGTCAAAATATTTTTCACAGCATAAGCATTTGAGCACAGAATTTGTCTTGAGTATTTTTGCACATGCAAAAGTTCTTATTGAAGTCTACGACTTCGACTAATATTTATAGCCTAAATCTCCAATGGTCTTCTTGAGAAATCTGTTTGTCGACTCTTCTAAATTCTATTATTAGTTGAGTCATGTAACCAACTCCAACTAACTGACGTTCTTAGCATACTCTTCAATTACATCGACTTGCTTAGATTCGTATGCTTCGTCTGATGTCTTAGACTTGATCACTTCGTCTGATCTGTCTTATTCAGCTTTTACTTAATTATCGTCTTGATTTGATGATTTGTGCCACTTATATTTATCTGCGCACTTAAAAAATTCATCAAAACAGTTCACACACTTTTATTATTATTATTATTATTATTATTTGACTTTCATCAAAATCAATAGAAGAAGTAAAGCCTTTTTTACTTAACAATCTCCCCCTTTTTGATGATAACAAATAATCATAATATTAAAAGATAAAAAAATATTCAGATGAATAATATTCAGATGAATAATGCAAGATGTAATATACAAAGATGATATTTACAAAACTCCTTTTTACTGTTTTATTTATCTATCTATATCTCCCTATCTCCCCCTATTTGTTATTAATCAAAAAGATATTTTATTTTAGATGCTTCAAAATTTTAGAAAACATTTGTTGAATATCAGTGTGGATCATCTTAAGATCTTCTTCTATAGAAACACGTAGAAGTGCTAATGTCTCATGAAGATCACCCAGTGCATCACCTAGTATATCAACCTTAGTATTGATTTTCTCAATGCTTTTAGCTAAGGCTTCTTGAACTTGCGTCTGCTTGTGATTAGCTTCAGTCCATTCAATGAAATTCTTCAAGATCTCCGAATTAACGGTAGGATCTTGTAGCATTTCACTAAGTGGATGAACATACTAAAAAATAGATGGTTTTCTAGGTGAATCGTCTACTTCTATGATTTTAATAGAGGGTATTTTGAAAGGTGGTTTTTCAACAGGGATATCATGATCATCAGGTCTGAGTAATTTGTAAATCGGTTGCCCTAGAAGGTGTAAAATATTGTTAATTGAAGGAATGAAACCTAATTGAAATGAATGAGCAAATGCACAAAGGTTTCTAAGTTAAAAACGATACCTTCAATTGTGATACTTTTATATCTTCCCTCTGATATTGAGCCAACTACTTTGAAGCTTTCATATTTAGTAGATGCCCTAAAATTACTTCTTGATGCCCTTGATATATGATGTGATATATAGACGCTTACAGGTTGAGCTGCGTGACATACATCGTCTATGTTCTTTACTGTCGCTTCTTCTTCTGTGAGATCAACTTCTTGTCTTTAATGAAACTTATTCTTCTTCCCTTTTCCTTTGCTATCTACCAGTACTGGAATTCTAGGTTGTACATCTAGTACAATCTTTATTGCCATTCTGCTTGTCACTGGATAGATTGTATAAGGATTTTTCGTAATCTTCAACAGATATGGTTCTGCCTTTTCGTCTCGCAGAATGCTATATAATCTTTGTTCTTCATGACTTAAAAGATGTATCGACTGATCATTTACTATTATAGATTCAACTTGAACCTTAACTTTCTGTTTAGTAGGTTCTCTGATGATAATTGAACCTCTGTTACGATCAAGTGTTGATTCTTCTATAACCTTCATCTTTAAATCTTCTTTCTTTATCGGTTAAGGAGGGTTGAAAGTTACTAATTGCTGTTCAGACAGTGTCTCCGTCTTCTTTTCAACAGTCTGTGTCTTTTGTGGAACATCAGTTGATGAAACCTTCTTCTTCTGAATAGGCTTCGTCTTCTTTTGTCTACTAGTTTGAAAGGGAGTTGTTGTTGAGGCTTCTTCTTCTCAAACACTAACTTCCTTTTTATCTTTGTCTCTCCAGACGGTTGTTTTTATTGAATCTGAGGGATAGAGTGGTTGGTTTGACTGACTGTTGTTGTTTCTCTTGCTCTTTTTCACTCTCAGAGTCTATACCAAGAATCAGAACTCTTTGCTTCTTCTGTTCTTGTTGTCGTAAGGTCATTAATCTTGGTGACCTTTTTGACTTTTTGAGCTTTTTTTATTGGACCATCTCAGCTTTCCTCTTTAAAGACACTTGGTGAGTTGGTTGTTGAACCTTACTTTCCTTCTTCTGTGGAATATTCTTGGCTTGTATTGGCTTATCAGACGATTGTTCAACCTTTACCCTTGCTGATATTCTTTCAGACGATCGAGGTGTTGCTTGTTTTTTAGACGGAACATTTCCTTTCCTACTTTGTCTTACTGAAAGCTCCCCTTTAGACTGTGCTTTCGGTGTGAAATCTTCATCCACTTCAGCTCCAGTCTTGATCCCCATTTTATGAATATTAGAGGCATTGATAACAATCTTAACATCCAGCTTTACTCTGTTTCTTCTATCAATTAGGATTCTAGATGCTTTGAAAAATCTTGTTATCAATATACCATAAGGTAAAGAACCACTTTTCAGAAGATATTCCTCCCTAGCCTTTATTATGTACTTTAGAATAAAAAATTAACAGGTTGGTGAGTGAGTAGATGAAACAGACAGTTTTCATCATTCATTGTCACCACATCCTTTGATCCTGCTCTCAGTAGGATAAAATGGAGAAGAAGTGAGTGAAGAACCCTAGCCATTGGAATGAGGGTTGAAAACTTCTTGACTCCTGGATTACTGAATCCATATAGTTGTTGATTGATGTTGGCTTCGTCTATATGACTTTGAGCGATCCAATCTGTATTGTTGAACAATTCTACTCCATTTGGACACCCAATAGCCTCCACCATGGAATCTTATGTGAATATTACCGACAACCTATCTACCATTGATACCAAGGTGTTATCTACTACCTTTGCATTCTTCCAGAACTTATATATTTCATTTAGATACACTGGCTCTCAAATGTTGAAGAAGTTCTTCCATCCAACTGCTTCAATCTCAAGTTCGATATTCATCTGAGCATTTTTCAAGGAAGTGAAAACGACGAGTCTTCTATAGACAAGAGATTTAGGCATTTTCTAATCTATAAAAGACAAACACTAAACAAAGAAATGTATTTCACTTTAAGAAGCGAGGTTAGTATATAGAGAAATTTAAGAGAAAGATATGAAATGAGAAGAGTTTGATGTTTAGAACGGAGCGTTGGATTGTCTTTGTTGAGAGTACTTTGAATAAGGCGATTTCGAAGTTTTTCTTAAAAATTCTAGAGTGTAAGGTGTTGTAGATTTTGAAATGATTACTCTTTTTATATACACTCTTGAAAAGTTTCCGTTTGTAACATTTGTAACTGATCCATTAGTAATATGAGATTAAAACTACCGAGTAAAAGTTACTGTTACTATTTAGTCTGAAAACTTGCGACTTTTCAGCTTCTTCAGGACGAATCGTTTGGATCATGGAGTTTCAGAAGGATGGTCATTTAACATCACCATATTTAGATTTCATCTGATTTCCTTGAATTTGTCTTCACTTAAGGGTTTGGTGAAGATATCTACCCATTGTTGATTCGTCTCAACAAATTATAGATTGATGATCCCTCTCTATACATAGTCTCGTATAAAATGGTGTCTAACTTCAATATTCTTTTCCCTTTAGTGTTGTATTGGATTCTTTAAGAGATTGATAGCACTTGTGTTGTCACAGAAGATTGGAATCTGATCTTCTTGGATAGAATAATCCTCTAACTGATACTTTATCCATAATATCTATGAACAACAGCTTGCAGTTGACATGTATTCAGATTCTGCAGTAGATAGAGCAATTGAACTTTGCCTCTTGCTTAACCAAGATATTAGAGTATGACCAAGAAAGTGACAACCTCCACTTGTACTCTTTCTATCAGTCCTATCTCTAGCATAATCAACATCACAATAACCAATTAACCTGAAATCTTTACCTTTCTCATACATTAAGCAAAGATCAGTAGAACCTACCAGGTATCTCAATATTCTTTTAACAGCAATATAATGAGATTCTCTAGGATCTACTTGAAATCTTGCACACAAACAAATACTAAACATTATATCAGGTCTGTTTGTAGTTAGGTAAAGCAAAGAACCAATAATTTCCCTAAAAAGAGCTTGATCAATCTTCTTACTAACTTTATATTTAGTTAAGACAATTGACGGATGCATAAGAGTTGACATTGGTTTAATATTTTCCATTTTATATTTGACTAAAAGTTCTTTAATATACTTTTCTTGATGAATAAAAATCTTTTCTTCAGTTCGTTTAATTTTTAAACTAAGAAAGAACTTTAATTCACCCATCATACTCATTGCAAATTCACTTTTCATAATATTTTCAAATTTTGAACATAATTTTTTAGAAGTACCACCAAAAATGATATCGTCTACATATATTTGTATAACGATAAACTCGTTTTTAATATTTTCAGAAATAAATTTTTATCTACTTGACCTCTAATAATGACATTTTTAATCAAAAACAAACTCAGACGATCATACCATGCACGAGGTGCGTGTTTTAATCCATACAAAGCTTTATGAAGTTTATACATAAAATCTGGTTTATCAATGTCTTCAAAACCTAGGGTTGTCTTACATAAACTTCTTCGTTTATAAAACCATTCAAGAAAAGAACTTTTCATATCCATTTGAAACAGTTTTATATTATAATGAACAGTATATGCAAGCAAGATCCTAATGGCTTCTAGTCTAGCTACAGGAACATATGTTTCATTATAGTTTATTCCTTCTTGTTAATTATAGCCTTGAGCTACTAATCTAGCTTTGTTATAGGTTACTTTTCTTGATTCATCTAGTTTATTTTTAAATACCTATTTAGTTCCTATAATAGATTTATTAGAGGGTTTAGGGATTAGATACCAAACTTTATTCCTTGTAAATTGATTTAACTCCTCTTACATAGCTAAAATCCAAGCTTCGTCTTGAAGAGTCTCATCAATTTTCTTAGGTTCTAATTCGGAAACAAATGCTACATTGGCCTCTCTTCTAAACTTAGATCTAGTTCTCAC
>JANZXP010000007.1:8438801-8448830 GCA_027576715.1 Erythroxylum flavicans | reverse complement strand
ACCAACAAGCATACCAGCAAAAACAACACTGGAAATAAGGCTTTCTTGGCGGGAGTTAAGATGCCATTGTGACTTGATTGATGGTCCAACAAACGACAGAAGCATCATCTCTATAGCTTCCGCTATCCAACCCATGCCTGCATATGGTAGTGGCGGAAGCCAGGGCTGGCGCGGGGCTTGTCTCTCACTAACTCCGCCCCTAACCGTAAGTATGTCTTATTGTACAATTAAGACATATGGTACGTACCATACTTACCAGCTTGAACATAATCTGATAATCATAAACATGCTTGTGGTCATTCGCTTCGGATGTTGTAACTTGATCCTTCCGTTTTATAAAATACTCTTCACTTGGCTAAACAACTTTGGATTCATGCGTTTTTATTTTTAAGCCTATCATCCTTTTCGCTTTCGCACAACGATTCTTTATTCGAATCCTATCTTCCTTCCTTCTTATCTGTCGTTTAATCCTTTATGATTTATCGTTTTAGCATAAGTTATTTTTCCTCTTCGTTTGTTTTGTTTATCTACAGTGGGATTTTGGACAAATAGCATGCATAACTTTTCCTATATCACTTTCAACTTTTTCTTGCGTGCTTGTTATTTTGATTCGTTGTCTTACAATTTGTTCCACTAATTTTAAGCCTCCTCTAAATATTTGAAGCCATTTTTTATGCCTCCTTTCTTTGTATTTTCATTTTTGGATTTAATATAACAACCTTTTACTTCCATTATTTTCAAATCCGTCCCTCGTTGTGCAACCTTTTACTTCCATTATTTTCAAATCCATCCCTCGTTGTGTTATGTGCAAGCCTTTTTTATTTTTCAAATTTTCTTTTTGATTCGCACCTATTTTTTAAATTTATCTCTCTTTAGCTTAACTTATAAATTTGACCTTAAATTTCTTCAATAAATTTACCTAAGGAATAATGAACTATACCCATAAGAAAAAGTCAAGTTCAATTAATTGTAAAACAAATGAAATTCAACAACACTAACCTAAAGTCAAAACTAACAGTTCAAGTGAAATTAAGAATGATAAATAGACTATTAAAACGTTATTTCTGGCTTAAAATGGCAAGAAGCTATTGAATTTAAATTGAAAATAATAATGGAATTAAATCCCAAAAAATGTCATAAAAAGGATTAAACTTAAAATAAGCATGGATTTTGAAGTTTAATTTTGTAAAGAACTAGATTAAAATGAAATAAAATCGATTGAATAAAATTAATTGTTATTAACTCATTTAGGCTTCTTTTTCTTTTAAGTTTTCTCTCTATCTTCTTTTATTTTATTAGGGTGTTTAGAAGTGGTAAAAATTAATCAATTAACTTAAATTTAACCTATTGTTTCAAATCTAGGTGTTGATAATGTGACATGAATGAATAAAACGAAACACAATACTAAAGAAATTACTAAGGCAAGGGTACCTATTATTCCTATATTATAGCCCAGATGAGTCATGTATTAATCTGTATGCATTGTGATTACTAGTAATAGTTGTTCTTCTATTATCTATTCTAAATAAGTGAAATATGTAAATAAATAAATTGCAATAATAATTTAGAAAACTAAAGCAAAGTAATAACCAAAATAAACAATCAATTGAATAAAAATATCTAGATAGGAATCCCTTTAAAACTTTATGATATTTGAATTTATCTAATTTAATGATCAACTCCAACTTTTTGGACTGATAAGAATTTTAAAGTTGTAACTGTAGGCTCACGATCAAGATATGTACAATCCTTATCCTTAGGCATTTTGAAGTAAATCACTTGTTAATATAAAAATCACGTATAATATGTAAAATACACAAAAGGGGGTTGAGTTGTGTTAAATCGTCTAAGATATGAATCTTTGAAAACTTCTTAATTTTCTTGACAAATTAAGACGATTACAAGTTTAAACAATATACTTGATTTGATGAGTAATGCAATAGCAAAAATTAGTATCTATTCTTTTAACAATAAGAGAATTAAAAAGGTAAGAGTTAGAGAATATGATACTGTAATTTATACTGGTTCACCCTTAACCTTAGGCTACGTCTAATCCTCAGAGTTTGTCTAAGATTTCACTATCTCCTTCAATGTTACAAGTATTATTTCTACACTTTCAGAGCCTCTTTAAGTCTCTTTCACAAAGTATTCTTTATCTGCTTCCTTAGCCTCCTTAGGCTCTAGCCTTCTTTCCTCTTGAAAGATATTGTTTGAGTTTTCACACTTACGTTACAGATGTATTTGCTCTCTTTCTTTCTTTCTTTTCGCTCAGAATATTTTTCACAACATAAGCACTTGAGCATAAAATTTCTCTAAGTATTTCTGTACAGCAAAAATTAATTTTGAAGTTTATGACTACGACTAATATTTATAGCCTAAGTCTCCAACGATCTTCTTAAGAAAACTGCTTGTCGAGTCTTATAAAGTCTGTTATTAGTTGAGTCCTGTAACCAACTCCAACTAACTGATGTTCTGAGCACATTCTTTAATTACATCGTCTTGCTTAGTTTTGTATGCTTTACGTTTCGTCTGATGTCTTAGACTTGATCGCTTCATCTGATCTGTCTTATTCAGCTTTTAAGTATCGTCTCGATTTGATGATTTGTGCCACTTATATTTATCTGCGCACTTAATAAATTCATCAAAACAGTTCACACGCTTCTATTATTATTATTATTATTTGACTTTCGTCAAAATCAATAGAAGAAGTAAAGTCTTCTTGACTTAACAATCTCCCCCTTTTTGATGATAATAAATAATCATAACATTAGAAGATAAAAAAATTTCAGACGAATAATATTCAGACGAATATACAAAGATGATATTCAAAACTCCTTTCTATTGTTCCATTTATCTATCTATATCTATATCTTCCTATCTTATCTTTTCTCCCCCTATTTGTTATCAATAAAAAAAATTTATTTCAGACGCTTCAAAATTTCAGAAAACATTTGTTGAATATCAGTGCGGATCGTCCTGAGGTCTTCTTCTATGGAAACATGTAGAAGTGCTAATTCCTCATTAAGATCACCCACTGCATCACCCAATATATCAACCTTAGTATTGATTTTCTCAATGCTTTTAGCTAAGGCTTCTTGAACTTTCATTTGCTTGTGACTAACTTCAGTCCATTCGATGAAATTCTTCAAGAGCTCCGAATTAACGGTAAGATCTTGTAGTATTTCACTAAGTGGATGAACATACCAAAAAATAGATAGTTTTCTAGGTGAATCATCTAATTCTATGATTCTAATAGAGGGTAAATTGAAAGGTAGTTTTTCAACAGGAATATCACGATCATTAGGTCTGGGTAACTTATAAATTGGTTGCCCTAGAAGGTGTAAAATAGTTTTAACTGAAGGAATAAAACCTAAGGGTTTAAAATGAATAAGCAAATGCACAAAGGTTTCTAGGTTAAAAACGATACCTTCAATTGTGATACTTTTATACCTTCCTTTTGATATTGAGCCAACTACCTTGAAGCTTTCATCTTTAGTAGATGCTCCAAAATTACTTCCTGATGCCCTTGATATATGATGTGATATATAGAGGCTTATAGGTTAAGTTACATGACATACATCGTCTATGTTCTTTACTGCCGCTTGAATTTCTTCTTCAGTGAGATCAACTTCTTGTCTTTTAGGAAATCTTCTTCTTCCCTTTTTCTTTGCTATCTATCGATGTTAGAATTCTAGGTTGTACATCTAATACAATCTTGATTGTCATTATGCTTGTCACTGGATAAATTGTATAAGAATTTTTCGTAATCTTCAACAGATATGGTTCTGCCTTTTCATCTCGCAAAATACTATATAATCTTTGTTCTTCATGATTTAGAAGATGTATTGACTGATTATTTACTGTTATAGGTTCAACTTAAACCTTAACTTTCCGTTTAGTAGGTTCTCTGATGATAATTGAACCTCTGTTACGATCAGGTGTTGATTCTTCTATAACCTTCATCTTCAGATCTTCTTTCTTTGTCAGTTGAGGAGGGTTGAAAGTTACTAACTGTTGTTTAGATGGTGTCTTCAACAGTCTGTGTCTTTTGTGGAACATCAGTTGATGAAACCTTCTTCTTCTAAATAGGCTTCGTCTTCTTTTATTCTTCTGCTGGTTTGAAAAGGAGTTGTTGTTGAGGCTTCTTCTTCTCAAACACTAACTTCCTTTTTATCTCTGTCTCTCTAGAAGGTTGTTCTTGTTGAATCTGAGGGATAGAGACGGTTGGTTTGACTGGCTGTTTTTGTTTCTTTTGCTCCTTTTCACTCTCAGAGTCTGCTCCAAAAATCAGAACTCTTTACTTCATCTGTTCTTATTGTCATAAGGTCATTAATCTTGGTGACCTTCTTGACTTCTTGAGCCTTTCTGATTGGAGCATCTCAGTTTTCCTCTTTAAATACATTTGATGAGTTGGTTGTTGAACTTTGCTTTCCTTCTTCTGTGGAATCTTTTAACTTATATCAGCTTATCAGATAATTATTCAACCTTTACCCTTGCTAATATTCTTTCGGACGATCGAGGTGTTGCTTGTTTTTCAGACGGAACATTTCCTTTTCTTCATCGTTCTGAAAGCTCCCCCTTAGACTGTGCTTTCTGTGTGAACTCTTCATCCACTTTGGCTCCAGTCTTGATCCCTATTTTGTAAATATTAGAGGCATTGATAACACTCTTAACATCCAGATTTACTCTGTTTCCTCTATCAAGTAGGATTTCAAATGCTTTGGAAAATCTTGTTAACAACATACCATAAGGTAAAGAATCACTCTTTTAATGATATTCCTCCTTAGCCTTTATCATGTACATGAGAATCAAAAACGAAAGGTTAACAGGTTGGTGAGTGAGTAGATGAAATAGATAGTATTCATCATTATTGTAAACATGTCCTTTGATCCTGCTCTCGGTAGGATACAATGGAGAAGAAGTGAGTGAAGAACCCTAGCCATCGTAATAAGGGTTGAAGACTTCTTGACTCCTAGATTATTAAATCCATATAGTTGTTGATTGATGTTGGCTTCGTCTATATGACTTTGAGCGATCCAATCTGTATTGTTAAACATTTCTACTTCTTCATTTGGAACCCAATAGCCTCCACCATGGAATCTTATGTGATTATTACCAACAACCCATCTACCATTGATACCAAGGTATTGTCTACTACCTTCACATTCTTCCAGAACTCATATATTTCATTCAGATACACCAGCTCTCAAATGTTGAAGAAGTTCTTCTATCCAACTGCTTTAATCTTAGGTTCGATATTCATCCGAGCATTCTTCAAGGAAGTGAAATCGGTGAGTCTTCCATAAACAAGAGATTTCGGCATTTTCTAGTTTGTAAAAGATAAACACTAAACAAAGAAATGTATTTCGCTTTAAGAAACGAGGTTAGTATATAGAGAATTTTAAGAGAAAGATATGAAACAAGAAGAGTTTGATGTTTAGAACAGAGCATTGGATCATCTTTGTTGAGAGCATTGTGAACAAGTCAGTTTCGAAGTTTTTCTCGAAAATTCTAAAGTGTAAGGTGTTATAAATTTTGAAATGATTGCTTTTTTTATATACACTCTTGAAAAGTTACCGTTTATAAAATTTGCAACTGATCCACCAGTAATTATGAGATTGAAACTACCGAGTAAAAGTTACCGTTACTATTTAGACTAAAAACTTACGACTTTTCAGCTTCTTGAGGACTAATCGTTTGGATCGTGGAGTTTCAGACAGATATTCAGATTTCATTTGATTTCCTTGAATTTGTATTCACTTAAGGGTTTGGTGAAGATATCTGCCCATTGTTGATTCGTCTCAACAAATTATAAATTGATGATCCCTCTCTGTACATAGTCTCGTATAAAATGGTGTCTAACTTCAATATACTTTACCCTTAAGTGTTGTATTGGATTCTTTGAGAGATTGATAGCATTTGTGTTGTCACAGAAGATTGGAATCTGATCTTCTTAGATAGAATAATCCTCTAACTGATACTTTATCTATAATATCTATGAACAATAGCTTGCAGCTGACATGTATTCAGCTTCTGCAGTAGATAGAGCAATTGAACTTTGCCTCTTGCTTGACTAAGAAATTAGATTATGACCAAGAAAGTGACAACCTCAATTTGTACTCTTTCTATCAATCTTATATCCAGCATAATTAGCATGACAATAACTAATTAACCTAAAATCTTTACCTTTCTCATACATTAAGCAAAGATCAGTAGAACCTGCCAGGTATCTCAATATTCTTTTAACAGCAATATAATGAGATTCTCTAGGATCTATATTAAATCTTGCACACAAACAAACAATAAACATTATATCAGGTCTGCTTGTAGTTAGGTAAAGCAAAGAACTAATAATTCCTCTAAAAAGAGTTTGATCAATCTTCTTACCAGCTTCATCCTTAGATAAGATGATTGAAGGATGCCTAGGAGTTGACATTGGTTTAACATTTTTCATTTTATATTTGACTAAAAGTTCTTTGATATGCTTTTGTTGATGAATAAAGATCTTTTCTTCATTTTGTCTAATATGCAAACCAAGAAAGAACTTTAATTCACCCATCATACTCATTTAAAATTCACTTTTCACAAGAATCTCAAAATTTGAACATAACTTTTTAAAAGTTGTACCAAAAATGATATCGACTACATATATTTGCACAACAATAAAATCATTTTTAATACATTTCTGAAATAAAGTTTTATTAACTTGACCTCTAATAAAGCCATTCTTAATCAAAAAAGAACTAAGTTGATCATACCAAGCACGAGGTGCTTACTTCAATCAATACAAAACTTTATGAAGTTTATACACATAATCTGGTTTATCAATGTCTTCAAAACCTGGGGGTTGTTTTACATAAACTTCTTCATCTATAAAACCATTCAAAAAAGAACTTTTCACCTCCGTTTGAAATAGTTTTATATCATGAAAAACAACGTATGCAAGTAAGATCCTAAAAGCTTCTAATCTAGCTAAAGGAGCATATGTTTCATTGTAGTCTATTCCTTCTTGTTGATTATAGCCTTGGGCTACTCATCTAGCTTTGTTACGAGATACCTTTCCTAATTTGTTTAGTTTATTCTTGAATACCCATCTAGTTCATATGATTGATTTATGTGATGGTTTAAAGAGTAGAGATCAGACTTTATTCCTAGTAAATTGATTTAACTCCTCTTAAATAGCTAAAATCCAAGCTTCATCTTAAAGAGCTTCATCAATTTTCTTAGGTTCTAATTCAGAAACAAAAGCTACATTGGCCTCTCTCCTAAACTTAGATCTACTTCTCATTCTTTTTGATATTTCTCCTATAATTAGATTTTCTGCGTGGGAAGATTTGTATCTCCAGTATTTTCTCAAACTAATATTCTCAGAGAGATATACTACTTTATCAAATGGATCGTCTGATGGTGAATCGTCTGGGTTACTAACTAAGGGACCAGATAGAGTTTCATCATCAAAATCGTTTCTCTTATCCACATGCATAGATTTTTCTTTACATGAATAGATTCTTCAACAGATTTAGAAACAAGATTATAAACTTTTTAAGCTTTAGATCTAATAGAATAACCTAGAAAATTTCTTGAATTGATCTTAGAATCGAATTTATCCAATTTTTCTTTTGTATTCAAGATAGTACATTTGCAACCGAAAAGATGAAAGTAACAAATATTTGGTTTTCTTCCCTTCCATAATTCATATGGAGTTTTATTTAAAATAGGTCGTAGAAATACTCTATTTTGAATATACTAAGCTGTATTTACAACTTTTGCCTAAAAGTACTTAGGAAGATTCATTTCACATAGCGTAGTCCTTGCCATTTCCTGAATCGTCCTGTTCTTTCTTTCTATAACTCCATTTTATTGAGGAGTTCTAGGAGCAGAGAAATTATAGAAATTCCATTCACTTCACAAAACATTTTGAATTTTTCATTTTTGAATTCTCCACCATGATCACTCCTAATTCCAGCAATAGAAACTCTTTTTTCATTTTGTAACTTTTGGATAAGACTTTAAAGCATTTAAAAGATTCATCTTTTTAAGATAAAAATAATATCCAACAAAATCTAGTAAAGTCATCAACAATTACAAGACCATACTTCTTTCCACCAAAACTTATTGTTCTGATTGGTCCAAACAAATCTATATGTAACAGCTCTAGAGTCTGGACAAAGTTACAATATTCTTAGACGAAAAGGATGTCTTAATCTGTTTTCCTTTTTGACAACTCTCACAAAAGAAATCTTTGTTAAAATTTATCCTTACCAAATTATGTTTGACTAATTTGGAAATGTGTTTAAAGCTAACATGACCTAGCTTTTTGTGCGAAATCAGTTTTTCATCATCTTTTGATATAAAACATGAAATATTTTGACTTTTAAAATCATCTAAGTTAATTCTATAGAGATTGTTTCGTCTCTTGGCAGAAAAGAATACGAACCTGTCCTTGTTTCTAACAAAATAGGAATTTTGATTAAAGGATGCTTCAAAACCATAATCACATAATTGAATTATAATGATTAGATTATGCTTTAAACCATCAACTAAAGAACATTATTATTAGATGAAAAGGAATCTTTACCAATTTTGCCGATCCCAATTATTTTGCCTTGCTGGTTATCTCCAAAAGTTACTGATCGTCCTTTCTTATGTTGGAGGTCTAGGAATATAGACCTTCTACCTGTCATATGTTGTGAGCAGCCACTATCTAAGTACCATTGATGTTGGTTGCTTCTTCCATGTAATGAAATCTGCAGTATATATTATATCATTCTTAGGTATCCATATTTTTTTGGGTCCTTTGGGGTTAGTCTTATAATTATTCTTAGAATCTTTCTATTAGGAACAAAATTCCTATTATAAAGAACATTTCTGTTATGAATTGTATTTCTACCAGAAAAGCCTAAACCACTATTTATCATTTAGATGTCTATAACTTCCAATCTTATCATTCATCCTTTTTATACTCTCTGCATATTTTGATAAATCTGCTGAAAGAATATTAATCCTTTGTTTTAACTGATTAATCTCCTCAGATCTATCTATAGTTACTTTCCTTTTCATATCATCTACTTGTTTTTTAAGGTAGACATTTTCTTCTTCTAAGATTTTTGTGATCTTAGAATTTTCAACAAATTTCTTTTCAACAATCTATATTGTTTTAGAATAGCATGTGAATCTTCTAATAATTCTAAATAGGCATGCTGAAAATCATTAAAGTCAGAGATTATCTCATCATCGCTTTCACCTTCAGCTACTAAGCATATGTTTGCTTATTCTGATGATTCTGAGTTGGATTCAGATTCAGACGAATCCAGATCTTCCCATGTTGCCATCATGTCTTTTTTTTCTTGACTCTTTTTTTGTTTTCTTTTGAGCAAGGGGCATTCAGACTTGTAATGTTCTGGTTTATTACACTCATAGCAGACGATAGAGCTTTTCTCATTCTTCGAATCGTCTTTACTAATCTTTTTTAAAGAGGAGTATTTATTTCCTTTTGTTTTCTTTTTCCACATCCTTCTAATTTTTCTTGAAGTGAAAGATAGTTCTTCTTCATATTCACTTAAATCTTGATCAGATTCACTGGAATCATCATTTTTTATTTCTTCAATCTTTAATGCTTTTAAAGACGTGCTTTTATTTGTCTGTCATTTTTTATTCTTCTGACCAGCCTTCAATGCAATAGATTTGTCCCTTCTGGGTTTATCTTCTGCATCAAGTTCTACTTTATGGATTTTCAGTGAACCAAGTAATTCATCTAGCTTTAGCTTGCTTAAATCCTTGGCCTCTTGCATTGCTGTTACTTTGGGTCTCCATCTTTTTGGAAGAATTCTGAGGATCTTTCTGACATGATCTTGATTATCGTAGATTCTACCCCGAGCTTTAAGTGCATTAGCGATTGTTTGGATTCATCCAAACATTTGATCAATAGACTCATCATCTTTCATCTTAAATAGCTCATACTGATGAACAAGAATACCAATCTTGGATTCTTTCACCTAGTTTGTGCCTTCATGTGCAATGGCTAATGTG
>JANZXP010000007.1:8426247-8438701 GCA_027576715.1 Erythroxylum flavicans | reverse complement strand
TTTTAATTGTGTTAGTTTATGTGTTTAAGTGTTTTTATGGGTTAGTATGAGTCTTTGAGCTTAAATGTTATGTTTTTGAGGTACCTTGATGTGGTTGTTAGTGTTTCAGGGTAATCGGCGAAGAACGAGAAGTTTCAAAAAGTTTTTGGCTAAAACCATGGCCCACGATCGTGGCACGACGGGCCATGATCATGACAGAAAAAGGCAAGCCAACAGGACCCAAGCCACGATCATGCCATATTGGTCACGATCGTGACAGAGAGCTCTGAACTAGGATACGATGGTGCTTCTTGGGCCACGATCGTGATAGAGAGGGTTAGGCACTGGCCACGATCGTGGTAGGTAGGGCTATGATCGTGGCCTACATCGGGCAAACACGAAAATAGCTGAAAACGTCAAGTTTCACAAGACTTTTTGGATCATTTCAACCTCGAATCAACCCTAGGGCTTCTAAGATATAAATAGAACATAAAAAGACAAAAGAGGCAGCTTTTGAAGCCTTTGGAAAAGCTTTGATCAGCCACCAAAAACGAAACCCAAAAGAGAGAATCTTGAGATATCGAGAAAGAGACGAAGGAAAAGAGAAGAGGAAGACGACGTAAACACAACGTGCTTCCAGAATAAGAAGCTTTTTGTAGTCGAGGCCTCCCACCATCTAGTTGAGTTATGTTTCCTATGTATTTCAATTTTATTTGATTATCGAATTGAGATATATAGTTTACTGATAGAATTGCTTTGTGATTGATGTTCTATACTCACCATTGGATTATTATTTTTGATTTAATGAAATCTAATTGTTTTATGTGTTTATTAAATTAATTGTGATTTCATTCTACACTTCACATCTCGATGATAAACTGAGAGGGTGAATCAAGAGAAAACAATTAATTTGGGGTAACGAGAGTTAGGTAAATTAATAGATTCAGAATTAAGTCAAGTTGGTAAATCTAGTGTAAAGAGACACATTTAGGTTTCCAACTATTTATTAGAGAACTTAAAAACCAATTAGGATTTGGATAGGTTGTTAATTGAGAGATTACAACTTCCAATAATCTGATTAGGGTTTGTGCTTTAGGGTTCAATTATAACTAGAGAGAGAGTAATTGACCCTAGGATCATCTAGAACTATTAATTCAATAAATCATAATAGGTTAGACTGATATTAAGGATAGATAATTTTCCCTTTCTCTCCTTCAGTAAACTCATGAGGTTGAATTTGAGGGTGTACGATCATTATTCAACAAATCAATCAATTTCTGTTAATTGTTATTTAAAATTGTTAATCGTCATCATGATTGTTTCTACTTAAGTGTTAATTGTCAATTATTGTTTTGTTAGTTGATTTGGTTATTTGATTTAGTTAGTCCTCGTGTTAAAATTCATTATCTATTAATATTTATTTAGTAGTCTCCGACCGTAGATTTTAGGGCTAGATTAACCCTCCTCGTAGGAACAATACCTTAGGTAATACGCAAATGACTTGTGCGCTTGCAGAAATATCGAGGTTATAAATACTAACACTTAGCATATACAAAACTTGTCGATCAAGTTTTTAGTGTCGTTATCAGGGAGGTGATAGTTTAGTTTTATAGTTTAAGGCCTTAGATTAGTTTTAAATTTTTGTTTTTGTATCTTTCGTGTTATTTTAGAAATTGTGCTCTTACATGAACACAAGAGTCACGAGAGGTTTGAGTCGTGCAGCAGAGATGGTAAATTTAGATATTACTCGACTAGAACGAACCCTATGAATTTGCATATGGATAAGATTGAGTTGAAATTAGGTATACTTGAAAAAGCTAGGGATTAGAGATGATGAATTTTGAATAGGAATTGTGGTGACATATAAGTAAGATGTGTTATGGGATAAAGGCATGATGATGAATTAATAATGGTTAAGGTGTTTTTCATTAGATTACGCCCGCATGATATGACTCCAGATAGTTGGTCTTTGAAATAACCCTACAGGGTAATAAGCTCACGTGTTATGATATTCTGGATAGTTGGGCTCTGGAAACGGGGTCCAACAGTTATGGTATCAGAGCATGTAGACTCCAAAAATGGGGTCTATCAGTTGTGGTATCAGAGGACCGGTATTACGATCTTACCTGGGCAACTTTCAAGATAGGTGTCCATCGTAAGAGCGATTGTTAAGGGTTCGAATAGGTGCCAATCACAAGAGTGATTGTTAATAGTTTGAGTTGATAGAATTAGTGAGAAAATGATGATACCCTTTCCTGATATGAGGATATGAAAGTTGTGGATAAGTATGCGATTGTATTGGAGGATGTATTATCGAATATAACCCCAGTGTTGTACTGTGGTGTTATATTTTCGAAAGTGATATAGATACGCAAATACTGTCATGGTTTGTTTAAGGAATATAGGGATATAGGAATATAGGGATATAAGCATAAATAATAAGATTAGAGTGTACGAGTAGAATGCAAAGAAAACATACCCTTGTTATGATCTTAAGAAGAGGAAATTGGGACTAAAGTGGTTGTTCGACTAATACGACAAGAGTTATGATCCACAGTATGAAGATATTAGTGGAATTGAGATATTAGTGGATAAGATAACCTTGGCTACGTCTAGTCCTCAGAGTTTGTTTGAGATTTCACTATCTCCTTCAATGTTACAAGTGTTATTTCTACACTTTCAAAGCCTCTTCAGGTCTGTTTCACAAAGTATTCTTTATCTGCTTCTTTAGCCTCTTCAGGCTATAGCCTTCTTTCCTCTCAAAAAGAAGTTGTTTGAGTTTTTACATTTACATTACAGATGTATTTGCTCTCTTTCTTTCTTTCTTTTCTCTCAGAATATTTTTCACATCATAAACACTTGAGCACAAGATTTCTTTAGGTATTTTTTTTACAGTAAAATTTTTTATTTGAAGTTTGCAACTATGACTAATATTTATAGCCTAAGTCTCTAACGATCTTCTTAAGAAAACTGCTTGTCGAGTCTTATAAAGTCTATTATTAGTTGAGTCCTGTAACCAACTCCAACTAACTAACGTTCTGAGCACATTCTTCAATTACATCGTCTTTCTCAGTTTCGTATGCTTTATGCTTCTTCTAATTTCTTAGACTTGATCACTTCGTTTGATCCATCTTATTTAACTTTTAAGTATCATCTTAATTTAATGATTTATGCCACTTATATTTATCTGCGCACTTAACAAATTCATCAAAACAGTCCACACGCTTCTATTATTTTTATTATTATTTGACTTTCATCAAAATCAATAGAAGAAGTAAAGTCTTCTTGACTTAACCATCTCCCCCTTTTTGATGATAACAAATAATCATAATATTAGAAGATAAAAAATTCATACGAATAATATTCAGATGAATATACAAAGATGTAAAATATAAAGATAATATGCAAAACTCCTTTCTATTGTTCTATTTATCTATATATATATATATATATATCTTCCTGTCTCATCTTCTCTCCCGCTATTTCTTATCAATTAAAAAAATTATTTCAGACGCTTCAAAATTTTAGAAAATTTTGTTGAATATCAGTGTGGATTGTCTTGAGGTCTTCTTCTATGGAAACATGTAGACGTGCTAATTCCTCATGAAGATCACCCACTGCATCACCCAGTATATCAACCTTAGTATTGATTTTCTCAATGCTTTTAGCTAAGGCTTTTTGAACTTCCGTTTGCTTGTGACTAGCTTAAGTCCATTCGATGAAATTTTGTAAGAGCTCCGAATTAACATTACGATCTTGTAGTATTTTACTAAGTGGATGAACATACTCAAAAATAGATGGTTTTCTAGGTGAATCGTCTAATTCTATGATTCTAATAGAGGGTAATTTGAAAGGTGGTTTTTCAATAGGAATATCAAGATCATCAGGTATGGGTAACTTATAAATTGGTTGCCCTAGAAGGTGTAAAATAGTTTTAACTAAAGGAATGAAACCTAAGTGTTTGAAATGAATAAGCAAATGCACAAAGGTTTCTAGGTTAAAAACGATACCTTCAATTATGATACTTTCATACCTTCCTTCTAATATTGAGCCAACTACATTGAAGCTTTCATATTCAGTGGATGATCCAAAATTACTTCCTGATGCCCCTGATATATGATGTGATACATAGACACTTACAAGTTGAGCTATGTGACATACATCGTCTATGCTCTTTACTGCTGCTTGAATTTCTTCTTTTGTGAGATCATCTTCTTGTCTTTCAGGAAACTTCTTCTTCTACCCTTTTTCTTTGTTGTCTACTAATGGTAGAAATCTAGGTTGTACATCTGGTACAATCTTAATTGTTGTTCTACTTGTCACTGGACAGATTGTATACGAATTTTTCGTAATCTTTAACGGATATGGTTCTGCTTTTGTGTTCCTCATAGAATACTACATAATATTTGTTCTTTATGATTTAGAAGATGTATCGATTGATCATTTACTGTTATAGGTTCAACTTGAACCTTAAATTTTCATGTAGTAGGTTCTCTGATGATAATTGAACCTCTATTACAATCAGGTGTTGATTCTTATATAATCTTCATCTTCAAATCTTCTTTCTTCATTGGTTGAGAAGGGTTGAAAGTTACTAACTATTATTCAGATGGTGTCTTCGTCTTCTTTTCAACAGACTGTGTCTTTTGTGGAACATCAGTCGATGAAAACTTCTTCTTCTGAATAGGCTTCGTCTTCTTTTGTTCTTCTACTTGTTTGAAAGGTAATGGTTATTGAGGCCTCTTCTTCTCAAACACTAACTTCCTTTTTATCTTTGTCTCTCTAAACATTTGTTCTTATTTAATAGAGATGGTTGGTTTGACTGCTTGGTGTTGTTTTTTTACCCCTTTTCTCTCTCAAAGTCTACACTAGGAATCAGAACTCTTTGCTTCTTCTATTCTTGTTATCGTAAGGTCATTAATCTTGGTGACCCTCTAGACTTTTTGAGCCTTTCTGATTGGAGTGTCTTAGCCTTCCTATTTAAAAACACTTGGTGAGTTGGTTGTTGAACCTTGCTTTCCTTCTTTTGTGGAATCATCTTGGCTTGTATCGGCTTATCAGACAATTGTTCAACCTTTACCCTTGTTGATATTCTTTCTGACGATCGAGGTGTTGCTTATTTTTCAGACAGAACATTTCCTTTACTTCGTCTTACTGAAAGCTCTACCTTAGACTGTGCTTTCGGTGTGAAATCTTCATCCAGTTTGGATCCAGTCTTGATCCCCATTTTGTGAATATTAGAGGCATTAATAATACTCTTAACATTCAGCTTTACTCTGCTTCCTCTATGAAGTAGGATTCTAGATGCTTTAAAAAATTTGTTAACATTATACCATAAAATAAAGAACCACTCTTCAGATGATATTCCTCCCTAGCCCTTATCATTTACTTGAGAATAAAAATGGAAGATTAACATGTTGGTGAGTGAGGAGATGAAACTAACAGTGTTAATCATTCATTGTCACCACATCCTTTAATCCTACTCTCAGTAGGATAAAATAGAGAAGAAGTGAGTGAAGAAACCTAGCCATCAGAATGAGGGTTGAAGACTTCTTGACTCCTGGATTACTAAATCCATATAGCTGTCAATTGATGTTGGCTTCATCTATATGACTTTGAGCAATCCAATCTATATTGTTGAACAATTATGCTCCTTCATTTGGACACCCAATAACCTCCACCACGGAATCTTGTATGATTATTATCGACAACCCATCTACCATCGATACTAAGCGATTGTCTACTACCTTCGCATTCTTCCATAACTCATATATTTCATTCAAATACACCAACTCTTAGATGTCGAAGAAGTTCTTCCATCCAACTGCTTCAATCTCAGGTCCGATATTCATCCGAGTATTCTTCAAGGAAGTGAAATCAACGAGTCTTCCATAGATAAGAGATTTCGGCATTTTCTAATCTGTAAAAGATAAACACTAAACAAAGAAATGTATTTCACTTTAAGAAGTGAGGTTAGTATCTAGAGAAAATCAAAAGAAAGATATAAGATGAAATAAGAAGAGTTTAATGTTAAGAACAGAGCGTTGAATCGTCTTTGTTAAGAATACTCTGTACAAGTTGGTTTTGAAGTATTTCTCAAAAATTATAAAGTGTAAGGTGTTGCAGATTTTGAAATGACTGCTCGTTTTTTATATACACTCTTAAAAAATTACGTTTGTAACATTTGCAACTGATCCATCTGTAATTATGAGACTAAAACCACTGAGTAAAAGTTACAGTTACTATTTAGTCTGAAAACTTGCAGCTTTTTAGCTTCTTTATAACGAGTCATCTGGATCATGGAGTTTCAGACAAATGGTCATTTAACATCACCATATTCAGATTTTGTCTGATTTCCTTCAATTTGTCTTCACTTAAGGGTTTGGTGAAGATATTTGCCCATTGTTGATTCGTCTTAACAAATTGTAGACTTATGATCCCTCTCTGTACATAGTCTCGTATAAAATGGTGTCTAACTTTAATATGCTTTGCTTTTGAGTGTTATATTGGATTCTTTGAAAGATTGATAGCATCTATGTTGTCACAGAAGATTGGAATCTGATCTTCTTGGATAGAATATTCCTCTAACTAGCACTTTATCCCTAATATCTGTGAACAACAACTTGTAGTTGACATGTATTCAGCTTCTGTAGTAGATAGAGTAATTGAACTTTGCCTCTTACTTGACCAAGAAATTAGATTATTACCAAGAAAGTGACAACCTCCACTTGTACTATTTCTATCAATCCTATCTCCAGGATAATCAGCATCACAGTAACCAATTAACCTAAAATCTTTACCCTTCTCATACATTAAGCAAAGATCAGTAGAACCTGCTAAGTATCTTAATATTCTTTGAACAACAATATAATGAGATTTTATAAGATCTACTTGAAATCTTACACATAAAAAAACACTAAACATTATATCAGGTCTGCTTGCAGTTAAGTAAAGAAAAGAAATAATAATTCCTCTAAAGAGAGTTTGATCAATCTTTTTACCAGCTTCATCTTTAGTCAAGACGATTGACGGATGTATAGGAGTAGACATAGGTTTAACATTTCCCATTTTATATTTAACTAGAAGCTCTTTGATATACTTTTGTTGATGAATAAAATTATTTTCATCAGTTTGTATAATTTGTAACCAAGAAAGAACTTTAATTCACCCATCATACTCATTTCAAATTCACTTTTCATAATATTTTCGAAACTTGAACATAATTTTCTAGAAGTAGCAACAAAAATGATATCATCTACATATATTTGTACAATGATAAAATCATTTTTAATATCCTTTCCAAACAATATTTTATCTACTTGACCTCTAACAATGCCATTTTTAATCCAAAAAACTCAGACGATCATACCATGTATGAGGTGCTTATTTTAATCCATACAAAGCTTTATGAAGTTTATACACACAATTAGGTTTATCATTGACTTCAAAACCTGGGTGTTGTTTCACATAAACTTCTTTGTCTATAAAACCATTCAAAAATGGACTTTTTAAATCCATTTAAAACATTTTTATATCATGATGAATAACATATGCAAGCAAAATCCTAATAGCTTCTAGTCTAGCTATAGGAGCATATGTTTCATTATAGTTTATTCCTTCTTGTTGATTATAGCCTTGAGCTACTAATCTCGCTTTGTTATGGTTTACTTTTCCTTATTCATCTAGTTTATTTTTGAATACCTATTTAATTCCTATAATAGATTTATTAGAGGGTTTGGGGATTAGAGACCAGACTTTATTCCTTATAAATTGATTTAACTCCTATTGCATAGCTAAAATCCAAGCTTCGTCTTAAAGAGCTTCATTAATTTTCTTAGGTTCTAATTCGTAAACAAATGCTACATTGGCCTCTCTTACAAACTTAGATCTAGTTCTCACTCCTTCTGATGTTTTTCCTATAATCAAGTTTTCTGGGTTAGAAGATTTATAACTCCAGTCTTTTCTTAAGCTAATATTTTCAAAGTTATCTATTACTTTATCAGATGGACCATCTGGTGGTGAATTGTCAAGGTTTTTAACTAAGGGAGCATATAGAGTTTCGTCATCAGAATCATCTGTTTTATCTAGATGAGAATCATCATTAAACTTTATATGCATATATTCTTCAACAGATCTAGAAACAAGATTATAAACTCTATAAGCTTTAGAATTAATAGAATAACCTAGAAAAATTATTGAATTGATCTTAGAATCAAATTTATCCAAATTTTCTTTTATATTCAAGATAATGCATTTACAACTAAAAGGATGAAACCAAGAAATATTTGGCTTTCTTCCTTTTCATAATTCATATGGAGTTTTATTTAAAATAGGTCACAAAAATACTCTATTTTGAATATAACAAGCTATATTTGTAGCTTTTGCTCAGAAGTACTTAAGAAGATTCATTTCACATAGCATAGTCCTTGTCATTTCCTGAATCGTCCTGTTGTTTCTCTCTACAACTCCATTTTGTTAAGGAGTTCTAAGAGCAGAAAAATTATGAAAAATTCCATTCTCTTCACAAAACATTTTGAATTTTTTATTTTCAAATTTTCCAACATGATCACTCCTAATTCCAACAATACAAATTCCTTTTTCATTTTGTAACTTTTTGGATAAGACTATAAAGCATTTAAGAGATTCGTCTTTATGAGATAAAACAATATCCAACAAAATCTAGTAAAGTCATCAACAATCACGAGACCATAACTCTTTCCACCAAGACTTGCTATTCTGGTTGGACCAGACAAATCTATATATAACAGCTCTAAAGGTTTAGACGAAGTTACAATATTCTTAAACAAAAAAGATGCTTTAACTTGTTTTCCTTTTTGACAACTTTCACAAAAGAAATCTTTGTTAAAAGTTATCTTTAGTAAATCTCTTACTAAATCATGTCTAACTAATTTGGAAATATGTTTAAAGCTAACATAACCTAGCTTTTTATGCCAAATTAGTTTTTCATCATCTTCTGATATAAAACCTGAAATATTTTGACTTTTCAAATCATCTAAGTTAATTTTATAGAGATTATTTCGTCTCTTGGCAGAAAAGAATATGGAACTGTCTTTGTTTTTTACTAGACAAGAATTTTGATTAAAAGATACTTCAAATCCAGAATCACATAATTGACTTATACTGATTAGATTATGCTTTAAGCCATTAACTAGGAGAACATTATCAATAGACGAAAGAGAATCTTTACAAATTTTGCCGATCCCAATTATTTTACCCTACTTGTTGTCTCCAAAAGTTACTTATCCTCCTTGCTTATATTGGAGGTCTAGGAACATAGACCTTCTGCTTGTCCTGTGTCGCGAGCATCCACTGTCCAAATAACATTGATGGTGGTTGCTTCTTCTAAGTAAGGAGATCAGCAGCATATATTATATTCCTTTGAGGTACCCATATTTTCTTGGGTCCTTTAGGGTTTGTCATATAATTTTTCTTTGAATAATAAGAATATTGTTTCTTTTTCTTTTTATTAAGAACAAAATTCCTATTATGAACAAACTTCTTATTATGAAGAAAATCACTATTATGAATAGTATTTCTATTCTTAAAGCCTAATCTGCCTTTATCGTTTGGATATCTATAACTTCCAATCAAGTCATTCATCCTTTTTGTACTTTCTGTAAATTTTGACAAATCCATTGAAAGACTATTAATCCTTTGTTTTAATAGATTAATTTCCTTAGATCTATCTACAGTTACTTTCTTTTTCATATTATCTACTTGTTTCTTGAGGCAAATGGTTTCTTCTTCTAAAAGTTTTATGTTCTTCAAATTTTCAACAAATTTCTTTTTCAATAGCCTATATTGTTTTAAGATAACACGTAAATCTTCTAACAATTTTAAATAGGCATCTTAAAGATCATCAAAGTTAGAAATTACCTCATCATCGTTTTCCCTTCAGCTACCAACCATATATATGCTTATTCTAATGTTTCTGAGTCGGATTCAGATTTAAATGAATCCAGATCTTCCCATGTTTTCATCATGCTCTCTTTTTTTTACTTTTCTTTTGTTTTCTTTTGAGCAATGGACATTCAGACTTGTAATTTCCTAGTTTATTACACTCATAGCAAACGATAGAAATTTTCTCATTCTCCGAGTTATCTTTGCTATTCTTTTTAAAGAGAATACCAATCTTGGTTTCTTTCACCTAGTTTATGCCTTCATGTACAATGGATAATGTGTCCGACATTTCCTTAGCATATTTGCATCTATGAACCTTACCATATTCACTTCTGCTTAGAGCACAACTTAAAAAGAACTTGGCCTTTGAGTTTAATTGAAAGCGAGCTTTCTGATCAACCGACCATTGGTCACGAGAGATGCTTTTGCCTTCATTGTTTGTTGGGATATATAGACCATTTTCAATGATATCCCAAAGATCAATGTGTGTGGATTCTATGAAGAGCCGCATCTTGTCCTTCCAATAATGACAATCTTCACCATTGAATGCAGAGGGTCTTGAGACCGAGGCACCTTTTGCTATAAAAATATGTGATTCAGCCATAGATCTTTATCCTCACTTTGTAAGAGTGTTTCTTAGAAACCTTGCTCTGATACCAACTGAAGTAAATCACTTGTTAATATAGAAATCACATATAATATGCAAAATACACAAGAAGGGGGGTTGAATTGTGTTAAATTGTCTAAGATATGGATCTTTAAAATCTTCTTGATTTTCTTAACAAATTTAAATGATTACAAGTTTACACAATGCACTTAATTTGATGAGTAATGCAATAGTAAAAATTAGAATCTATTCTTCTAACAGAAAGAAAATTAAAAAGGTAAGAGTTAGAGAATATGACATCGCGATTTATACAGGTTCACCCTTAACCTTAGGCTACATCCAGTCCTCAGAGTTTGTCTGAGATTTCGCTATCTCCTTTAATGTTACAAATATTATTTCTACAATTACAGAGCCTCTTCAGGTCTCTTTCACAAAGTGTTCTTTATCTGCTTCCTTAGCCTCTTCAGGCTTTAGCCTTCCTTTCTCTTGAAAAGATATTGTTTGAGCTTTCACACTCATATTACAGATGTATTTGTTCTCTTTCTTTCTATCTTTTCTCTCAGAATATTTTTCACAACATAAGCACTTGAGCACAAAATTTCTCTTGAGTATTTTTGAACATTTAAAATTGTTATTGAAGTCTACGACTACGACTAATATTTATACCCTAAATCTCCAACGGTCTTCTTAAGAAATCTGTTTGTCGAGTCTTCTAAAATCTATTATTAGTTGAGTCTTATAACTAACTCTAACAAACTGATGTTCTAGCACATTCTTCAATTACATCGACTTACTTAGCTTCGTATGTTTCGTCTGATGTCTTAGACTTGATCACTTCGTCTAATCCATCTTATTTAGCTTTTACTTAAGTATCATCTTAATTTGATGATTTATGCCACTTATAGTTATCCGTGCACTTAACAAATTCATCAAAACAGTTCACACACTTCTATTATTATTATTATTATTTGACTTTCATCAACATCAATAGAAGAAGTGAAGTTTTATTGACTTAACAGACCCAGGGGACTTTTTCATCCCCTACAGTATCAATGGAATCATCATAGAAATGGCATTCGTGGATCTAGGATCAAGTATAAACATGATGCCCTACACCTTTAGTGTGAAGTTGGGGTTAAGAGAGTTAGTACCCACTAAGTTTTTAGTAAAGACGGTTGGTAGAATGGTGCACAAACCTACGGGGATTATAAAGGATGTGTAAGTAAAAGTTGATAAATATACCTTTCCCACAGACTTCCACATATTAGAAGTTGGAGAAGATGTGGAGACCCCGATAGTTCTTAGACGACCGTTTTTATCCACTACGTGTTCAATCATTGACGTTGATGGGGGCAAATTAACTTTGAGGATAGGAAAAGAGCAATTAACCTTCCAAGTATCACAGAAAGATTGCAGATCTCCTTTACCTCCAAAGAATAGCAAAGAACCTGAACCTCAAGGAAAATTGGAGGATATCGAGGATCCTAGGAATGCATTCAGGAAGAAGCACTCGTGAAGAAGAAGGTGAGGAAAAGACAATTGCAAGGTGGAAATTGTAGCATGGTAGCTAAAGTTCAAACTTTGAGATTAATGACTATGCTACCATTGCACCATTCATTCTGACCACCCTGAGCTTTAAGGAGTGTCAAGCTACTGACGTTAAAAGAATCACTACATGGGAGGCAAACCATGGAAAATTAGTTTCTTGTTTACTTTTGTTAGAACATTTGAATTTTGTAGTTAGGATTATTTTTGTTTCCGAATAAAATCAAGACAGAATCGGATTTCAGAATACAGTGGACGATGTGTTGGATCCCGCTTTTAGGATTTTTATATTTTTATTTTATTTTAATTATTTTATTGGATTATCAAGCATGGAAATAAATTAGAATTTATGAATTAGAAATTTTTGGAGTTTAATATGGTATATTATGGATTTTGGTAAGG
>JANZXP010000007.1:8401852-8421676 GCA_027576715.1 Erythroxylum flavicans | reverse complement strand
AGGGAGACAGCTTTTAAGGCAAATTAGTAGAAGTCCAGTACTGTCAATTTTGAAAAACAAGAATGCCTTAAAATTCTGGTCAGCTGATATCTGAGGAGTCTAGTAGATTGTATTTATTTAGTTTCTCATTTCATGTAGAACAAATTGTAAAAGAGCAGTAAACTCTCAAATGTTTTTGGTAATATCAATATATGTATTATGAAGTGTAATGCTACAGTGTAATATATGTTTGTGAATGAAATGGAAAAAGTTAATTTTATGTCTACTTATGTCTTGTATGATGCCATAGAAAGTTAATGTAATTGATGTAACATGCTATTTTTATAGGATATGTTCTTCAATGTGCTCTAGATGTTTGGGAATATACTCTATGGTAGTAGTGTGTTACATTTATTCTTTGACTTTAGAAAAACTAAAGAAAACATTGTAGTTATATCTTTCTATGTTCTAACACGATTATAAGTAGATATAACAAACTGCATATGGATCGCAGCTGCTACCAATACATAGAGTACAACATCTGCAGATCGCAATTTCAAATCCTTGTCCTTTAGAAATATTCACAGAAGAGAGGGAGCGAAGGCAAACTCTACAACTGATCTAAGCTCATCCCAGTCGCCGTAATTAATAAAGTCACTTCCATAAGGGCTAGAAATACTCGATGTTGAAGCCACAGGTAGAGGCTGCTGATGAGTGCTAGGGCTCAATTGGTTAGCGTGAAACTGTTTCCACTCATTGAGATGATTCACAACAGGCTTTTTCTCGCTTTGTTGAGTGAATGGGGTGCTGAAACAAACGTAATTTTCTCGACTGCTAGAGTCCATACTGCATGTTTTTGAGCTTGTATCGAGCGCTTGATTACGCCTGGTGGATAATTGTCTCCAATCAGAAGTGTACTTTCTGTAGGACACATTTCTCTTGAAAATTCGGCACAATGTCCAAATTTCCTGTGGTGCCATTCAAAAGAAAACAAGTGTAAGAACTAGGGTAATGATTAAAGTTACCTTGAAATTTGAGTTATATGGATTTCAAAGTTCATACAGCTTCTGGTGTAGAGTTCTTGACACTATGAGTTGTGTTGTTCGTGTTGCTGTCGCTAGTGGGAAGGCGAAACTCATGCATCATCCAATCGGTTTTGGTGCCTTTTCCAGCACTTCCACGATAATAAACCAACGTCTTCTTAAGTCCAATACAGTCCCGGCCTTCTCCTCCTTGTGGGTACACAGGCTTGTCTATGCCCGTTGCTTTCCAAAACCCCGATCCTGTTACCCTATTCGGTCTTATGCTATTCCTATACTTCCTTCCTCTCTTACAGAAGAAGTAACCTTCAGTATCTCCAACACCGCTGGGCTCTGAAAGAAGCATAGCAGTCATTAGTATAAGATCGAGAAATGCAATTTAAAAGGGTTATGCTTTTTCGTAATCTTAATTAACTTTGTAACGGGATACGATATTGTTGCACTAAGCAATTTGCGTTTATGTAGTTTATAGAAACGAAAATCTTAGGCTTCCAAGGCAATTTAAGAAAGGCATCTAGGAAGTTTGCAGTTCTAGTGTCTCGCTGGGAAATTGTTCCATAATCCACGCTACTAAGCTAGTGCTGCACTCGTCTAGTGAATTTTCTGCGCTAATCCTTAAAGTTGTGGTGAAAACACTCTTAGGATGAACCAAACTCAATTGTGAAATACAATTACTTTCTCCAGTTTTGAAGAAATAGATCGTACTTAGAACGCGAACAATTAAATAGTTCCATTTGCATGGGGTAGTTCATCCGCCTTGAAGACACCATCTTATTCAGGTTTCATGGATTATAACCTCATTAAAATGGAAATGAAATGAAAAAGAGGAAAAAAAAAAAGCATGAATAAGATTGACTAGCATCTGTTTGGCTCTTTACAAACTACAAGTCCAAAACCTAGCTTTTAGATTTTCAAATTACTCTATATATATATAGGTGTATATAAGTTGCAGAGATACAAAAGCTTCAATACATATAAGAGAGATGAATTAGAACCGTACTTGGTAGATCCCAGGGATCATACTTGTAGATATCAACTTGCTTGATGAGCTCGATACTGATGGGTTTCCTGTCAACTTTTCGGCGAAGATAGAAACTGATAAGTTCTTCATCTGTTGGATGAAACCTGAAGCCTGGAAGTGGAACTTCATCATCATCCTTATTGCTAACAGTACTCATACTTGCCTCTTGACCGATCATCATCATTTTCTTCTTCTTCTTCTTCTTCTTCACCAGTGCTTCAATTTAAGATATGCGTGCAAATATAGGCCACAGAACAACAGGAAATGGTCGCAAAAACACACTTTCAACACCAAGGAAGCTTACTTTAATAAGTCACCAGAGTTGGTAGACCATCGGGGTCAAGTCTTGAATTTTCTCTCAAGTACTGCGGTGGGGGTCTACAGGATTTTGGAAAGAGTCTTTTGTAATATTATTTTATGGGTCATCATCACAGGATTTTATAATATGAGCCATGGGGTTGAGACTCCATGCGATTAGTATTATCGTCATGGCATCAATACATTCCCCATACTATATACACCTATCAGATGAATACTCGCATATTTTGACCAAGTTACCCTAAATTACATCAACTTATTATTTTATTCTACAGTGTAAAACTTATTACTTGGTCCTTTGTTTCCCATTTTTTACGAGTTATATTTGTTGAACGGGACTTTATCGTTATTAGAGTCGTTTTATTTTCATATGCCAGTTTCCCTTTCAGTCACTAACTAACGTGTAATATCGTGTAAACCCTTAATGTAAACATGTTCTTGCCGAGTCAATGTTCAATAGAGAGCTTGATTTGGTGCCCACAAATTTTAAACGTGTTTTGGGTTACAGGCGGATACTTAGATGCACAGTTAAAAGTTGGTCTTTTCCAAATTCTCATATGAAATCATGTTAGTACTTAATACTAAAACTTGAGTTAAGATATTATTATTATTATTATTATTATTATTATTATTACAGTAAATTAACGAGCTTCTTTGCCGTTTTAATAAAAATAAAAGTTGCGTCTGTGTTTTTTTTACAAGAAAAAAACAAAATTATATGATCTTCCTTGGGAGACTAATCCCTGCTATATCCTGGAGAAGGATAATGGCACACCCTGTGAGTGCAACATCGAAAATGGCGAGTCCGAGATCCAAATTAACAGCAAAGTTGGCAAGCCAATCAGCACATCGATTGCGATCTCTGTATGTGTGGCGTGTAAGAACGACCCAATTGTGAGTAAGTAAGTCGTGAATGCCCAGAACTATAGGGTTGAGTGACGTAGCCTGGTGTGAAGCGTCAGACAGAAGGTCCTTTACTATGAGAGAGTCCAGCTCGAATACCACGTGCCGAAAGCCAAGGATCCAAGAAAGGTTCAGAACGAATAGACTCTCCAGAGTTCAGCCGAGACCGGGGAGCACCGACTGATATTCTGTGCAAAGCCTCCAAGCCAATCCTCGGAGCTATCCCGAATAAGACCACCAGCTGTGGCCGATGAGTTAGCGCTGTTAACTACGCCATCAGTATTTAGTTTAACCTAGCCTGGGGTAGGTGGATACCACCCAATAAGTCATTCGTAGCGAGGGCTAGGAATAAGACGGGCACGAAGATGCCAAGCTGAGGCCTGATGAATCTGATAGACGTAATTTAGGACGAGCGTCAACGAAGAACTCGGCCAGGAGAATTGATTATCAAAAAGGGCCAGATTTCTCTATGATCAAAGGAACCAACACGCAGTACCAAAGATAACTGACCACTCATGCCCAGAGATCAACCCATGATTCAGAAGATTGAGGGTGAGCCAGTCAAGGGTATTTGTGTGGAAAAAGTCAAGAAATAGGGAGTGGGGAGGGAAAGAACGCCATAGACTACGCGCGTTTGAAAATTGCATACCACATGTAACGAGGATTCGTCCGTATGACAGTGATAACATGCTGCGCCTTTTTCCTTTGTGTCTGTGTTTTTTTCCTTTGTTCCGAGGTACAATGTGTCCTTTATTTCTTTTCGACGTGATTGGTAAGCATTCCTCAAATGGGAAGCCAAAACCTGGATGCCTCAAAACTATGCATCCTATCTTCTTTTTACTTAAAAACGAGTATGAAATGGTGATATAACTGATTTAATTGAAAACCATCGTTTCGTTCACTCTTACAAACATCGAGGAAAGTACTCTGCTTTTGATAATATTAATACGTATATAAATATGGTTATTACATTCTTTTCAGTTTTTGAAATTAATTTAAAAGAATACATTAATAATACAAGAACTAATAAAAAATATAAATCACAATAGCATTAAGCACAAAAAAAAAGAACCAAATCGTTTGAACCGTTAACCACTAAACTATTGGTTTTGTAATCAATAAAAAAATGCAAATTGCTACTTTGATTTATTTTTGCTTTATTCAAATTTATGTGTTTATATATGCAAAATGTTCATGATTATGTATAAATATAATTGATCAAATATATAAAATATTCTAAAGAAGTTAATGGCTTTAAATTATTAAGTGTGTTAACTACACAAAATCTAAGGACTAATGTGAGCATCAAATATTTTATATTTTTATTAAAAATAAAAAACAATCTTTTTGTACCTTGTTTATAGAATAAGTACTCTTCCGAAAATGAGAAAATAGTTGATGAATTTTTTTATTTTTTAAACAAGTTTTAATTCACATTTATAACAAAAATATAATTTTAATTATTTATTTAATACTAATTCAATCAAAAATTTTGCAAATATTTTTTATTATATGATTAATAAATGATGATCTTTTTCTATATCATAATATATGATACCTGAAAAGGAACCATCCAAAAACGAATGCCACCAAAAATGACCAAAAAAGAATAAACCTACGATAATTTGTGATTAAAGCAAAATAGGATAAGGGATCACATTTCACATATCATGTTTCCTTTTCTTTTATGACATATCCTATTTTTATGTTGAAATTGCATAATATATAATTCTACATAAAAGTTCATGTACGTTAATCTATATAAATTTGATTTTTGAGAAATTATTGTTTAAAAGAATAAAAGTAAACCATCCAAAACGTTTATAAAAATGAAATCCATTATCTTGCTGCTTTCTTTTAAAATTTCGTTCCAATCATATTAAACCATCCGTTGCACACCATTAAATCAGAGTTATATAAGATTGATTCAAGAATTACATAGTTGAAAATGATAATAAAAATCAATATGTTGGTTAATCTAAAGATATATGGTTAAGCCAACAAGTCCCATCACGAAACAAAATAATAATGATAATACTTCAACCATGAACAATATCAAGTGAAATAAGAGTCCTTTCTAGATGGAAAAAAAAATATAACAAGTTATATTGGTAAAAACAAAAAAAAAGAGTTAGTATCTATATAAATGTTATCAAACTAAACCTAACTGAAGCTTTGTCCGATAAGTTTTGTGATAGACCCGAATTCAGCTTCTATCTGGGTAATCGGATTCCACACCCGCCGATGTTAACAGACAAATAATTGAAGCCGGAGACAACTTGACCTCATTGGAACCTTCTTCGGTCAACCCAAGACTGCAGCCCTCTTTTGGGTGGTCCAAAGTTGATCCGGTGCTCCCATAATTGAGCAGGAATAGAATGCTTCATAATTTCGTCCAACCATAAAAGGATTCACTTCTCATTATTGACGACATTAATTAAAAGCTTGGAACAATTTATAGTTTGTTTCAGCTTTTAGAGTCAGTGCATATTCATTTTAGATTCTAGTACTGACTGTTAATTTAACTAATTAAATTGTACAATAATTTTTCTTACATTAATCACTTGATAATTTTTGTTAAGGATTCAATTTAGGCTGTTAAATATCTTTGTTGATTGGAAGAAATTTATAAGATATATTATTTCGTTTATGCAATATATATAATTTAATTTTATAAAAGCGTATATAGTGAAAGGAATTATTAATTCATTACCTTAATTTGTGAGAATTTATTATAACATTTTAATTTATAATAGAATTTTATTCAATTACTATGGAACTTGTGTTTTGATTTTACATTTTAGAGCTAAACTTTTTGAATCTTTACTGTTATAAATGAAATTGGGAAATTAGTTTTAATAATTTAACATTTGAGTTTTCAACGTCCAATCTTTCAAAATTTATATCTTAAACTATATATTTCGTGTAGTTTCTAAATTTTAAATTTAGGTTTAAATATTTATGTAAGATATTATTTATGCACATATATATATATATATATATATCCTCAATATATTTTATATACATATGCGTGGAAATTGTTTTTCATTTATTCATATACGTATATTCTTGTTATGATGATAATATAATACGTTTCACATTCTAGCTATTTAACGAGGAATTATCTTCTATTGAAGAAAGTCTAATTTTCGTATGAGTAGTGGATACATTAGCTAGATTTAAACTAAAAGTTTAGAACGATTCAAGTGTGCTGTATAATTTATATCTCTTTCTAAGCCTAGGTCCCTTCTGCAGGAAAAACGAGAAAAGAAACAACGAAAATTAGGATAACCACTAAATCCAAAACAATGCACATGACCATGACCCCAGAATAGACCGGGTCCATGTGTCGTGTATGTGAGTGCTACTATAAAAAATATTTTAGGGTACGTGGGACAGAAAAATTCTAAGATAAAAATTATTTATATCATTTAGCCACTTTCAGTGACATTTTCAAGTATCTCCATTATTATTAAATATATATCTAATACCTATACGTGGACTTGAAAGTACAGCATAGAATGATAAGCTTTCTAGAAGTTGAGTATAGATGTGCATAATTTGACTCGTACATGTAAAAGATGTCTATTCTGTCGATTGTTGTCTGTTTAAAATCTGGCGACTATTAAAAATTAATAACTTTGACTTGAAGGTGGGAGGACTGGCCATGAACATGATAAGCATTTCAAGGGTTTGAATTTGTTGTGCTAATTCTGTCTTTGTAGTTCCACCTTATTTCATGGAAATATGGTCCCCTAAATGTTTATATTTGAAACACCGAATAGAGCCAATGTCATTATGCTAACATATTTGAACTATATATGTATATGACAAGGGTGTAAACGGTGTTCAGCAAACACTATTGTAATCACAATGTCGCGGTTTCCAAGCCAATGATCGCAACTAGGAAATACTTTTGCAGACGTTTCTATTTCAATCTTCTTTTTTTTCATTTGTTGAAAATGAGAGTAGCACCACGAAAAAAATTACATGTACTGTTTTTACCACATTCACGTGTATTACAAAATAAAAGCCAAAAAGCCTATCTAGTGACATTCCCTTTATAACCCCAGAATCAGCTAAAATACTCATCTCTTTTAAGTACATGTATAACATGTACTTGCTATTACTGATTCAAAAGTGTTCTACACTGGGACAAGAAAGGAAGATCGTTACATAGGTAACTTATCATTAACAATAGGTGATTTAGCTTTTTTTGAAAAATAATACGTGATTCAGGTTCAGCGCATAATATCTTTTATTGTTTTTGTATCTTGCAGTTCACAATTATCGATGCTGTACCTTTCACCTAAAAAAAAAAAAGAAATTAGTTCTACTATAGACCCATCCCTATCGGTATCCCTGTAATAGGCTCAAACCTCAAATGCTTCTTTACTACATTAATTATGTGTGGTTTTGAAATGTAGTTAATATTTGAATCGGTTTCAATGACTTCTAAGCAAGTTTTCAAAGTGTTTCCGGTTAAAACTGTACAATATTTCGGTGTATGTATGTAGGTACTCCATGTCGATATTTTCCTAACTTATCCTATATCAACTTATGGGTACCTATCAGTTATGCTTTTCAACAGAAGGATTAATATAAGAAAATTAACGTTTTTGTTATGTAAGATTTGCTGTTTCTAAACTTTTAGGTATTAGCTTCCTTTAAACAAGATAGTCTCAGTAGGAATTTGTGCGTTCAGTTTGTTTCCCTGGAAAATATCAATTATGAATTTATAAAATTGGGCTTGGGACATCAACCTTACGGAAAATAAATGAAATTGAATTCTTCGGAGCAAGTAACTGTCCTGAAGGATTCATGGCATGAGTTTCATGAAGACATCGAGTAACTTTCAATCTGATATCGATTACAACTGCAGCTGGATGATTGCACCCGGGACATACAATACCTACTGAAACACTAGCTATCTTTCTCTCATTTTGATGAAAGCAAATAACCAAAGAATTAATTGTTTACCCATCAAAGCTTTGATAGTACTGTAGGAGCAAAATGTGCATGCCAAATGCCTCATTTCTTTAGAAATCATGATTTTTCTCATCAGATGAATTATTTGTGTTACTGATTCTATATGAGCTTGGGATTATGTCTCACAACTACAATTAAGAGTAAAACTTGTCAAAAGATGTTTTCTAATTAAGAATTCTTTAATTAAAAAGCAAACTTACTTTAAAAAGAGTTTACCTCACACATAAATATAAAAATAAAGGATGCAAATTGATAAAGGTAAAAGAAAATGAAAATGGAATGCCCAAGTGATACTGAAATTAAAAATAAAAACAAAACATAAAGTAGTTTCGAACGTGGAAAAGTATAAAGGGATTGAATCTGTATAGAGCGATGTGTTTTATTTGTGTTATCCCCGGAGTTTACTAGTCTATTTGTACTGAAAACCCTTATTCAGTAAATTAAAAGCTGCATGACGTTGAAACTTCTAATTGTGGACTTTAACTCCATATTTTGGCATGTCAGATCGTCAACTATCGGGACTTTGAATTCTAGTTAGTCCTGAGAAGGAAAGATATTTGCACTCCTTTTTATTAAAATTCTTTACTTCAATAATAAAACGAGAGATATCAATTTTCATTAGATTTTAAGATATTTTTTTACTTTTTAATTTATATATCTATTAAATTACTAGAGTATTATAATATATTTTCTTAATTTAATATCTTATATTTTATACCTTTTATTTTTATTTTTGTTTTCTAGTGTCTCAAGTTCAAATTGCTCAACAAAAAGTCTAATTTGGATTTAAGAAAATTATAGGTTTGAAAATAATTAGACAAGAAATTGATTAATAGTCCTTTTTATGAACTTACAATGACTTTCACTTCTTCTACCCTTTATGATATATGATTATGATACCCACCTTTTATGTGGGATTTCATAAATGTCCCTTCTCTGAACTCTTGAAGTACGCATCAAGGATCAATTTATAATACATAATCTCCCTCATCTTTTGACGTGAAATCGAATTTGAAGCTTGTCAAGAGTAGCCCATTGTCCTACCCTTATCATCCTACCCCAATATTACACTATTTTTTGCTATAATACCATTTATAACGACCCATGTTCAAACTAGTTGGGAAATTGATTGGTAGTCCTTTCTCATAGCTTACAAAGGCTTTCATCTTTTTTTTTTTTCATATTGATATGTGATTTGACATTCACCTCCTATGTGAGATATCACAGTTTTAATTCTTGTTCCTTTATAAATAAGATCGATTAGATCAAACTCCCATGTGATTTGGTCTCCTTTTTCATTTCAATCACTATGTTTGAAAGAGTATTCACTTGCCCTCACGTGATATATATAGTTTAGCAATCAGATAATCCCCTTCTATCATATTCCTTTAGTTTTTCATCCATTCATATCTTTAAAATGATGTCAAATTAAAACTTAAGAATATTAATACTATATGTTTAGATAAAATATATGAAAAATAAATAAATTATTGTAAAGGGAGTTATGTAATATCTAAATAATAATATAAGTGATAGTTTTTAAAAAATGAGAATTAAAATAAAAAAATATCAAATCACAGTGAATCCCAGTATATTTAACCTATAAAATATGATGTAAGCATGACATTAAAATTGTAATTCATGAGTTTAGGTATTAGACCTCCTTTTGATAGAGCATGTTGTTAATTTGACACTAATGTAGATATTAAACCTAATTTAACTATAAAATATTATTAATATGACTCACGAGCATTAAACCTACTCTAAATAAAGCATATTACAAGTATATGACTAACAATAATAAGAACTAGATCTTGATTTCTTATAAAAACAAATGAGTTTATGCGTAAAAAGTAAAGTTTCATGCGTAATTAGTTAAGAAGAACCTATTTGAAGTTGTTAGAATATTTTTTAATATTATAATATCATATTTATAATTATGAAATTATTAATACAATATCAATCCCAATCATGATTTATCTATGATAACATTATTGTGAAAAATGACAACCAAGGTAATCAGAGTTCATTCATTTGTATGTATTATGCAAGATCATTAAAAAAAATTATAAAAGTCTTCTATGTTTTAATTAGACAAAGTATATATTTAGATGACCATTACATTTAGAATGAAATAATTGCAATATATTATGCTTGATTTTCAACGAATTTTTAGAAGTTATTTAACAAAAAATAATTATTACTACCAAATTTTTTAAAGAAATGATTATGATTAATATCTAGGAGATAATTTGTAGTTTTATTGAGGAAAGTGTGCAAGAATTAGAAAATTGGAAATCATGAATTTTTTTTTGTTTTGTTTCAAGTAAGACAAACATGAAAGTCTCGAATTGTTAAATTTAAATGGAGAATCTCATATAAAAAGTCCAAATATTAGAATAAAAGGAGACATTATTGGACGACAAAAATATCAACATATAGATTTATCTAAACAAATAAGTATCTCTTATTTTGAGCAATTCTACTTGGTTTAAACCTATAATTTTATTTCACATTTTGTTATCAAATCATATATTTTTTTGGATCTATTACATTTTATCACTACAAGAAAACAACACTATTGGTGACATTTAAAAAACGTCACAGAATCTCAAAAAAATGTCACAAAATACCATTTGCAACGTTTTAAAAAACGTCACAAAAAACGTTGTGGAATGTGGTGTAGGCAAAAGATTTTTGTAACGTTTTTAGAAAAACTTCACAAAAAACACTAACATTCTACGATATTTTTGAAAACATCACAAGAATTTCATACGTGCAAACAATTTATTATTTAATTGCAATTTGCAAACATGTCATAATGCACTAATTAATATAAAAAGTACGTCATAAGTATATAATATATCAATATGAGTACATATATCTAACCTAAACGAATATTATGTGTAGAACATAAAAGTTCCAAGAGCTTTTTTTGTTGTTCAATTTTTTTAGTACTCCTAACTTTTGTAGTATTATTTTGCAACAAAAATACTCCTAACTTTTCCTTGAGTCCCATTTACATTCTCCAGGTAACCTATTTCTGCCAAATCCTGCTCACTGTCATCCTCCATTTTATGGTGGTCATCACCATTCTCGCGTATCTCGTTATTCTCTCCACATCAGCATCTTGCGTCAAAAAGTAACTTCTGTTAATTAATGAGTAGCATAAAAAAAGACCAGATGCTTAAATGTGCCAAGATTAGTTCCATAGGATCCCATATTAAATCCACAAGACTTATATAAATATCAGAAAAACAAAAACATCAATTAAACAAAAACTCAATTCCCATTCCAAATTATAAAAGGATAAATCAACCATCTAGGAACTTTGTTGATTGATAATGTCATTGCCAATTTCCCGATGACAAGATCAACTTTTTAAATTAAGTAAATATGTCTTTCAAAAGTTATATGAGCTTTTAACGTATTAATTCCACTGCATAATATTAATATAACTTGTGATCCAGAAAAAAATGGTTCAATGCAAAAATGTTTAAAAAACAAATCAATAAGTATAACAATTGATTATTACTTTTTTCTTTGGAGTCTTAGCAGATTTTTCATCCTCGCTATCTTCCTCCTCACTAGAAGTATCATCAGAGCTCCTCACTACTACTTTCCTTTTTATTAGCTACCTTCACTTGAGGAAGATTTATGTGAATTGCAGGTCATACAAGTAATTAAAATAACATTATAAGCATAAAAACTAACAAAATTTTACCTTTTTATTTTTAGGTTGCTCATCTTCAAAACTCTCATCCTCACTATCATCTTCCTCACTATCCTTTCTGTAACAGACAAATGACTTGAAACCTACATAAGCAAAAAGCAGACAACTATGTTTCATCATTTTCAACCTTAAGCAATTGTCAACTACAAGTAAAAGAAAGCAAAAGATCCATAAAAAAAACGAAATACTGGTTTTCAAGCCTGAACCTAATCATTATTGTTTAATGCCCAAAATACATATAAATTACTTCCAGCAGAAAACAGGATATATGAAATGTACTGGTCAATAAAAACCAAAGCACATACAAAATGAAAATGTAAAACAGAGGGATGCAACTGTTCTTTCGTATTAATTTGGAAAAAAAGAAACAAAGTGTTGAAACAAGTAGCCAAAAAGCCAAAAAACATTAAGTGATAATAAAAAATGATAAACGAAGATGTATGCGAAGCAGACAGGGCATAACTTCCAAGAGATGTGTGAAATCCAACATGAAACACGAATCATTGACTCTTGTAGGGATCAAACACCAAAACAACACATAATATGTACAAGATTCACTTGTAATGATATCTCACTCAACAATATGCAGAGTTAGTTCCCTTTCATATTTCTTCCCCTATACGAATACCGATAATCAAATGATCAAATAGTATACACACTACATGATATTGGCCAATTTCGTGTTTTCTTTTTCCTATACCGTTTACCAATTCTTATTACTCTTCATTTTGCTAAATCTTTTAGATTTTCCTGTAATGTTTGAGAGAATACATATGCATAGGAAATGAATATGGATCAGCCATGTGAACAGCAATGAGTAAGAAAAATAGTACAAAAGCTATTATATGGTTTGGTAAAAGAAATAAATTCTAGAGATGAAGAATACTTACAGATAGGAAGAATACATAATTGGAAGAGGAGAAATGGAGGACCTGTTTATTTTGTTGATAAGCCCAGCCATATCCTGTTGAAATGATTACCGTGATTCAGATTCATACCTAACCAATTAATGATTCTTTCCTGTAAATAGCATCAAATAAGGTATTTAAATAGCTATTGTGCACTCACAGGAGCTCTAAATGGTGTTTGATGTGCAACAATTTCAAACATACAGCATTCTGAAACAAGTTGATGTAATTAGTACCAAAAAAAAAATTTAATCACTAGGTACACCATATCTGCGTATTCTTACCTAAAGACCAAATGTCAAACTTGTAACCATATGGTATATCTGCTAGAAGTTCAGGGCACATGTAATTAGGTGTTCCAACGACCAATTTGAGATCATTAAGATGTTGATAATGAGCTTTAATGAATAGTTTAGTAATCAGCATTATAACTTACACCAAGAATTGGTAATTGGAAGTTAGCACAGTATGCTTTGCATGACTAATTATGACTAGACCATAAATTTGTACAAGTTATAAACTAGTTTCAGGTCTTCAACTTTAGAAATTTAATTTGACTTCAGACATTATGCAAACTAAACTGGGTACTATAAAATTGTCCATACTGAGGATGTAAGTTCTTCAACATTCAGAAGCTTAGCAAGTCCAAAAACAATCACTTCATACAAAATATTGAACATGGAATGAAATCTGAGAAGAAAGAAAGTCCTTTTAATAAGTTACTTACCTAGACGGACATCACTTTCTTTAGTAAGGAATATGTTGGAACACTGCAAGTCAAGAAGTTAACATGAGAAATTCCCAAACTTCCCATGAAAACATAGATAAATATACAAATACAACTTTAGATCTCTGTGAAGGACACGGTTAGAGTGCAGATAGTCCACAGCTAGCAACAACTGAGTAAGCCATTTGCAAATTTTCTGACAAGGATAAACAGTCATCATAAGATACTTGTTCGATTGGATGATTTAAATCACATGAAAACTAGCTAATTACCTCCTTAGGGATAAATATTCCTCTAGCCTTCTTTATAATCTCAGCCCTGACAGGGAAAATGAGAAGGATAAAGTGTTCAATCATCCAATTGACTGTAGGATTATAGCATTCAGCTCTAGGAATTTACATTTTTATTTAAGAGTAACTTACAAACCTTGGCAACTTTTCATGGAAACATTATAACATACTTTTAGCCTAACAAATTGCAATTTTCCAGTCATCTCAATTTAGTCTTTTATCTTTGAATCCTATTATTGTTTCTATAAGATCAATTAAACCTTTCATTGAGAGCCAGGAGTCATTAAAATTTTTTAATTAATTTCCATACACAATTTATTATGTAATGTTTTATTTTCTGCTAAATATATGGTAAGAAGACTAGATGATAGAAAACCATAGAACAAACTGTTTTACAAAATTACAGAGAAAAACTTGTCCCAGATGATCTCACTTGGTGGGTCTGGTTAAAAACAATCACGTGAAGCTCTTCATGAATAGAAGCTCATAGCAATCATTAGATATTCATCTAATGACAAAGGAATTTTAGCATTCGAAAATAATATGTGAAGCCTCAGAAGATAGATACGTGATAGCATTATCTAATTGAGATAAAATGAAAATGGCATGCCACAAATCAGGTACTCAACATTCCACCACTTTACCCATATAAAATATTGGGTTACTTAATAGAAACTTACATGTCTCCTCCCTCACAGTAACCTGTTACTATGCATACACAGTCCCCCTACATTAAAGAAAAGGATGCATAAACATTTTGGGGTAAGCCAGTAAACATCTATGGATATAAGTCCCAATATGAAAAAGAAGTGATTACCTTGTCCACCCAAGAATCTTTATACTCGACAATGTATGGGTTGTTTAGTTTTGCAATCAAGTCCATCTGCAGTACAAAATAATCCAAGAACTTGTCATCAGAACAGCTCAAGAGGATACATTAAGGAGTCCTAACTTAAGGCTTAAAGATATCAGAAGCATCAGAATTGGACATCTATGAATTTATCTCCTCCGATAACTATGAAAGCAAGGCAAAAAGGAGGATCCACAATGGACACCAGCTGGAAAATGAACAGTATGTTGTCATGCTGGAACAGAGTTCACTTGAATGATGTTTAGAATTTTCATGGAAGTCACCACAAAATACGGTCATGAAATGAACTCAGCACAACTTGTACTGACTCAGTAGCATACATTTCAAGTTCTCATATTGATACGAACATGCCACCCGGCATTCTAGTAAACTAAGGATAAACATCGCCCAAAAGAAAATAAAGCATCTGTTTATTGAAGAGGGAAAGACAAATAAAAGTTATATATTTGAAGCAGGAAATGAAGTTGACCTCCCGGTGAGCTGTGCGCTTGAACTTGTCTGTCTTCTTAGCTAAACGAATCTTCTTCAATACATACCTACCAAAAAGGAAACAGGTGTAAATATAAAAAGTTATCTCAAAAGATCAACAGTTTGGAACTTCAAAGACAGCGATAGGTAACAGACAAAACGTCGTGCCGACACGGCAGCCACCTACCACTAAAAACCCAAAATCATAATTTTGATCAAACACTGTCATTTAGAATTAAGACCATATCTAGATGATCAACAAAAGAATCTTGAAATCTTCTTCCTGAAAAATTTTGAACTTAAGATTAGTTTCTCTATACAGAATTAGTAAGAGCAATACTGCTAATCCATCTTCCTCAACCTACCAACACCCAGAAACCTGTTCTAGGAATCGACCCAATAACAGAACGAAATGGTAGTTCACGCGGAAACTTCCAAAGGGTTACTCAAACATCGAAGTAGAAAGAAGATTGGTGAAAGAAACAAACTTGATAAGAAAAAAGCAAAAATTTCTCACTTCTTTTTCTGAGTCTTATGAAGAACAAGGAAAGCGGCACCAAAGGCTCCTCGCCCAATTTGTGCTATAATTTCGTAATCTTCCATCTTTGACTTAACTTCTCCACTATCTGTAGCCATTGGAAGCTTTGAAACAGGAAAAGGCCACCAAATCACAGTAACTCACAAACCCGATAAGCTACATACAACAGAAATAAAACAGTTACAGGGTTTTGTAGCTAATTGCTATTCGAAACCCAAGCTATGAAGTGAAAAGGCATGCATTAGCAGCTTCTGGGAACACAAATTGAAAGAACTGGTGAGGAGTGAATTTGATAAGAGACCATTGAACTAAACATGAACCAGAGGACTTATAAAGGAGGTGTATAAAGTAGAGTAAAGCTACATCAAACAATTATGACATTGCTCCACAGAGGGAGAAGGAGATACAGAGAGACAGGTGGGAGGACAAATTCAGCAAAAGTGACACATCACTGAGATGATATTTAATTGAAGGCTTAATTACTTACCAAAAGGGGAGAGGGGGAGAGGGAAGTACACTAAATAGCATAGCATGCATAAAAAAAGACTTTTGCTTATTTGGTGGGTGATTATCTAACAGTTGGAAAATGATAGAAAGCAATAGATATAGAACATCAGAAGGGTTCAAGTGACAGATATGGAAGCCTTGAAGGAAAGCCAGTCTTTGCTTACATTTAAAGATTCATCCTTTCCATTCATTACAAAGGTGAATAGATTTTCTCCAGGGGAATGTTTCTTAGCACATAGTTACTATGTCATAATCCTATCACCTCATAAACCCACAAATAAAATAAGAAACTATGTTGAATTTTTAGATTTACAAGTACATTCCAGAGAGTCTCGTGTTGTTATGTTAAGATGCTTCAAAATGGAGGTTGGTGTCTAGCTTTAAAGCCATTTGATTAGTTCATTAAACCTTGTTTTATTTTAAGACCAAAAGTACCTAGAAAAAGAACATGACTTGTACATCTTTGGGCATAATCATTGGTGTGGGAAATGCTTTTTCTGATGGGTCCACATTGCAAAGCAATTACTTCTATAATTGCTGATTTAGGTTCACTAGTTTTAAGTTAATTGCCTTGTACATAATTAAGTTTCAGACAACATTGACGTCAGCGTGCCATCGGATCCATCTGCTAACATTGATTTTGTAGAGTCGCTCAGGCCCATATACAAACATTTGACACACGACAGCCATCAAGAGAAATAGCCAAGCCATTAGTTCATGTATCTCTTGAATGGAGGGTAACATAGTAACTATAGACAACCAAACTTCAAATCGAGGAAGAGAATAGTACAAACTAAAAGATTAGGAATAATATTACTATCCTTAAGTTTTATCAAGTCAATATTCCATTTCAAGAAAAATATTGAAGGCTCCTTTGCTTTTATCGCAAAAGGCTTCAAGTATCAAAGGGTGCTGCTTGTCACATCTGGTCTTATTGCTTACATCCAAAGACAGAACATATGAGGTATTAGGTCGATATAGCGTGGATGGTGATTTTGTTCCAAGTAAGAGCAATAGCTGTCATGTGACCCAGGATTGTAACAAAAACAAGACTTGAATTTGCAGCAAATTGAACCCACCCCATTGTTAAAGCTGCTGCAGAGCTACAGGAAACAAGTGTTAGATCAGTTTATGAAATATCAAACTCATACGTCCTCCATTTCATCCATTGCAAATCTTCTTTTTAATGCTATATGTTTTTTTTTTATATCGTCTTCTTGTCTTTTCTTTTTAATGCTATATGTTCTTCAGTTTCGTTTGGTACTCTTTCTTTAGAACTTTTCTGTATGCTTTCACAAATTAAAATTTTGTTATCTTTTGTTTATAAGTGATGTATATTCAGACGACTAAGGAATCAAAGTATAAAACGTCATGCTCAGTATAATGTTCAGAATCGAAAGTTAATTTTCATTTGCAAAATTCCGTCATATAAGTGCAAATTTAATTTTAAAAGAAGGAGACTAATACTGCATTGTATATCTATTTATTTTTAAAATTTTCATAAAAATTAAATAAACATATATATTTAATTATAAATTAATCTTTAAATTTTGCATAACAAATTTTATTATATAAATCTTAATAAAAAATTGTTTATAAAAGTTATTTTGCGTAAATGTTTAATTTAAGATTTAATTTATAAATATCAAAACTTTAAAGACTTGGTTGAATTATTATAAAATTTTCAATAATAGATTCATAAATTTAACTTATAATTGAGACATGTGTATGATTACAAGGATATAATTACATAAATAAAAATTTTAAAATATAAAAGTATTAAATTAAAAAAAATCCCCTACAAAAGGTACATAGACCAAATGCCAAGATCACCAAAATCAGGAGATAATTTAGAATAAAAAATGTAAATTATTATTTTATCTTATACCTTATAATTTCTTTTACTTGTACCATTTTTTATCTTAAAATATATATTTTTACACTCCGTATGAATCATAACTATTCCATAAAGTTATATTTTTTGTTGGAGGAATTAGACCTTAGAAAATTAGTGGTATATTATTTTGTTAGATAGTGTAGGAATAGATTTGGAAGTATCATTTTAACAAAAAGTACAGGAGCTAAATTATGGATCTTAAAATGTAAAAAAAATACAAAATAAAGTAGTATTTATTATGATTAGCAATAAGAATATTAGGAGACAAACAACATAACTCTCTAAAATATCAATTATATATCAATGACATGAAAGACTCTTCAAGTTGCAGGAGCAAAACAATATGAGAATAAAAAACTTTAAATGATCAAACAAACATCAAGATGTACATGAAAAACCCACCAGTGTGAAGGAAAAAACTACTAGGTAAATAGACAAAATAAATCCACTAAACTCAACGGGGATTTACAAAAAAAGTTGATCACTCACTCCCCAACAACAAGTTATCTTACAAAGTTTCAGGATTGAAACCAAAGTTGATGTTACAATCAATAATCACTTAAACCAATCCCTAAAACAATCAAGCAAGGATAAGAATACAACACTCTTTGCGCTCTTTCCATTTTTCCTCACTTTTAGATGTTGTGGCCGCACTCTCCACAAAAGCATACTTCTTTTTCTCTTATGTCATGAGATAAATTTTTCTGCAACTTACATGGTCACTTATACAACCGTATCAGTAATTATGTATCTTCCAACACCACCTCAATCACAAACATGATTGGTCATTTAAAATTACACGTTCTCTACACAAGGTAGTTTATCTTCACATGGGCATACACACAGGTGTGTACAAGATTATGTATGTATTCGCCTCTGCACACTTTACAGAGACTTACAAGGGTGTGTAGCACTCTACAGGGTTGTGTAGCTCCCTAGAAGAGATTATTCCATCTTGTCTTTACTTGTTCTTCATTTCGACAAACCATAATGCTGTCTATAATCACCAAAAGTCTCAAAGTTAGTGTTGGACACTCAATAATCTTCCACTCTAGCCTAAATATGGGGAAGACACGTTATTCTCCATCATATACTTGAGATACATCCTGACAAGCTTACAACGAAGCTCATGTTTTTTCCAAGAACCACTTTAGTCAGCATATCAACACCATTCAAATCTGTATGAACCTTTTTTAATATTAATTGTTACTCTTCTATCACGGACCTTAACCAATGATATTTGGTGTCTATATGTATTTTATGGGAAAGATCCATAGGATTTTTGCTTAACTCAATAGCAATTTGAATTTTACAAAATACCACATAGTCTTCTTACTTCACATCAAACTCTTGAAGGAACCTTTTGGCCATAGCATCTCCTTACAAGCTTCCACCACAACTATATATTCGGCTTTAGTCATAGATAAAGCCACACACTTTTGTATGTTGGATTGCCATGAAATGGGCCCCTGTAAACTTAAGTAGAAAACCTAAAGTGAATTTTCTTTCATCAAGATTTCCAGCTGTTAGACCCCTAAATTTCGGAGCACCTCTCAGCGACCTTCATGAGGGGCCTTAGGGGGGGGAGGTTAGCTGGATTACACGCATAAGGAAGGCATGCGAAAGCACTAAGGC